>JBBGZY010001935.1:0-67500 GCA_037952925.1 Lithobates clamitans
CGGTCGTACGCGCCATCTGGGAGGCGTTTCAATTACGCCAAAAATATTCACATGGGGAGGAGAATACCAAACCGAATAAAACCGTTCCAAACGCGCTGCATGGATTGTATTCATATAAAACACGTCTCGGGGCGCCGGCGGGCGATGTCATTTACTTACAGGCGTGGCTGAGGATAACGGAGGGGGGGGGGGGGGGGGGAGTAGAAAATGAAAGAACTTTGAATTATTATTTTTAGGCCTGACATTGAGGACGGGGAAGAGGTATGAGTCTGTGTATTTGGGAGAAGATGATGGGGGTTGTTGTTCAATGACAACGAGAATAATGGAATGTGAAGAGCTTATGGGCTTATTCACAGCAATGGGCGCCCGCTGCGGTGTGTAAAACGTGCGCTGTAGTGCAACTACGCTTTGATGAGCTGTCAGAACTCATTGCAGGGTTTCATTTTCTTTTTTTTTTTTCCTCTAAAGTTTAAAAAAAAAACAAAAACTTAAATTTAACTCAACTGTGTGTTGCACCATGCGGACATGCCTAATTGCACCCACTCCCCCCCCCCCCCCAAAAAAAAAACAAATCAAGCACTAATCTCCCATTACAAATCAACCCTCCTGGCTGCAATCCCCCCTCCTAGCATAAATACCCCCAAAGATCCCTACTAGCACAAATTTCTCTGCCCCAAAAAATTCTCCTCCTAGCACAAATGCCCCCAAACATCCCTACTAGTACAAATTCCCCTCCCCCAAAAAATCCTCCTCCTAGCACAAATCCCTCCCCCATCCCTCTCAGCACAAATGCCCCTAAACATCCCTACTAGAACAAATTTCCCTCCCCCCTAAAAATCCCCCCCCCTTAGCACAAATGCCCCCAAACACACAGTGCCAGTGCCAGGACAAGGTCCTCTAGAGCCCAGGGCAATCAGGCCAAACTCTGTGCGGCCCCCCCAAGATTTATGAGCATTTTGTTGCAGAACAAATCCCCCCCCCCCCCAAAAAAAAATAAAAATTAAAATTAAAATCTAGCACTAATCTGAAATACTCCCTCCCAGAACAAATCTTTGATTCCCTATCTCTCTAAAATTTTTTTTTTTTTTAAATTCCCCCTTCTAGCACAAATTCTTTACCCCTCAAATGTCCCCTTGAGCACCAACCCCCCCCCCCCCGGCACAAATGCCCCTAAACACACAGTGCCAGGACAAGGTCCTTTAGAGCCCAGGGCAAACAGGTCAAGCTCTGTGTGCCCCCCCCCCCCGATTTATGAGCATTTTGTGTAAGAAAAAATCCCCCTCCCCCCCAAAAAAAGAAAAAAGAAAAATCTAGCCCTAAACTGCATGCTCTAAAATTCCCCCTTCTCTCAGCACAAATCCACCCCCTGCTGAAATACTCCCTCCCAGAACAAATCTTCTTCAGGAATCATCCGGGGGTCTGAACGATCGCCTGGGTAAAATCCTTATTTAAAAATGACCATTATTCCAAAGAAAAAAAGGTCTTGCACATATTATTAAAAAAAACGACACAATCCCTGTACTGGAGCCTTCCGTTATTAACGTTCCTTTTGCCCACACTTCGCGGTGACATCATGGCAGACGTGCCCAATCAGAGGCCGCCTGGAGCTGCTGGCAACCGCGCAGGTATGACTCAGACTTTTGTCGTGTCTGGGCCGCGGAAAAGTTTGTACACAAAACTCGGCAACGAATCCACATTCATTATTTTGCAAACAAACAAAAAAAAAAAACAAATCAGACATAACGAGCAATGAGTCATCGCGGGCTGTAGCGGCTCGCGTTAAGCTCGCGTCCCTTTTTTTTTTGGCTTTTCGGCGCCCGACCCCGGCCAAAACATCTCCTCATCCTCCGTGCTGTTGATGTTAATTTGATTTGGAATGGATTCAAAGTTCCAAGTCGCACACATCATAAAAATGATTCAGACTTTGGCCTTGGTTGGTTTTTTTTTTTTCACCATCGTTAAAAGGAAGACGGACCTTGGAGGACGCAACGCCGCGATTAGGAGAGGCCGATGGAAGACACAACAGGCGGGAGATGCAAAGCTGCCATCTTGTCTTGGGAAATGATTACAGGTTCGGCTCGTTAGGACTGACCGTGGACAACCACAAGATTTGTCTGGGATCTGCTGCTCGTCAATCACATTGATAGAACAATTCTTCCCAGGATCTAATAGGACAATGGACAACTTTCAGACGCGTGTGCGCAATCCGACCGTCCCACAAACGCCTTTTGGCTCGGCTTCGGCACTAAACGCACTAGCATTCCTACCCAATTACTGACCTAACCAGAAAAGATCCCCCCCCCCTTAATGACCAGGCCATTTTTTGCGATAGGGCACTGCGTCACTTTAACTGACAATTGCACGGTCGTGCGACGCTGTACTCAAACAAAATTGATGGGTTTTTTTTCCCTACAAGTAGAGCTTTCTTTTGCGCTATAAACAAAAAAAAGCGACAATCTTGAAAAAAAACAATATTTTTTACTTTTTGCCATTATAAATATTTAAAAAAAAAAAAAAGTCATCAGTTTGGGCCAATATGTATTCTTCTCCATATTTTTGGTAAAATAAAATAAATAAATAAATCGCAATAAAACATATTCAATTAAAAAAAGAAAAAAATAATAAAATGTAGGCCAACATGTATTCTGCTAAAAAAAATAAATAAATAAAACAAACAACAAAAAAAATCCCCTTAAGCGTATATCGATTGGTTTGCGCAAAAGTTATAACGTCTAGAAAATAGGGAATATATTTATGGCATTTTTTTTTCCTTTTAACTAGTAATGGCGGTTATCTGATAACTTTTAGCGGGACTGCAACATTGCAGCGGACAGATCGGACACTTTTGACACTTTTTTGGGACCAGTGATATTTATAGTGTGATTACAGCTTACAGCCAAAAATAGCCAATGGTTATTGTATAAATGACACTGGTAAGGAAAGGGGTTAACACTAGGGGCGATCAAGGCTTAAGTGTGTTCCCTGGGGAGGTGTTTCTAACTGTATGGGGGCTGGGCTGACTGGAGGAGGAGAGAGATCGCTGTTCCTGATCACTAGGAACAGAGAATCTCTCTCTACTCCCCTGACAGAACAGGGATCTGTTTGTTTACACTGACAGATCGACCGTTCTGCCCATCTCTGGAGCGATCGCGGGTGGCCGATGGACATAGAGTCCGCCGGAGCAGCTGGTTGGCTTCCCCGCTCGTGCGTGCGCCCACAAATCACCGTGTACGAGCCCGACGTACAACGACGGCAATTCGCGCAGGGGAGTCCACTTGCCGCGGTACGACTGCGGCGGGCGGTCCGTAACTAGTTAAGCAAGAGGTGACATAACATGAAATTTAAAAAGGAAGTTTTGGCGGAAGTCTGGGCTTCTTGAAGAAAGAATGAAAGAGCAATACAAGTGTGAAAAATATAAAAAAGGGAGGGTTGGGAAGTTGGAAAAATAATAAAATAATATCAAAGTCATCAACACAGATAATAATAAAAAGTTATATTAAAATAAAATTTAATTATACGTAATAAAATAGAATAATTCAATGAAATAAAACCACATATAAACTAAAATAAAATAAAATAAAATAAAATAAAAAAATAAAATGTTACCTAGCCAACACAGTCAATACAGCATTGAATACCTTGGTGTAGTTTACAGTGACCATATAGATCATTTCACAAATCAATAAAGTGATTATAATCAGAAGAAAGTTTAAAGGGAACCCAGGTGTTCCAAATTTTATGGTAATGGTCTAAGCTTTACCCGCCTTCCCGACAAGGCCATTTTTGCGATACCAGGCGTTACTTTAACTGACAATTGCGCGGTCGTGCGACGCTGTACACAAATAAAATGTATGTCTCTTTTCCCAACAAATAGAGCTTTTTTTGGAGGTATTTAATAACCACTGTGGTTTTTATTTTTTACGATACAAAACAATAAAAAAAAAAAAAAAAAAAAAAAAAAACGTTGTGAAAAAAAAAAACAAAAAAAAAAAACATTTTTTACTTTCTGCTATAAAACATATTCAATTAAAAAAAAAAAATTCTTCATAAACGTAGGCCAATATGTATTGGATTGGATGCCCCATAGCAAGTGGCTTGCTATTAGCGCCGGCGAGGGACCTCCAAAAAAAAAAAAAGGCGGCTTGTGGCTACTCTGTATAAAACTATTACATAGAGCGGGCAAGTAGAACATTTTTTTTTTTCTTTTTAAATAATACAAGTTTTAGAATTACTTTAAAAGAGGTTGTGAACCTTCGTGATTTTTCTGCATTAAGATGAAAAAACACCTGGCAGTCACCGGCCCCCCAGCCCCCCCCCCCCCCCGTTTTACTTACCTGAGCCCCTTCATGTCTTTGGCGGGGACGTGTTGTCCCTCTCTCCACGGGGTCCCGGCTCTTGATTGGATAGATTGATAGCAGCGCAGCCATTGGCTCCCGCTGCCGTCAATCAAATCCAATAACGCGGAGGGCCGAGTCCTGTCTGTGGATGCAAATTCTGGACTCGGGAGCGCGCCCGCAAGGTAACCCCCTCGGGAGATCGCTTCTCTTCTCTGATGCGGGGAGGAGCCGCAAGAGCCACTGGGGACCCCAAAAAACCACTGTCTGTTGACGTCAAAGTGCCGGTCCAGGTTCAGGGCAAGATTGCGACAATAGAGTCGGGATCCGCCCACATGTCTAAACCGGCTCCGCCTCTTAGCAGCGAGCCGCTGAGAGCCTGAGCCTGCCGCTCCCGTCCCCTCCATAGCCCGGTGTGGCGGGGGGGGAGGGGGGGCAGAGCAGAGAGCTTCTGACTGACAGTCACAGCTCTTCGCTCACAGAGCTGTGAGAATCGAGCGATTGGCAATGTTAGATCGATCGGTTCTCAGTGTTATGCTGGCCATACGCTATACGAAAAGTCGTCCGAAATTGCGGTCATTTAGACAGTTTGTTTGTTTTCCGGCCAGTTAATGGGCACAAAAATCGATAATCGTTGGGACATATTTGAGCCGAAAAAATGAAGGAAAAGTTTGGAAATATTCTGCTGAACGAACGATAAATTGAAAGGCTAATGTGTTTCCCGTCCGAACTGTCTGCACTAAGTATATGTAAAGAGAAAAACAAACAAAAAAATGCATTCATTTATGTCCACTGAATGATTTATCGGTCATTACATGATGGCACTATCGTTTGCGCTCACGGTAGAGCTGCACGATTCTGGCCAAAATGAGAATCACAATTTTTTCACTTATGATAAAAAGATCACGATTCTCGCAATGCAAAATCTTTCACATAATACAAAAAAATTGGGTGATTGGCCGCTCAGTCACCTGGGACCTGTAATGGGTACCAGATGATTGACAGGAGGGAGGGAGCAGAGCTGAGCCCTTCCTGTGCCGAGACGGAAGTGATGTCACCAGCCCAGGCACTGAAAGAGGCAGACTACGAGGGACCCCCTAGCAACAGGCATTTAGAGGTGAGTAAAAAAAAAAAAATATCCAAATGTTTTTTTGTATTTTTTTTTAGGATTTTTCATGTAGTTTTTTTTTTTTTTTTTTTTGGGGTGGAACCCCATTTTAAGAATCATGAAACACCTTTGTCAAGATCGCAACGGGAAAAAAAAATAATTGCGATAACGATTCTTGGCGATTAATCGCGCAGCTCTAGCTCACGACCGAATGTTTGTTTTTGGAAATGGGTTCGGCCGATTTTTCGTATAGTGTATAGCCAGCATTAGGAGGTGTCTGGGGACAGATGCAGCATCAGACAAGGTAAGTATGAGTCTCTAAAAAAAAAAAAAAAAAAAAAAAATCAAACCCATATTTCTATTTTAATTGAGATGAAGAAAAAGGGGGAAAAAAAAAAAAAAGCATTGGAACACATCATAAATGCGTGTGCAAGAACGCAATCAGGAAATTGTGGTGTGAACTGCGCTCTGTGGGACGCACGGTAAAATGCGCGCTACACGTGTCACAGTGACTGCGAGCTGCAGCCCGTCTGCGACTACAAGCACATCTTTTTTTCTATGTTGCGAGCCGGACCCCCCACGTGCCCTCTCTGAAGACAGAACGCTAACAAGATGCAAATGACGAGCTGGAGAGGGGTTGCTGAGTGTCTCCCAGACATCTCTGTAATCAAAGAAAACATTCGCCAGGATTGTGTGCGATGGACGAGGGAACGGGGGGCTTCATACGAGTGCACATGATTAGGGGCGTCGCCACAAAGGGTACGAGTCAAGCGCAATTCATCGTTCATTCGAAAATTCAAAAAGAATAAAATGCAAAAATTCTAAATAGTAACTAATTATTAAATTATACGTATTGGAATTTCCTTTCAAATTTGGCTGTTAGTAAACGTAACGAATATGAATTTATCCGAAGTTATGAATTATCCGAAATAACAAATGCCGCATCTAAACAAATGGAACGGAATGAGTGAATAATGAATAATAAATAATAATAAAAAGTTTTTATTATTGTTAATTATTATTATTATTATTATTATTATTATTAATGCGTTGCGTTTGCATTCGTTTAGAGCAGCTCGTTGTAAGCAGATGTTGAATTCGAGAAAATAATTAATGAGGATCAAACCGCGCTCTCTAAAGAGTATGTGATTTAAAGTGCGAGTTATTTCAGGTTTTCAAATTTTCGGGTTTCCGGATTTTCGAATTTTGAATTTACAAATATTTGGAAAAATTCTTTAAACAGGTTTTTGTTAATTTGGATGTTTCCAAATTAACGAATTTGTCGAAATTCGTTAAAAAACGAATTCGGAACTAAACGAATTTTACATTTTTACTGAATACTTACTACTTAATTTATTTAAAGCATTTCTTATCCCAACATTTTATATTCCTGATATGTGCCTGCTGTACCATGTACTTGTATGGGAAAGTCTCCTGTGCTCTTTGTATGAATTCCTTTGTGTGAAATCCCTGGGTGTTCCTGCCAGTCCCTTTGCTTTCCTATTAAAAACTGACTACACTAAGCAGGAAAACACAGCATGGTCAGTTCCCTAGATATGCTGAGAGCTCAGTATGCTCTCCTCCAATAATCAGACTTGTCCTGACACGCCCCCCGCTGCACAGCCATTCAATGGGAAGCTCAGTGTGCTGCTGCTTCTCGCCATTCTGCCTCTGTGCTGGATGATCGGCGGGCGCCAGCGGACATCAAGTCTGCGGTACCCGCAAATCAGCGCCTACTGTGTATAAATCACAGCGAGGTCCAGGCAGCGGCTCCAGGCTGGCAGGTGAGGGGTCCGGGCAGCGGCTACAGGCTGGCGAGTGTAGGGTCTGGGTAGCGACTCCAGGCTGGTGGGTGGGGGGGTCTGGGCAGCAGCTCCCGGCGGCGCGGCACTAACTACCCCCCCCGCCCGTGCGCATCTGCCGGTCAGTCCGGCACTTACCTGGATAGATCAAGATAGATGGGGGGTGTCATCCAGCGCTGTGGGGTGCAGGCAGCAGCTCCAGGCTAGTGGGTGCAGGCAGCGGGTGCGGGGTGCAGGCAGCAGCTCCAGGCTAGCGGGTAAGGGCAGCGGCTCCAGGCTAGCGGGTAAGGGCAGCGGCTCCAGGCTAGCGGGTAAGGGCAGCGGCTCCAGGCTAGCGAGTAAGGGCAGCGGCTCCAGGCTAGCGGGTAAGGGCAGTGGCTCCAGGCTAGCGGGTAAGGGCAGCGGCTCCAGGCTAGCGAGTGTGGGGTCCAGGCAGCGGCTCCAGGCTAGCGGGTACGGGGTCCGCATACGTTAAAAACGCAATGCGCCAGCGTGGAAAGGAGATAGTTCTCCGCACAGCGACTCCCCATCCGCAGCTTTATTTCTGAAAGCTGATAATTAGAAGAACATTTTGTTTCCAAATTTATTGAAGTCAAAACAAAAAAGAAAAAAAAAAAAAAGTACAAATAAACAGAAAGAAATCAGAGATGAGTTTCCTGAAAACCGTCGCTGGCAGCCAAAGAGATTGTACGGTGAGCGGTGTAAACAGATTTTATAGGAGAAATATTTATAAACAAGAATTCTTGTGACGTTCAGAGCCGGCTTTGTTTGGCTTCTAGAAGAGAGAAGAAGAATTTAAAGGGGACAAAACTGCAAAAAGGTTTTTGTGTTGTCTGCGAACGATACGGCCAGGGCCTTCTTTAATGCAGGGCAAAAG
The DNA here is from genome assembly GCA_037952925.1 of Lithobates clamitans. Taxonomy (NCBI): domain Eukaryota; kingdom Metazoa; phylum Chordata; class Amphibia; order Anura; family Ranidae; genus Lithobates; species Lithobates clamitans. The sequence goes on from JBBGZY010001935.1 coordinate 8,122, forward strand.
GGGCAGCTGCCCCCTGAGCCCGCACTGCCCACAGATAGTTGATAAGTGGATTCAGTAGGGCCCTAGAAAATGTTTGCCATGTGTCCAAATCAATATTAAAGGTGGCACCGGATACGGCAGTCTGAGCAAAGGGGGAACCTGGACACAGGAGCTTGCAGTCTAACAGGAAAAAGGAACACATAGGAAAAAAGGTGTTTAATCTCTCCAAAATTAATCAGCAGCATGGAAGCAGAGTCCTCCAGAAGTGCCGAGCATTTCAGGAGAGGAGAGTTATAGAGGAAGGAGCAGAGTCCTCCAGCAGAGCAGAGTATTTCAGGAGAGGAGAGTTATAGAGGAAGGAGCAGAGTCCTCCAGCAGAGCAGGGTATTTCAGGAGAGGAGAGCTGGATAGAGGAAGGAGCAGAGTCCTCCAGCAGAGCAGGGTATTTCAGAAGAGGAGAGTTGGATAGAGGAAGGCGCAGAATCCTCCAGCAGAGAAGAGTATTTCAGGAGAGAAGAGTTAGATAGAGGAAGGAGCAGAGTCCTCCAGCAGTGCAGAGTATTTCAGGAGAGGAGAGTTAGATAGAGGAAGGAGCAGAGTCCTCCAGCTGAGCAGAGTATTTCAGGATTCGGTTTCCTGTAGTCATTCTGATCTCTCCATGGTGAGGTGATGAGTCTGTCGCCATTTTCTGGCCCTCGTAGTCGTCATCGGAGGTGTCTGTGGCTCAGATTTTCGGCTTGCTGCCTGTTTATTCCTTCATTTCCGTTTCATTGTGTTTAGGTGGAATGATAAAAGTGTCGCTCTGGTTTAATTACATTCCATTAAAGTGTCAGCGCTGGGGGAAACAGATACACTTCATTTACCCCTTTATATAATAACTGCGCCTCCATTATTACCGCAAATACACATTAAAGTATCATCTGCTCTATTTGGAGGAATTGTTTAAATGCCCGTGACTGAGGAACGAGCCCGGGAACACATTTCATCATACACAACGCATCGCTCGGTGCCTTCCAAAGCCTCACGTAGAAGACTGGATGTGAGGGTTCAATTTCAGTTGAACAATAAAATAAAAAAGGTAATTTTCCCCAGGGAGAGATCCCTGACCGGGCTCATCCAATGTACGAAGGGTCTCCGTTTTTTATTACACAGAACGCAGCAGGAGGAGGGAGACTCCACAGCAGTAGCGGGTAAAGGGGGCCACATGGAAGTCACTGTGATCTTGCTGTTGGCATCCCCATGTTGGAAACACTGCTGCCAAATGTTACGGGAGGTGGTGGTGGTTGTGGGAACCCCCATAATGGGCACAGCAGGTGTACAGACCTGGGAGCTCAGCACAGGGATGGTAGGAACCCCAAGGGGTGTATGGACCCAGGAACTCATTCCAGGGACGGTGGGAGCCCCTCATAATGGGCACAGAAGGTGTACAGACCTGGGAACTCAGCACAGGGATGGTGTGCCCATTATGAAGGCTTTCCGCCATCCCTGCAATGAGTTCCTGGGTCCATACACCCGTTGGGGTTCCTACCATCCCTGCAATGAGTACATGGGTCCATACACTCGTTGGGGTTCCTACCATCCCTGTGATGAGTTCCCAGGTCTGTACACCTACTGTGCCCATTATGAGGGGTTTCCAGCAGGTGTACAGACCTGGGAACTCATGGAGAGCACAGGGATGGTAGGAACCTCAACGAGTGTATGGACCCAGGAACTCATTGCAGGGATGGTGGGGACCCCTCATAATGGGCACAGAAGGTATTCAGACCCAGGAACTCAGTGCAGGGGTGGTAGAAACCCCTCATAATAGAAACAGCGGATGTATAGACCCAGGAACTTGTTACAAGGATGGTGGGAGCCCCTCACAATGGGCACAGCAGGTGTACAGACCTGGGAACTCAGCACAGGGATGGTGGGAACCCCTCAGAATGGGCACAGCAGGTGTATAGACCTGGAAACTCAGGTTTCCCCACACTCCTCTGGCTGCTCCATTAAGATTATGTATGAGGTTCTCGGAAAGCACGTGACCTCCTCGCAGGATGCGGTACCCAAGCTTGAGTGGCGAATTGCCGCAGCGTCACCTGACGAGGAGGATGATACCGCCAACACTGTAAGCTCTGACATGATCAGACACAGAGCTTATACAGTGCCACCAATCCTAAAGCAACAATGTGCCAGGGAAGTGGGGGGAAGGGGAGTAGAGTTGGGTGGAGGTGATCAGGTAAGGGACTTTGTCAATGCTCTGATGTAGAGAGCTCAGAGATGTCAGGGCCATGATATCTGTACGTCTCCTTTATCCTGCGTCTCTCCCTCCCTTCTCTCTCCTGATAAATCAGACATCACAATGACTCTACACTCTGCTTTACAAGTGCAGACCCCCCTAAGGAAATGCTCCGGGGGTGGCAGACACTCTCACCCACTGAATTCTAATGATGGCACATCCCTTACACTCCGGCTGCCATTGCCACACAATATACCACAGTCGCCGTATGATCTTCATTCAGCTGATTGTTTGTCACGTAACAAATGGAAGCAAATTTTTTTTTTTTTTTTTTTTTTTAAATGACATGATCCAGAATAAGCCATAGCATGACCCAGGTAAGGCCGGTCAGTCCAATGAGGATTAATATTTCCAGCAATACTATAGATGGGGGGATGTGGAACTTCAGTATATGGTTTCCATAACACTTTCGATTACTATTAGCTGCCCCCAGGGGTAAAGGAAAAGTTTATTTATTTATTTTTTTTATCTTTAAAATTTGTATTAGCTTTATAAAGAGCAATCCAAGGAGTGTGAACATTCTTAGTTACAGTAAGTATGTTATGGTTAACATTATTTAACAACAAACAACCGTAAATTTAGTAATTAGTAATTTAAGAAAAAAGTAAAATAGTAAACCATCGTACGGCACAAGATCTTGCAGTGAAAGAAGTTTGTATAGTGTCCTTTGATCCGTCTACCCCAATGGGTGCTAACTGTAGACGGATCCAATTCCACTCTTTATAAAGGTAACGGGTACAATAAGAATAGATCAGTGGTATCCAACCTGGTATTAATTATACATTTTTTTTTTAAAAATTTTCTAACAGTGATCAGCTTGACGTAAACATTTTTTTTTTGATACTCATGAAAGTCCCGTTGAACATCTAGCCTTAAGCCTCGTACACACGATCGGATTGTTGGCCGACAAAACCGTGGACTTTTGTCCGAAGGGAGTTGGCCCAAACTTGTCTTGCATACACGAGGCCACACAAAACTGTTGGCCAACAATCACGAATGTAGTGACGTACTGCGTTGTTTTTCAGCTTTTTAGCGCCCCCCTTTGGGCTCCTTCTGCTAATTTCGTGTTAGTAGAAGTTTGGCGAGTGTTGATTCGCACTTTTCATTTCACGCTTTTCAGTTAGTTTCTGAATGGCCGTTCGTCAACCAGACATGTTGCGGAATCGGAGGAATTAACGTGTTCTTTATTATTGGCCTTGGAGTTATTGCTATGACATTATTTTTTTGGTTAAATAATGATTTGATTTGTTATATTTTCTATATTTTTGGATGCATAGAATGCACTTTTTGGTTAGGTTCTATTGGCAGATAAAAGAAAAGTGCAGCGCTTAGTGTTTGAAGACCACTTCATCCAACCAATAAAGACACTAACTGCCTGGTCCTGACATTCTGAGCGCCCTTGACATACGTTTTATCTCTATTGGCAGATATCATGTCTAATTTGATTTGTTTTCTTTTTTTAATGCACAAAAAAAAAAAATGTGTAGAATAACACTTGGCTATGTGTTTTACTTCAAATGACAGTTTGGGAGTAGGCAGTTACATTTAAAAAAAGAAATACAATGTAACATTGACAAAGGACACCAACATAGTTGTATCTTTGATCTTAAAAACTACGGGATAATGGTGTTGTGGTAACTTGCCCAAATTAAAAAAAACAAAAAAAAAAACATAATAATATTATTCTTGATATCACTAGAAAAAAAAAGCCTTTGAAAATTCGTTTGCAATAACTCCATCAGTATCACCAGCAAAGCAGCTTCATTATTATCCCATTAAAGAAGAAGAGAATTGTGCGCTGCATTTGGAGTTTTCATAATTTGCCGCGTCACGAATGTTAATTCTCCGTTACGAACGCTGGTTTACAAGACCGACCGCTTCCAGCTCGCCCTTGCTTCCGAGCATGCGTGTTTGTACTTTGGACTTTTGTCCGACGGACTTGTGTAAACACGCTCGGAAAATCCGACAACAGACATTTGTCGGCGCAAAATTTTAAAACCTGCCATCCAACATTTGTCCGCGGAAAGATTGCAACAACAATTGTCCGATGGAGCGTACACACGGTCCGATTTACCGCCAACAGCCTGTCATCGAACATTTCCCGTCGGAAAGTCCGATTGTGTGATAAGAGGCTTTACGGTTCATTTTCTTGAAAAAGCAGCCACGGCCTGAGTGGAAAAAGCCTGGCCCCCGTCGCTGGCAAGCTGTACAGAAGGACCCTTGCACTCTTGTAAGCAAACAGTCTGAAATTCCCAAAACATGGCCTCTCGGGGGGGGGGGGGGGGGGGTACTCGAGGACAGGGTTGAGAATCACTGATCTAGATGACCTTGTCCACGGTTTACTAAAATAATTGCATTTCCATGTTCTGTGTACTGTGGGAGACCAGATATAGTGAATGCAGGCTCCTGGGGAGAGCAGATATAGTGAATGCAGGCTCCTGGGGAGAGCAGATATAGTGAATGCAGGCTCCTGGGGAGACCAGATGTAGGGAATGCAGGCTCCTGGGGAGACCAGATATAGTGAATGCAGGGTCCTGGGGAGATCAGATATAGTGAATGCAGAGTCCTGGGGAGACCAGATATAGTGAATGCAGGGTCCTGGGGAGACCAGATCTAGTGAATGCAGGCTCCTGGGGAGACCAGATATAGTGAATGCAGGCTCCTGGGGAGATCAGATATAGTGAATGCAGGCTCCTGGGGAGACCAGATATAGTGAATGCAGGCTCCTGGGGAGATCAGATATAGTGAATGCAGGATCCTGAGCTTAGTAACACTTTAAACCCCACACATGTGACAATTAAAAAAAAAAAATCTCTAAATATAGAAGGCGCTGAAAGTGTGAATGTAAAAACAAATGACATCGGAAATTAATCCTGCCGGGGCCGCTGCTAAAAGGTTGAAATTGATAATTCAACATTTCTTAATGGAAAAATATTGATTGTGCTCATTTTGCATGTTTATAAAAGTTGCCTCGGGCAGTTTTTGAGGCTCATTTTTTTTTTCTGTATTTTTAAATCATTTAGTGAAATCTAATTTCGTAGATAACATTCGCGCCACCTATGGGGGCAGATTTATATATGGGAGGTCGAAAGGCGGGGCATTGGCCCTCTTTTTTTTTTTTTTTTTTTTCTTCCCCCACTTGTTTCTATTATAAACCTTTCTGCCTCCAGCTATTGGTGAAAAGCGATGTATGCAAAATGAGGATGTTGGAATAAGACCCTCATTTCCAGGGCAGTGAACGCGCGGCGACAACCAGCGGGGTCCAGGTCTTCCATTAAAACCACGCATAAGCATCTGAAAATGGTTGCTGTGCCGAATGTTACTCTGGACATTTAAAGGGTAACTCCACTTTCATAGAAACGTGACAGCAGAAAAAGACTGAGTAGTCCATTGAGTCTGCCCATTTTTATTTTCAAATTTTTTGTTTTTCTTTAATTTTTTTTCTTTAGTTTTTTTCTTTTTTTTTTTCCTTCTTTTGTTTTTTCTTAAAATTGAGTTCCACCCTAAAAAAAATTTTTTGCATTAAAAGACTCATTTTAACCTAGAAAAAAAAAATTTGGAAGAATTTGTTTTTTTTATATATATATATATATATATACTTACCAGAAAGGCCCTGTTGCTATGTAGCCCTCGTAATCTGCCACTTCCTGGTCCGCGGAGCTCCTCATGACTTCCTCCCTCGCCTGTGCTCCTGGGCCGCCATTGAATCGCGCATGCGCGAGATCGAGAGTTGCAAGCTGGTTACCCAGCATGCACCTCTCAAAAGCTATTCCAGGAAGTGATCTCGGTTGGGCTTCACATGCCCACATTCATGATGGAAACGGCCACAAACGGAGGAATAAATAATTGCAGTAAGAAATTTAGATTATTGAACAATCATGATAATTGTATACTGTTTTTTAATTACATTAGCAATAGTGCTAGGATCTCATCCGATTCGCCCAGATGAACGGGAAATAGGGTCACCATCTGTCTGGATTTGGCGGAGAGGATCGGATAGCGGCGGGTGTCAGCGGACATGTCACCGCTGACATCCGCCACTCCATAAAAGGTGAATGGATCAGGTCCACTTGAAAAACTGACAGGCCGACCTGATCAGAACGCCTGTGTAAAAAGACCCTTAAGGGTGCAGACCCTGCCACTTTCCTCATTAGAACCCTGCAGGTGCAGCAGCTGATTGATAACTATGAAACCACTCCCATACAGATTCACTTCGCACATGGACACAGACAAACAGCTATTTCTTCAGAATAACAAAAAGGTGGGAATCTGCAACAAAGTTTGTTAAATCCCTGCAATGTACAGAGATCACCCAGAGGAGAATTTTTTTTCTCAACAAAAGTGGAGTTACTCTTTAAATATGGCGAATGTTACCAAGACTGAAACTGACATGGAAGAATGGCATAGATGCCAACTGTCCAGGATTTGCCGGGACAGTCCCGTAATCTTGGATTTCAGTCCCGATGATGGCGTGCCCTTGCCATGTCCTGGGATCAGGGTCACCCTTATGCACGTGCATAGTAACTCAATAAAAAGGCATAGGTGATGGGGGCGGGGGCTTAGAGGGCAGTCCCTGCATAGTTGGAGGTAGGGCTTTGGATAGGCCACTCCTATATCTGGGTGGGGCCTAGGCTGGATTACTCAGCCACTGGTCAAGCCTTTTTGGCTAAATGCATTGGATTCAAAAGGGAATGCGTTCTTTGGCGCTTTTATTTTATCTTTTAAGCAAAGTAAAAAATTGTAAAAAAAATAAATAAATACATTTAAAAAAAAAAAAAAAGTAAAAGTACAGCTAAAATACACAAATATTAAATAATATAATATTGGAAAAATAAAGAACACGAATACACAGGCTAGACTCACACTAGTGTTGTGACTATTTTCATGTGTTTTTGATGCGTCTTATGCTTCTTTTATTTTTAATGCGTTTTTTCATGCTTCCCCATTGAAGTCCATAGGGCGAAAAACATTGGGGTTGATTTACTAAAACTGGAGAATGCAAAGTCAGCTTCCAACTTCAGCTTGTTCAATTAAGCTTGGACAATAAAACCTGGAAGCCGATTGGCTACCATGCACAGCTGCACCAGATTCGGTGGGCTCTGGTTTAAGATAAACCTAATGCAGTGCGTCAAACCAAAAACAATGCCTGAACCTTTTTCCAAATCACATGGAAGTGCGTTGCTTAGGTGTGAATGGGCTCCATAGAGAACAATGGGATTCTTTTTGTTGCGCACGTTGCTCAGCTGCTGAAACGCGTCGAATCATACAGGCGTAAACAGGGACTTACTGAAATAGACTAAATTGCCCTGAATCACCCCAAAACACACCCTCTAAAATGATTGCCTTAAAGCGGAACTCCGGAATTTAACCCCCTACTTCCCAAAGCCACCCCCCTCTCTGATATTTTCTATTTTAAAATAACCCTATGCAGCTTCCTCTTCTTCTGGTGGCTGCAAGGGGGCAGGCATTCTTCCTGGACCTTGTGCCACTCATGTAATGACATGTGAGCGCCACTCCTTTCCTTTAGAACCACAAGCCCTGCATGTGTGACGATGTGCCCCCTAGGGGAAGGCACGTAAAATGACAAGTTGGGCTCTGCCCAAAGAAAAACCGCCAACGCTGGACTGAGTAGGAATCCAGGGACCGCAATAAAGGCGTAGAAATGGGAAGTAGACACTGATTTTTTTTATTTTTATTTTTTTAAGTTTTTTTTATTCATAGTTTTTTTTTTGTTAATGATTTTTTTTTTTTTAAATCAAAATTTTACCCAAGCAGCTCAGTGAGTGAAAATAAAAGTTTTCATTTTTGCTAATATTTATCCGCTCACCCCTACTCATCATGTAATAGGTTGGCGAGTTCTTTTTAGGGTGCAAAACTTACTTTGACATTGTTATTTTTCCCATGAAATGAGAACTGTCAGTGATGAAGCACGCAATCCTTAGACGAGATCGGTAGAACAATTACGATCATTGTGTTATACCGAGGTGACCACCCACCCGTACGCCATGGCGGCTTCTTGGTGTCCGTGAATAACGAGGAGCTAATTGTCACAATGATGGCGCAATTCGCATCTGCACACAGAAGACAATTCTACATTGTTACGCTTGGCGGCACCGTCACCTCCGAGAGAGATCATTTTTCATTCCTCCGCTCGACGTATTCCCTGGTGGGGACCATTGTTCAATTATTTCCATATGTATATGCCGGATAATTAATCAAAACGCACAAAAACGGATTTGGTCTCATCCTGCTCGCCGCGAACCTGAACGGGGGGGGGGGAAAACGCAAAAAGGAAAAAGGTGCCTTTGCCACAACAATACAAGTCACATTGGCAGGGGGGTACAAATAATTCCTTTCCAATATGCCTTCTGCCACCAACAAATTCAAAAATTCTCTTACTGGCAGCCATGGCAATAGTACTTTGTGGTATTCCATCCCCCCCTGCTCAGGCATATACAGACACTTTTCCCCAACTTTATTCTGCTGTATACGGACCTACCTCTCAGAGCAAGTCTACAGGCCAACTGTGACTGACAGAAAGTTTGTGTCACCAGTCATTAGGCAAGGATGCAAATTACACTCCCTGATGTACAGGCAGCCACTAGAGGCAGCGCTCACACCTCTATATACAGACAACCACTAGAGGCAGCGTTCACACCGCTTTATACAGACAACCACTAGAGGCAGCGTTCACATCTCTATATACAGCCAACCGCTAGAGGCAGTATTCACACCTCTATATACAGCCAACCACTAGAGGCAGCGTTCACAACGCTATATACAGACAACCACTAGAGGCAGCGTTCACATCTCTATATACAGCCAACTACTAGAGGCAGCGTTCACATCTCTATATACAGCCAACCACTAGAGGCAGCGTTCACACCTCTATATACAGCCAACTACTAGAGGCAGCATTCACACCTCTATATACAGCCAACCACTAGAGGCAGCATTCACAACGCTATATACAGACAACCACTAGAGGCAGCGTTCACACCTCTATATACAGCCAACCGCTAGAGGCAGCGTTCACACATCTATAAAACAGCCAACCACTAGAGGCAGCATTCACATCTCTATATACAGCCAACCACTAGAGGCAGCGTTCACACCTCTATATACAGCCAACCACTAGAGGCAGCGTTCACATCTCTATATACAGCCAACCACTAGAGGCAGCGTTCACAACGCTATATACAGCCAACCACTAGAGGCAGCCTTCACACCTCTATATACAGACAACCACTAGAGGCAGCGTTCACATCTCTATATACAGCCAACCACTAGAGGCAGCCTTCACACCTCTATATACAGACAACCACTAGAGGAAGCGTTCACACCTCTATATACAGTCAACCACTAGAGGCAGCGTTCACACCGCTTTCTACAGCCAACTACTAGAGGCAGCGTTCACATCTCTATATACAGCCAACCACTAGAGGCAGCGTTCACACCTCTATATACAGCCAACCACTAGAGGCAGCGTTCACACCTCTATATACAGCCAACCACTAGAGGCAGCGTTCACACCTCTATATACAGTCAACCACTAGAGGCAGCGTTCACATCTCTATATACAGCCAACCACTAGAGGCAGCGTTCACACCTCTATATACAGCCAACCACTAGAGGCAGCGTTCACACCTCTATATACAGCCAACCACTAGAGGCAGCGTTCACACCTCTATATACAGCCAACCACTAGAGGCAGCGTTCACACCTCTATATACAGCCAACCACTAGAGGCAGCGTTCACATCTCTATATACAGCCAACCACTAGAGGCAGAATTCACAAATCTATATACAGCCAACCGCTAGAGGCAGCGTTCACATCTCTATATACAGCCAACCGCTAGAGGCAGAATTCACAAATCTATATACAGCCAACCACTAGAGGCAGCGTTCACAAAGCTATATATGAACTATAGTTAGAAAATAGGAAGTGGCAAAAAAATAAAAAATTTTTTTTAAAAAGGCGTACAAGTTCCATTACAGAGTTTAAAAGACAACCTCAGAATAGGAAGTCACTGAAAACCGATTTACAACCCCAAACCAACAGCTGGCCATTACAAAGAGATGCCGCGACTTCAAGCTGCAGAGAACTCCCCCTGCCAGCACAGAAAATCCCATACCCTATAGGGGGCAGCACTAAAACTGCATTCGCACTATAGCGTTTTTTTGTGAAGCTGCGTGTTTACGAAACGCGTAAAAAATTTGCAACACACACCTGCAGTGCAGTTGATTGGTAATTGCACCTTAAAACAAGGAAAGCAGATGAACTTTTTTCATGTGAACAATGCGTCAAAATATGCAGTCAAAAAAAGGTGAATGAGCTACTACGCTGAATTCGCCTTGTGGGAGCTGAATTTAATGAGTGCCTAAAATAAATGCACTGCTGCTGGTTACTGCTGGGTTCTTGAGCAATTTTTCAGGCATTTTGGGGGCATTTCAGGACTGGACATTTTTTTTTTTCTCAAATGGAAAGCTAGTTACTAAGCAAGAAAGTGTGTGAAAAATGCAAGTTATACACATTGTTACACCTTTTTTCCCATTGAAATCTCTTAGGGCCAAAAGGCACGACTCAAAAAAAAGGAACTCATCTCCCTTTTTGAATGGACTTCATAGTGTGTATAATGGACTATATAATAGAAATCCCAGTATCAAAAACCATAAATAATGAGAATCCCAGTATCCAGACCATATATCATGAAAATCCCAGTATTATAAACATAAACAATGGAAATCCCAGTATAGAGGCCAGATACAATGGAAATCCCAGTATGGAGACCATATACAGGTGATACGCGAAAAATTAGAATATCATGCAAAACTTCATTTATTTCACTAATGCAACTTAAAAGGTGAAACTAATATATGAGATAGACCAGTGGTCATCAACGCCTGTCCTCAGGGCCCACTAACAGGCCAGGTTTGCAAGATAACTGAAATACATCACAGGTGATATGATTTGCTGCTCAGTGATTGCAGTATTCTTGTCTGCATCTCCCCCAAGGTAATACATAAAACCTGGCCAGTTAGTGGGCCCTGAGGACAGGGTTGATGACCACTGAGATAGACTCATTACATGCAAAGCAAGATAGTTCAAGCCGTGATTTGTCATAATTGTGAGGATTATGACTTACAGCTCATGAAAACCCCAAATCCACAATCTCAGAAAATTAAAATATTACATGCAGTCAATAAAACAAGGACTGTACATAGAACAATATCGGACCTCTGAAAAGTCTAAGCATGCCTATGTACTCAGTACTTGGTTTGGGCCCCTTTTGCAGCAATTACTGCCTCAATGCGGCGTGGCATGGAAGCCATCAGCCTGTGGCACTGCGGAGGTGTTATGGAAGACCATGATGCTTCAATAGAGGCCTTCAGCTCTTCTGCATTGTTCGGTCTCATGTCTCTCTCATCTTTCTCTTGGCAATGCCCCATAGATTGTCTATGGGGTTCAGGTCAGGCGAGTTTGCTGGCCAATCAAGCACAGTAATCCCACGGTCATTGAACCAGGTTTTGGTGCTTTTGGCAGTGTGGGCAGGTGCCAAGTCCTGCTGGAAAATGAAGTCGGCATCTCCATAGAGCTCGTCTGCAGAAGGAAGCATCAAAATCTCCTGGTAGACGGCTGCGTTGACCCTGGACTTAAAGCGGGGTTCCACCCAAATTTTGAACAATATCTGTATGTATTCTCTTCCTTGCCTAGATGCTGACATGCCGTTTAAAAAAAATTTTAATCGCCGTAATTACCCTTTTTTTTTCTATTCTTCTTTGCACTTCCTGGTTCTCCTCCCGTGGGAGCAGGCGTGTTTCTAGCCTCTCCCAGACTCCTGGGAGCTAGTCTCAGGCTTCCCAGGATGCCACTGAGCATGTGCGGGAACGAGCAGTGAATGCTGGGAGCACAGCATTCACCACATCCAGGAAATAAATGCTTGTGGGCTTCAAATGCCCACAATGAAGATGGAAACCGCCTGCAGTGAATAATATAAGTTATTCTTTCCGACAAAATCTGACACAGGCGGACATATTACACACAATATGTGAGTATGTAATGCTGAGAAGAAAAGTTTGTGAATGAACTAAAAAAAAAACAAAAAAAAAAAACAACACGATAGATAGGTGGACCCCCGCTTTAATGAAGCACAGTGGACCAACACCAGCAGATGACACGGCTCCCCAAATCAAAACAGACTGTGGAAACTTCACACTGGACTTCAAGCATCTTGCAGTGTGTGCCTCTCCATTCTTCCTCCATACTCTGGGCCCTTGGTTTCCAAATGAGATCCAAAATTTGCCTTCATCAGAAAAGAGGACTTTGGACCATTGAGCAACAGACCAGGTCTGTTTTTCTTTAGCCCAGGTAAGACGCTTCTGACGTTGTTTGCTGCTCGGGAGTGGCTTGACAAAAGGAATACGACATTTGAAGCCCATGTCCAGGATCCGTCTGTGTGTGGTGGCTCCTGACTCCAGCCTCAGTCCACTCCTTGTGAAAGTCCCCAACACTTTTGAATGGCCTTTTCCTGACAATCCTCTCCAGGCTGCGGTCATCCATGCTGCTTGTGCACCTTTTTCTTCCACACTTTTCCCTTCCACATAACTTTCTATTAATGTGCTTTGATACAGCACTTTAGGAACATCCAACTTCATTTGCAATTATCTTTTGAGGCTTTCCCCTCCTTATGGAGGGTGTCAATGATGGTTTTCTGCACAACTGTCAGGTCAGCGGACTTTCCCATGATTGTGATTTCTACTGAACCAGACTGAGAGACCATTTAAAGGCTCAGGAACCCTTTGCAGGTCTTATGGCTTAATTAGCTGATTAGAGTGGGACACTTTGAGCCTAATATTCTAATTTTCTGAAATTGTGGATTTGGGGTTTTCATGAGCTGCAAGCCATAATCATCACAATTATGACAAATCACGGCTTGAACTATCTTGCTTTGCATGCAATGAGTCTATCTCATATATTAGTTTCACCTTTTAAGTTGCATTAGTGAAAAAAATTAACTTTTGCACGATATTCAAATTTTTCGAGTATCACCTGTACAATGGAAATCCCAGTATGGAGACCATATACCAGGGGTAGGCAACCTGGGCCCTCTAGAGGTGGTGAAACTACAATTTCCATGAGACATTGCAAGACCCTGACAATCACAGGCATGACTCCTAGAGGGAGAGGCTTGATGGGATTTGTAGTTTCACTACAGCTGGAGCGCCGAGATTGCCTATACCTGCCATATACAATGGAAATCCCAGTAAGGAGACCATTTTTAATGAGATTCCCAATATCAAGACCATATATAATGGAATTCCCAGTATTATAATAATAAACAATAGAAATCCAAGTATAGAGACCATATACAATGAAAAATCCCAGTATGGAGACCATATTTAATGAGAATCCCAATATCAAGACCATATATAAATTAGAAATCCCTGTATTATAATCATAAATAATGGAAAATCCAGTATGGAGACAATATACAATGGAAAACCCAGTACGGAGACCATATACAATGGAAATCCCAGTACGGAGACCATATACAATGGAAATCCCAGTACGGAGGCCATATACAATGGAAATCCCAGTATCGAGACCATGTATAATGGAAATCCCAGGATCAAAATCATAAATAATGAGAATCCCAGCATCAAGACCATATATAATGGAAATCCCAGTATAAAAAGACCATAGCTAATAGAAATCCCAGTATCGAAACCATATACAATGGAAATCCCAGAATCGAGATCATATTACAATGGAAATCCCAGTATCGAGACCATATTTAATGAAAATCCCAATATTCAAGACCATACATAATCAGAAATCCCAGTATTATAACCATATAAAAATGGAAATTCCAGTATGGACAAAATATATAATGGAAATTCCAGTATGGAGACATATACAATGGAAATCCCAGTATCGAAATCATAAATAATGAGAATCCCAGCATCAAGACCATAGATAATGGAAATCCCAGTATAGAGATCATATACAATGGAAATCCCAGTATTGAGATCATGTACAATGGAAATCCAAGTATCGAAACCATATTTAATGAGAATACCAATATCAAGACCATATATAATCAGAAATCCCAGTATTATAATCATAAATAATGGAAATCCCAATATGGAGACCATATATAATAAAAATCCCAGTATCCAGCATTTAAGCACTTCTGGAGAAGCTTCAGAACACTCTTCAAATCACTCAGGGGTGAGCTGGGCATTATTGGTTACATTGTTCCTAGCTCTCTCTAAGCACTACAGAACACCTTCCCCATAATTTTAGTATAATAAAATGGAGACAGTACAGTTAAAATACAAATCCAGGCAAGAGTGTTAGGAAGGCTTAAAACTGAAATTATGGAGAAGAAGAGAGAGAGAGAGAGAGAGAGAGAGAGAGAGAGAGAGAGAGAGAGAGAGAGAGAGAGAGAGACAGAGACAGAGAGACAGAGACAGAGAGACAGAGAGAGAGAGAGAGAGAGAGAGAGAGAGAGGGGTGTTTTGTAGTCCTGTTTAAGATGACAACAACACTCCTGCAATAGATAGAATGAGTGAGATCACCCTGGCACCGGAAATGTGTTACTGAAAGGATCATCAGGTAAAACTAGCAAAAAAATAAATAAATAAATTAAAAAAACGAAAAAAGAAAAACTGATGCAGCCAACACATCCAAGACCAGTAATCTGCCATATATTATACTTCTTGGGTTCATATACATTTTAAAATAATTTTTAGGTCTGGATTTCATACCATACCACCGAAAAGGCGCAGAAAAACAATAGTTTATCTCTGTATAAATACTTGTCTGGTATAGAACAAAATTTTGCAATGACATATGACACACACAAAAGAATTCAAACGAGTTACAATAGCTAAGTTAAAAAAAAAAAAAAAAAAATCTTAAATCAGCAGTATATATCTTAAATAAGAAGAAATTGCTGAAAAAAAAAAAAAAAAAAAAAAAAGGTTCAAACTTGCATTTGTTAAATTAAAAAAAATAAACAAAAAAAGGAAAGAGGAGAAGCGGAGGGGGCGGAGGGGGGGGGGGTTACTGTCAGGGGTGATAAGGATGTGCAACTCTCTTCCACAATTGGTGGTGTCAGCGGGGAGTATGGATATTTTTAAAAGGACTCTTGGATGTGCACCTTAAAGAACACAACATACAGGCATATGAGAAATGATTATAGACACTGACACACGTACACCTACACAATAGGTTGAACTGAATGGACTATTGTCTTTATTCAACCTTACCTACTATGAGACTAGGAAATAAACTGCTAAAAAAAACCAAAAAAACAAAAAACACTTTAAAAAATTTGATTTTTTTTTTAAATATTTTAAAATAGAAAAAAAAAATAGTTGAAATTCAAAAAATAAAAAAGGAAATAAACCTGCTAAAATAAAAAAACAAAACAAAAACTAAAATGTGATTTTTTTTTTTAAGTATTTTCAAATAGAAAAAAAATAGTTGAAATTAAAAAAACAACAAAACTAAAATGTGATTTTTTAAAATATTTTAAAATAGAAAAAAAATATAGTTGAAATGAAAAAAATAAAATAAATACATTTAAAAAAATTAATTTCTTTTTTTTTTTATATAATATCTCAAAAGGAGAAGAGTTTGCCAAATTAAGAAAAAGCTTTAATTTTGTAATAATATATATATCTAGATATATTTGAAACAGGAAAAATTTGCTGAACTGAAATTTATTTATTTTTTTTTTTTAAACTTGGATTTCTTTTAAGTCCACAGGACCAGACCACGTACCTGACGCTAATCTACAACTTAGCGTCTCTGCATTCAGTTCTTTTCTTTCTGCCTGTCTGAAAAATGACACAAAAGAACGAAAATCCCCCCACCCCCCCAAAAAAAATAAAAAGTCACACCGGGGAAGCCCCCTCCACACAGACGTTTTGTGCGGCGGAGCGAGACTTGTGGAGGCTTTTCTTTTTTTTTTCTTTTTGCGTTTCAATTTTTACAGGAGGCTGCGAAGGATTCCCCCCCTGATGTATGCAGAGAACAGCTGGTCATATATTACCGCACGCCGGGGGGGGTGTGGGGGGAAAATCGGGCTCCCTATCTCCGCACACTATAGCGGTGAGCTCTGCGAAGACCCCCAACAACAGTTCCGCAGGAGCCCCCCACCCCCAGGCGCAGACCTGCCTGCCGTTAGTTGTCGCGGTCGCCTCTGTCAGCGAACGCTGCGTGTCACAAAAGGCTCGCTGCATGCAATGCAATAAAAAAAAAAAATCGTGAATCGAGCCGCTAGCCTCTTTGTGCGTCCTGCTTAATTCATCGCCGGCTGGGGATCTGCCGGGGGGGTTAATTCCCTTCCAGGCATTCGGAGCTAAACGCGGCGTGTCATGATATATATATAGCACTTGCAACTTTGAGGCTGTGCTGGCAAACCAGAGAAAAAGGGGCACCGGACGCTCCGTCCAGCCCTTGTCCACCCCCCTTCCCCCCGCCCCCACCCCCACAACCTATAGAATGATCCCACACCAGATTAAGAATAAAATTTGGCACTTACCGGCGGCACTGCTGGCTGCTGTCTGTCCAGCGGCGAGATCACCCAGACCTGCGAGCTTCTGTTTCTGCAACTGTGTCATGAAGACAGACTCGGAGCTTGTACGTAGCTGTTGCTATGGAAACAAACACAGCGAGGCTAGAGTGCCAGGCTGTGTTAATTCCATCACCCATGAACCTCTGGGGAACTTCGACAACCATTCCCATCTCGCCGCTCAACAAATACCCACCTGGACAATGGGGGCAACGGTAGCAGTGCCCCTCCCCCCCTAACCACGTCAAACAGGACACTTTAAGACACAACCATGCCCGGGGTAGACATGCCTAAAAAAAAAAAGTCACCTTGTTGTAAGCCCCTCCATTCACAGCTGAGCAATTTTTTGCACTTGTTTTTGCGCCCACGCGCAACGTCGCTCGACAATAGGAATCCCGTTCTTTTTCAACGCAGGCTGCTGACATCTCTGTGCACAGTTACTGGAAAGGGTACAAAAGCCATCTTTAGAGCCATGTAAGCCCCCCATTCACACCTGAGCAATTATGCGCGTGTTTTTTGCATCTATGCGCGACATCGCTCAACTATCGGAATCCCATTCTTTTCAATACAGGTTGTTCATAGCTCAATGCATGTTTTTGCGCCCCATGCGCGACGTCATCCCAACCATAGGAATCCCATTCTTTGCAATACAGGTTGTTCATAGCTCTATGCATGTTTTTGCGCCCCATGAGCAACGTTGTCCCAACCATAGGAATCCCATTCTTTTCAATACAGGTTGTTCATAGCTCTATGCATGTTTTTGCGCCCCATGCGCGACCTCGCTTAACCATAGGAATCCAATTCTTTTCAATACAGGCTGCTGACATCTCTGTGCAGTTACTCAAAAGCGCGTACATAAGCCATTTTTTTAGAGCCATGTAACCCCCCCCCCCCCATTCACACCTGAGCAATTTTGCACGTGGTTTTGCGCCTATGCGCGACGTCACCCCCGAACTATCTGAATCCCATTCTTTTCAATATAGGTTGTTCATAGCTCTATGCATGTTTTTGCACCCCATGCACGACGTCACCCCAACCATAGGAATCCTATTCTTTTCAATACAGGTTGTTCATAGCTCTATGCATGTTTTTGCGCCCATGCGCGACGTCGCCCAACAATAGGAATCCCATTTTTTTTCAATACAGGCTGCTGATATCTCTGTGCAGTTACTCGAAAGGGTACATAGGCCATTTTTAGAGCCATGTAAGCCCCCCCCCATTCACACCTTAGCAATTATGCATGTGTTTTTGCACCTATGCGCGACATCGCTCAACTATCGCAATCCCATTGTTTTCGGTACAGGTTGTTCATAGCTCTATGCATGTTTTTGCGCCCATGCGCTACGTCGCTCAACCATAGGAATCCCATTCTTTTCAATACAGGCTGCTGACATCTCTGTGCAGTTACTAAAAAGGGTACATAAGCCATTTTTTTAGAGCCATGTAAGCCCCCCCATTCACACCTGAGCAATTTTGCACGTGGTTTTGCGCCTATGCGCGACTTCGCCCCAACTATCGGAATCCCATTCTTTTCAATACAGGTTGTTCATAGCTCTATGCATGTTTTTGCACCCCATGTGCGACGTCGCCCCAACCATAGGAATCCCATTCTTTGCAATACAGGTTGTTCATAGCTCTATGCATGGTTTTGCACCCCATGCGCGACGTCGCCCCAACCATAGGAATCCCATTCTTTTCAATACAGGTTGTTCATAGCTCTATGCATGTTTTTGCACCCCATGCGCGACGTCGCCCCAACCATAGGAATCCCATTCTTTTCAATACAGGTTGTTCATAGCTCTATGCATGGTTTTGCGCCCCATGAGCGACGTCGTCCCAACCATAGGAATCTTATTCTTTTCAATACAGGTTGTTCATAGCTCTATGCATGTTTTTGCGCCCCATGCGTGACGTCGCCCCCAACCATAGGAATCCCATTTTTTTCAATACAGGTTGTTCATAGCTCTATGCATGGTTTTGCGCCCCATGCGCGGCGTCGCTCAACTATAGGAATTCCATTTTTTTCAATACAGGCTGCTGACATCTCTGTGCACAGTTATTGGAAAGGGTACAAAAGCCATTTTTAGAGCCATGTAAGCCGCCCCCCCATTCACACCTGAGCAAATTTGCACCTATGCGCGACGTCGCCCAACCATCAGAATCCCCTTATTTTCAATACAGGCTCTATGCACTGTTTTTGCGCCTATGCGCGACGTCGCTCAACCATAGGAATCCAATTCTTTTTCAACACAGGCTGCTGACATCTCTGTCCACAGTTACTCAAACGGGTACAAAAGCCATTTTTATCGCCTATGCGCAATGTCGCCCAACCATCGGAATCCCCTTATTTTCAATACAGGCTGTTGACATCTCTGTGCAGTTACTCGAAAGGGTATATAAGCCATTCAAACCTGAGCAATTTTGCGCCTATGCGCTCCGCCGCCAAACCATGGTAATCCCCTTATTATCAATACAGGTTGTTCATAGCTCTATGCATGTTTTTATGCCTATGCGCAACGTCGCTCAACCATAGGAATCCAATTCTTTTTCAATACAGGCTGCTGACATCTCTGTGCACAGTTACTGGAAAGGGTACAAAAGCCATTTTTAGAGTCATGTAAGCCGCCCCCCATTCACACCTGAGCAAATTTGCACCTATGCGCGACGTCGCCCAACCATCAGAATCCCCTTATTTTCAATACAGGCTCTATGCACTGTTTTTGCGCCTATGCGCGACGTCGCTCAACCATAGGAATCCAATTCTTTTTCAATACAGGCTGTTGACATCTTTGTCCACAGTTACTCAAAAGGGTACATAAGCCATTTTTTAAAGCCATGTAAGCCCCCCCCCCCATTCACACCTGAGCAATTTTGCACGTGTTGTTGCACCTATGCACGACATTGCTTAACCATCGGAATCCCATTCTTTTCAATACAGGCTGTTCATAGCTCTATGCATGTTTTTGCACCTATGCGCAACGTCACTCAACCATAGGAATCCAATTCTTTTTTAATACAGGCTGCTGACATCTCTGTCCACAGTTACTCGAAAGGGTACATAAGCAATTTTTAGAGCCATGTAAGCCCCCCCCCATTTGCACCTGAGCAATTTTGCACGTGTTTTTGCGCCTATGCGCGACGTCGCCCCAACCATCGGAATCCCCTCATCTTCAATACAGGCTGTTCATAGCTCTATGCACTGTTTTTGCGCAACATTGCTTAACCATAGGAATCCCATTCTTTTTCAACACAGGCTGTTGACATCTCTGTCCACAGTTACTCAAACGGGTACAAAAGCCATTTTTAATCGCCTATGCGTGATGTCGCCCAACCATCGGAATCCCCTTATTTTCAATACAGGCTGTTGACATCTCTGTTACTCAAAAGGGTACATAAGCCATTTTTTTAGAGCCATGTAAGCCCCCCCCCTATTCACACCTGAGCAATTTTGCATGTGTTTTTGTGCCTATGCGCGACGTCACCCCAACTATCGGAATCCCATTCTTTTCAATACAGGTTGTTCATAGCTCTTATGCACTGTTTTTTGCGCCTATGCGCGACATTACTCAACCATAGGAATCCGATTCTTTTTTTCAACACAGGCTGCGGACATCTCTGTGCAGTTGCTCGAAAGGGTACACAAGCCATTTTTAGAGCCATGTAAGCCCCCTATTCACACCTGAGCAATTTTTTTGTACATGCTTTTGCGCCTACGCGCGATGTTGCCCAACAATAGGAATCACATTTTTTTTTTTCGATACAGGCTGCTGACATCTATGTGCAGTGTTACTTGAAAGGGTACATAAGCCATTTTTAGTGCCACGTGACCCCCCCCCCCCCCCTTAACACCTAAGCAATTTTGCGCGTGGTTTTGCACCTATGCGCGACATCGCTCAATCATCGGAATCCTATTCTTTTTAATACAGGGTGTTCTCTACAAACAGCTACTCGAAAAAGTACATAAAGCAATTTTTAGAGCCAAGTTGAGCTTTTTTCGGCCCCATAGATCTCAATGGAAGCGCCGGTAAATGTGTGTTTTTGCTGAAGCATACCCAAACCCACGGCTCTGCTCCAGACTTACTCCATTCAAGCCAAGTGGATGACCCAGGTTCCGGCCACCATCCATCCGGCTACCACAAACCATCCCCACCGTCAGTCAAAAGCAAATAAAAAAGCTGCGCACCAAAAAAAGTTAGCCCTTCTTTCAGTTTAGTTCAACAAACAGATGAAAACCGTTGAGCCCTTTTGGCCCTATAGACCTCAATGGAAGCGTGCCTGAAAAACCGTTGTCCTCTACTCTTCTGCCCAGGGCCGGTTCTTCCACCAGGCAAACTAGGCAGCCACCTAGGGCGCACTGCTGCCTAGGGCGCCCAGCCACTGGTGTTCCTACTCTCTGCTCTCTGCAGCAAGCTACCAAGTCTCAGCATCAGAGGGCAGAGGCTGTGTCTGTGTCCCGACTCTCTAATGAATGGAAGCAAGCAAACATTAATTCATGGGCGCTCGTGAGGCTGCATTTGATGGGCGCTGGTGAGGCTGCATTTGATGGGCGCTGGTGAGGCTGCATTTGATGGGCGCTTCATTAAAAAGGTGGAGTATACATGGGCAGGGCAAAGGGGGTGGAGTCAGGGGTGGGGCCAAGAAGGGAGGGGGGGGCAAAATGAGGTTTCGCCTAGGGTGTCAAAAATCCTTGCACAAGCCCTGCTTCTGCCTCTTTATATATAAACTTTTTTTCATAAGATCTTCTATAAACAGGGGTGCTCAACCCGTGGCTCCGTGGAGCCCTCTGATGTGGTCCGCGACCTCAAAACCAGAGAACCGCATGCCAATGCTTTGGAATGGCGGGTCGGCAAGCCCAGATCACAATCAATGGGGTTGCCGACCCGCCATACCAGAACATCAGAGTGCATGGAGCCGGCAGCGGAGGAAGCAGCTGGCAGTAGAGGGAGCAGAAGTCGCATAAGACAATGCTTCCTCTGTAGTGCCGGCTTCTGTCCCCAGGCTGGGTAATACCAAGTGCATTTCACCTGCGACCTTTCTAGCAGCCTGGAGAGGGATGCCAGCAGAAGCTGGAAGAGGAAAAAAAGGTCCGTGTATTAAACCTCACATACACACTGCGCTTTTGCAACGAGCGTATTGGCACCTATAAAAAAGGGTTATTAGGCAGCTTCCACACTGATCCGCAGGTGCTCTGCCGTTTACTCGAACCCACAGGGGGGGGGGGGGCATCGCAGTGCACCTCCAGCTTTCCTGCGAGTTAGCTACACCTGAGCCATAGACTTCTATTATATTCTGGTTTGGTGCCGCTTTCTGAAAGTGCACCAAAACTCCTAAATGAACCACACCTGCAAGATGGAATAGAAGTAGGGTTGCCACCTGTCCTGGATTCACCCGGACAGTTCGGGTTTGGAATCATGCGTCCGGGTTTCAGACCGCCTGAAACCCGGACACATTATTCGGACCGGACTATGGCTTCCCAGCAGTTGCTGGCTGCAGTTGTCTAAGCCGAGAGTGTCTGTTACACTCTCTTTCACACTGCCCAAAGCCAGCACTAACAACCCCCCCACATACAGATGGGAGAGGAGAGGGGGCTCGATCTGCTCCTCCTCCTCCGCCCCCACCCCTCTGTATCTGCCCACACTCCAATCCCCGGCACCTCAGAAAAGGAAAGTTGGGGCCAGAAATTTGAAGTCCAGCAGCCTTAGATACATCTGGATGAGAGGTGCTGACTACCAAGGGGTGAGTGAGCTCACCATCCATCCCTGTCTGTGACTGAATTCTCCCCCCCTTCTCTCTCCTGCCTCTGAGTGAGTACACTAAGGTAAATCAGGGTTCTCAGAGCACCCCTTACATCAGAGTTCCCCTTTACACCAGAGGCCACAGTGTTTCCCCTTACATAAGAGTCCTCTCCGTACATCAGAGTGCTCAGTGTTCCCCACTTAGATCAGAGTTCCCAGAGCATCTCTTATGTTAGAGTCTGCAGATTCCCCCCTTACTATAAACAAAATTGCTGTGCGCCGTTAAAGTGTTCGGGTTTGACTTGAAGAAAAGGTGGCAACCCTAAATAGAAGAAGTCTATGACACAGTGTAACTAACCCACAGGAAAGACACAGGTGCACAGCGCTGCCCCCATCAGTGTAAAAGCAGCCTTATAGGGGGCTCAGGACAGTAAAGGCTTGTTTAAATTTGCTGTTTTGGGGGGGGGGTAAAACCCCAAAGTTCATCGTGGCCCTCGACTGCTTACCAAATCACTTAAAGTGATTGTAAAGGTTAGTTTAAAAAAAAAAAAACAAAACAAAAAAAAAAACAAACATGTTATAACTTACCTGCTCTGTGCAAGAGTTTTGCACCGAGGGGCCCCGATTCTCCTTCTCCTGGCTCCTCCCCCACATCGAGCCCCTTTCCATGAGGGGGGGGGGGACTCATGCGGGCGCGCTCACGAGTCCTGCTGCTGCCTCCATTGAAACAGACAGCAGGACTTGGCCCCCGCCCCCCCCCCCGTGCCACTGAATTTGATTGACAGCAGCGGGAGCCAATGGCTCCTGCTGCTATCAATCCGTCCAATGAGAACCCGAGAGAGTGACTTGAGCTGCTGGGCACGTCGCTGGAAAGATTAGGTTCAGGTAAGTAAAAGGGGGGGGAGGGGGGCTGCTGTCCCCCCACAAATGTTTTTTCACCTTAATGCATAAAATGTATTAAGATGAGACTTTACAACTCCTTTAGGTGCCCCTCGCTCTTCAAAAGGTTGAACACCCCTGTTCTGCAAGTCCTTGCTAGGTGTGAACGGAGGCTAAATCAAGATTTAAAGTGGTTCTAAAGGCTTACGGTTTGTTTCCTTCATGAATTCTAAGTATGAGGGTAAAAAAAAAAAACCTTTGTGCAGCAGCCCCCCTAATACTAAGTCCCATTGCTAGCGGTGTTGGGAGTAAAATAAGCACCATTATTAGTGTCAACACTGCTAGAAATGGGGCTTATTCTACACCCAACACTAATAATGGGGCTCATCTTACTCTGACCGACATCAGCAATGGGGCTTATTTTACTCCCAACACCACCAACAATGGGGCTTATTTTACTCCCGACACTAATGTTGGTGATCATTTTACTCTCAACACCGCTAGCAATGGGGCTTATTCTACACCCAACACTAATAATGGGGCTCATCTTACTCTGACCAACATCAGCAATGGGGCTTATTTTACTCCCATTGACACCAATGATGGGACTTGTCTTAGGCCCCCTTTACACTGCTGCTGGTAAACGGACGTTTAGGAGCAGTTGGGCATTTTTTTTTTCAGCTGCCCCCTGAACTCTCCTCTATGTTATCTTACCAGTACATGTACACCGGGTCGGTTATAGTCATTTCTAGGCAGTTGAGTTTAGAAGCATTTTTTGGAAAGCAAAAAAAAAAAAAAAATGCGTTCTGAACGGATGTTCTGAGGTATTTGAAAAACGCCAAACGCCTGTAACAGCTTGTAAACGCGGTAACTTGCGCTTAGCCGCGTTTCGTTTACAGACGTTTAAAATTTTTTACTTTTAAAAAAATACGCTTCTAAATGCAAAACGCGGCTAAACGCATCTAAACGCGGCATGTAAACGCAGCAAAAAATATTTTTTTATGTCGGTTACTATCTGTCAAGGTAAATCGTTCAGGGGAGGTTGTAAAACGTTCCGTGTACATTAAGCCTTGACAATAACAATTGGGCTTATTTTACTCTCAAACTATTTAATAAAGTTCCTCTTTAAAAGTAGCTCATAGTGTTGGCTCTCTCTATGCAGAAAAAACATATTTTATTGAAGAGTTTTATTTAATATTATATTTTTGTCCTGAAATTTGTAGATCTCAATATTGATTGAGCGCAATACGTTTTTCTCTTCAGTTTACCCTCAGGCCTTATGCCGCGTACACACGATCGCACATTTCCAACAACAAAATCCATGGGTTTTTTTTTCCTTCAGATGTTGGCTCAAACTTGTCTTGCATACACACGGTCACACAAAATCTTGTCGGAAATTCCGATCGTCAAGAACGCGGCGACGTACAACACGTACGACGAGCCGAGAAAATGAAGTTCAATAGCCAGTGCGGCCCTTCTGCTCGATTCCCGAGCATGCGTAGAATTTTGTGCGGCGGAATGGTGTACACGCGATCGGAATTTCCGACAACGGATATTGTTGTCGGGAAAATTTGAGATCCAGGTCCCAAATTGTGTTTGTCGGAAATTCCGACGAAAAAGAAAAAAAAAAAAGAAGGGGGTTTGGGGACTTTAAAATGAGGTAACAGGGGCCGTTCAAGTCCCCTCCTCCATCCCGGTTCAATATATTAAAAAAGAAAGCGAGAGGCGGGACTTTGCATGACGCACCACGGAAGCAACAAAATTAATTGATTAAAAATCAACTTTTAATTGGTTCAATACATGAAAGGAATCATTTTAGATTTAATTTATTTCATTATGCTATATATCAATATTTTTTTAAATAAAATACATAAATGGCAATATCTGGTTCTATAGAATTTTATTAAAAAAAAAATTCAATACATGAAAGGAACCATTTTATATTTAATTTATTACATTATGCTATATATTAATATTTTTTTATAAAATTCATAAATGGCAATATCTGGTTCTAATGAATTTTATAAAAAAAAAAATTCAATACATGAAAGGAATCATTTTATATTTAATTTATTACATTATGCTATATATTAATATTTTTTTTATAAAATTCATAAATTGCAATATCTGGTTCCAATGAATTTTATAAAAAATGTAATACATGAAAGGAATCATTTTATATTTAATTTTTTACATTATGCTATATATCAATATTTTTTTATAAAATTCATTAGAACCAGATATGAATTTTATAAAAAAAATATTAATATATATAGCATAATGTAATAAATTAAATATAAAATTATTCCTTTTATGTATTACATTTTTTTATAAAATTCATTAGAACCAAATATTGCCATTTATGAATTCTATTAAAAAAATATTGATATATAGCATAATGTAATAAATTAAATATAAAATTATTCCTTTCATGTATTGAATTTTTTTATAAAATTCATTAGAACCAGATATTGCAATTTATTAATTTTATAAAAAAATATTGATATATAGCATAATGTAATAAATTAAATCTAAAAATGATTCCTTTTCATGTATTGAATTTTTTTTATAAAATTCATTAGAACCAGATATTGCAATTTATAAAAAATATTGATATATAGCATAATGTAATACATTAAATATAAAATGATTTCTTTCATGTATTGAACCAATTAAAAGTTGATTTTTAATCAATTCATTTTGTTGCTTCCGTGTGCTTCATGCAAAAGTCCCGCTTCTCGCTTTTTTTTTTTTAATCCAACGAAAAATGTCCGACGGAGCCTACACACGGTCGGAATTTCCAACAACGAGCTCCCATCGAACATTGCCCATCGAAAAATCCGACCGCGTGTACGGGGCATTATGCTGTCATAGAAGTAAAAAAAAAAGTGTGACACTGCAAAGCCGCAAGTTCGGCAGGCGTTGGGGTTCTTGAACCCCTCAGGGTGTCCCTCGTAATTACTTTCATATGTTGGCAACTTTTACTTTTAGGGAATACACTGAAGCAGCACCCCTAATTTAAAATGAAAAAATGATTGCAATTTGTTCATATGCATGGCGCCAACTTGTTCTGTAGCGCCGTACAGGAGAGAGAGCACGATAAACCAATCACATGCATCGCGGCGGGAACGATAGATGCCGGTATGCAAACCACGTATTTGCAATGCTTATTTAACATGGCAGAATAGGTGGCAGATTGTCCCGCCATAAATCCACATTACTGCAGGTACGTTAAGTGCATTTAAAGTACAGTAACTGTTTTAATTCTCACTATGGGGACCCGGGAGCAGCTGTGAGCTTGTTAGCGACTATGGAAGGCAATTTGGACCGTAGGAGCGTCTCTTTGCATCCTAAAAAAAAAAAAATATATATGAGCAGTTTGGGGCGCAGGAAATCAAATTCTTCCGACAGCCGGGCCTGTGGGGGGGACGCGGGCGAGCGTTAACGGCCTTTCCTATAAATAAGCATTAATTACAGCCACGGTGGCTTCCCATTGTGCGTAAGAAATTTAGGCAGCGATAACTTTCTTTTTTTGTTAAATATTTAAGGAATGTGTGCAGCTGAAGGAAATTATCCTAATTTGATTACATAAAAAAAAACAAATAAACAAACAAGTTTATCCAATTAGTTAAGAGCAATTCATAAGAGGTGGTTGTTTATAGCATCCAATTAGAATTTGTGGGATGGTGGGAACCCCCTTATGATTGGCACATCAAGCGTGCAGGTTTTTCGGGAGCTCAGAGATCTAAGAGAACAATAGAATCCCCGATAGACAGAGGAATGCGGCAGGCGATTTTAAAAGTAGATGTAAACCCTAAAAGGGGCTTTTCACAATATTGTATTGCGGCAACGCGCGGTACATGTGTTGGCGCAATGTTGGCGTCATTTATTCTCAGTGGCACCCCAACGTACCTCGCCTGAAATGGTGTAGGAAGCATTTTTTTTGGTGCGTTTTAGTGTGCTGGCAGCTCATGCGACTTGTTGCAATGCACATTAATGCACGGCATAACTTGTGTGCAATGATGTGAACGGGCTCTAAATGGCATTTCTTTTTGTTTTTTTTCTAGAATCTGTGTTTCATAAACCAATAAAAAAAAAATAAAAATAAAATCTTAGTTTTTACCATTAGTGGGGGGAGGGGCAACACAGTAATAAATGATATGAGGTGTGATGGTGTAGGAAAAAGGGGTGATCTCAGATGTAAAGGTGGAAAAATGGGGGTGATCTGAGGTGTGATGGTGCTGGAATTGGGGTGATCCGAAGCACAAAGGTGCAGGAATCGGGGTGATCTGAGCTGTGAAGGTGCAGTGATTGGGATTGATCTGAGGCATGAAGGTGCAGGAATTGGGGTAATCTGAGATGTGATGCTGCAGGAATTGGGGTGAACTGAGGTTGGATGGTGCAGGAAATGGGGTGATTTGAGGTGTGAAAGTGCAAATATTGGGGGGGGGGGTCTGAGGTGTGAAGGTGTAGGAACTGGGGTAATCTGAAGCACAAAGCAGCAGGACTTGGGGCGATCTGGGGTGTGAAGGTGCAGGAATTGGGGTAATCAGATGTGATGCTGCAGGAATTGTGGTGATCTGAGGTGTGAAGGTGCAGGAATTGGGGTAAACTGAGGCTAAATGGTGCAGGAATTGGGGTGAACTGAGGTTGGATGGTACAGGAATTGGGGTGAACTGAGGTTGGATGGTGCTGGAATTGGGGTGAACTGAGGTTGGATGGTACAGAAATTAGGGTGAACTGAGGTTGGATGGTACAGGAATTGGGGTGAACTGAGGTTGGATGGTACAGGAATTGGGGTGAACTGAGGTTGGATGGTACAGGAATTGGGGTGAACTGAGGTTAGATGGTCCAAGAATTGGGGTGAACTGAGGTGTGAAGGTGCAGGAATTGGGGTAATCAGATGTGATGCTGCAGGAATTGGGGTGATCTGAGGTGTGACGGTGCAGGAATTGGGGTGATCTGAGGTGTGATGGTGCAGGAATTGTGGTGATCTGAGGTGTGAAGGTGCAGGAATTGGGGTGATCTAAGGTGTGAAGGTGCAGGAAATGGGGTGAACTGAGGCTAAATGGTGCAGGAATTGGGGTGAACTGAGGTTGGATGGTACAGGAATTGGGGTGAACTGAGGTTGAATGGTGCTAGAATTGGGGTGAACTGAGGTTGGATGGTACAGAAATTGGTCCAGGAATTGGGGTGAACTGAGGTTGGATGGTGCTAGAATTGGGGTGAACTGAGGTTGGATGGTACAGAAATTGGGGTGAACTGAGGTTGGATGGTACAGAAATTGGGGTGAACTGAGGTTGGATGGTACAGGAATTGGGGTGAACTGAGGTTGGATGGTGCTGGAATTGGGGTGAACTGAGGTTGGATGGTCCAAGAATTGGGGTGAACTGAGGTGTGAAGGTGCAGGAATTTGGGTAATCAGATGTGATGCTGCAGGAATTGGGGTGAACTGAGGTTGGATGGTACAGGAATTGGGGTGAACTGAGGTTGGATGGTACAGGAATTGGGGTGAACTGAGGTTGGATGGTACAGGAATTGGGGTGAACTGAGGTTGGATGGTACAGAAATTGGGGTGAACTGAGGTTAGATGGTCCAAGAATTGGGATGAACTGAGGTTGGATGGTCCAGAAATTGGGGTGAACTGAGGTTGGATGGTAAAGTAATTGGGGTGAACTGAGGTAGTGCAGGAATTGGGGTGATCTGAGGTGGGAAGGTGCGGGAATTGGGGTGATCTGAGATTGGATGGTGCAGGAATTGGGGTGATCTGAGGTTGGATGGTGCAGGAATTGGGGTGATCTGAGGTTGGATGGTGCAGGAATTGGGGTGAATTGAGGTTGGATGGTCCAGAAATTGGGGTGAACTGAGGTTGGATGGTAAAGTAATTGGGGTGAACTGAGGTAGTGCAGGAATTGGGGTGATCTGAGGTGGGAAGGTGCGGGAATTGGGGTGATCTGAGATTGGATGGTGCAGGAATTGGGGTGATCTGAGGTTGGATGGTGCAGGAATTGGGGTGATCTGAGGTTGGATGGTGCAGGAATTGGGGTGATCTGAGGTTGGATGGTGCAGGAATTGGGGTGAATTGAGGTTGGATGGTCCAGGAATTGGGGTGAACTGAGGTTGGATGGTGAAGGAATTGGGGTGATCTGAGGCTGGATGGTACAGGAATTTGGGTGATCTGAGGTTGGATGGTGCAGGAATTGGGGTGATCTGAGGCTGGATGGTACAGGAATTGGGGTGATCTGAGATTGGATGGTGCCGGAATTGGGGTGATCTGAGGTTGGATGGTGCAGGAATTGGGGTGATCTGAGGTTTGGATGGTGCAGGAATTGGGGTGATCTGAGGTTGGATGGTGCAGGAATTGGGGTGATCCGAGGTCTATGACTCACTGTTCATTGTAGAGAAGGTTGGTGACCCCGGCTCTGGAATAATAAAATCGGAATTTTCTAGAACCTGTGTTTTTTTTTTTTTTCCATGAGGAAGTGCTGAGCAGATGGTTCTGTCTCCTCTCCATACATTAAACACTAAATGTCTCCATGTGATGGCTCGCTCTCCAGACGTGTCACTTCCAATGCCGTCAACGTGATACAATATGTTAATTTAAATTGTTCCTGCCACATCGCGCTCAACAGGTACCGGAGTGCGCCGGGAGAACATGGAGGGCGCTGAGGGCCCAGGAAGCGTCCCGATAAAGTAGGAGGACCATTTCCATGTTTATTATAATTGGGGAGCCCCAGTGTGAGGGACAGATGATCCCCCTAGTAGCGGCCTCCATCTCTACTGACACCAGTTCAATGGGGCAAAACGAGTCCCAACATCACTGCAAATGCTGCAACAGCAAAAATCTGATGAGGAATTAGACTGGTGAAAAAGGGGGACAGTTGATCGATTTAAACTTCGAGTCATAAGAAGAATGCAATAAATGTGGCATTCACCAAATATTCACCGCAGGAGAATCTTCTTGTGGCATGTGTTATAAAAGTGATTGTAAAAGGATTTTTTTTTTTAAATTTAAAAAAATTTTTTTTTTTTTAAATAACAAACCTGTTTTACTTACCTACTCAATAGGCAATATTTTTACAGAGAACAGCCCCGATCCTCCTTTTCCGGGGTCCCCTATCGGTGCTCCAGGCTCCTCCCCCTCCCCTTCCAAGTGCCACTCATGTGGGATTGATCCCTAGCCGGGCTATAACACACACATTGTGGCCTTGCCCCGCCCCCCCTCCCTCCTCATTGGCCATTTTTAAAATCAGTAGGAACCAATGGCTCCCAATGCTTCCTCTATGTCCAGTGAGCGGAGAGAGATGCCGATTTTGGGGAAGGCGCTGGATCGAGATCAGACTAAGGTAAGTATTTAGGGGGGGAGCAGAACACAGAAGGTTTTTTCTTAAAGTGATTGTTCACCCTTTCATATACCCAGTGAAGTGACGGGCCTCAGGTGATACACAGAGATGAAACAAATCCTCCTACCGAAGTTGTACTTGTTTATCTGCAGCCTTCTCTTCTTTAGAGCCATTCAGAGTCCAGAAATAAAGTTTGTCTGACACTTCAGAAAAAAAGGGGGGCGAAGAGCTGAAGTCACACTCTGCAGAGCTCAGTGAGGAGAGTGCTGAGAGCTGATTGGGAGGGGAGGGGAGGGACAACCCCCCCCTTTCACACAGCTCACAGGAACAGAGCTGAGGCTTTCAATCACTCAACTAGGCTCTGTATTTTTACTCAGCTGACTATATTTTCCTATCCAGTCTATATGCAGTGCTATCTTTAATGTTTCATGGAAACATGGTGCTGAATGACTAACAGGCTTGTTGTGGATCTATTGTTTCTCCTTGACTCAAGTCGCATGCTTGCATCACAGCGTGCTGCATTTTTTTTTTTTTTTTTTTATATAATATCTCTATGATTGACAGTGCTACATCCAGAAATCAAACCTGTCCTGTTCACTAACTATCAGGAATACTTTCTAGTCAGAATTGCATTTATTTGTCTGAGATAACCAATGCTTTCTTTAACATTGTAAAGACTTAATGCATCAGCTCTATAGGCATATAGGGAGTCTGGAGGTCCATGGGTAAGCACAATACGGGTACCGACTTGTGCTACCAAGGTTTCCCGGAACTCACCTCGCCTAAACATATGTAAGCATTATATATTAAGTCACACTTAATGACTTGAGATGATTGACACCTGTGGATGACTGGGATATGGCTGAGCTCATGGCCATGCGTTTTTAATTGACAACGTTGTCACTTTTTACCTTACACAATCTCCTATTGTTTATGCTTTCCTTTCAATGATTAAAATGTTTTTTTTACTAATTGTTCTAATAAAGTTATATCAGGTTAAACCGCAGTTTGTTCCTTTTCCTTCACTGAAGGTAAGGACACCTTGGGTCCTTTTCCCACTCCCCTTTTATTTGGACTCCTGACAGACCCTTGCATCTTTCATCCAGTGCTGCACTGATGTTTCTGGATTCTGAGTCATGGGGAGAGCAAAAGAATTGTCAAAAGGATCTGCGGGAAAAGGTAGTTGAACTGTATAAAACAGGAAAGGGATATATAAAAAAAATCCAAGGAATTGAGAATGCCAATCAGCAGTGTTCAAACTCTAATCAAGAAGTGGAAAATGAGGGGTTCTGTTGAAACCAAACCACGGTCAGGTAGACCAACTAAAATTTCAGCCACAACTGCCAGGAAAATTGTTTGGGATGCAAAGAAAAACCCACAAATAACTTCAGGAGAAATACAGGACTCTCTGAAAACATGTAGTGTGGCTGTTTCAAGATGCACAATAAGGAGGCACTTGAAGAAAGATGGGCTGCATGGTCGAGTCTCCAGAAGAAAGCCATTACTACGCAAATGCCACAAAGTATCCCCCTTACAATACGCCAAACAGCACAGAGACAAGCCTCAAACCTTCTGGCACAAAGTCATTTGGAGAGATTTGGGGGGTAGGGCTTATATTGCAGCCATCACCAACAATCATGCTAGGTCTTATTTTCGGGGAAACAGGGTATTTAGTTTATACCATGTTAATCTTGGGGGGGTACGTTAGATTGAACCCGCTTTAAATCCTCCTTACAAAGTCCCCAGCATGCGTTCAGCTCCTCAAATTCCGGTGTCAGGAGCCGCGCGTTTCCGTCTTACTAAATGAGTTTGATTAGCGGCGTGTTTACTGCGCCTCTCGTGTATTTTTTACAAGACGAATGATAATAAATAATTCTCCTAATCTAATGCACAATATCAAGTGACAAACGCGGCGGCGGCGACTGACGTGCGGGTGGCTCCGACGTCTACGGCTGTTATTAATAAGAGTGTGTGCGGAATTACGGAGAGTGGATCAGTTACAGAAAATGTTTTCCGCTTCATTTGTGTCTCTTTATTACGGCTAATGGTGTAAACTGTTTATATCGACAAAGTATGAAATATGGCGACTTAACAGGGCAGACGCTGCGAAGTGCGTGCAGTTGTCTCGCCAATTTAAAAAAAAAAAAAGAAAAAAAGGAAAATCTAAGGATTTTAAAGTCGGTGCAAACAGTGCAGCACATTTAAGAACACGTCAGCGCGCTTTAAATAGCGTCATCGCGCATGCGTTTTCTTGTCGTTGCGGTGTGAATGAGCCCTTTAATGCGACATGGACGCTCCAGCGATTAGGCCGACAGGCGGGTGACAGAAAAGCGTCATGTGACGGAAGGAGGGCGGCGGGGAAGTGAGAAGCCGGCACCGGCACACAGGAGGGATGCATCCGAGATTCAGGAAGATAAAAACGATGTCACCGCCTGTATTCCCTAATTAATCTCCCCGTCATACACGACCCCATCCAGAGCTCACATCTTGCTGCAGGCGCCGGAGTCCCAGAGAATTCATGCTGCCTGTACAGAATTCTATCCTCCCCTTCCCTCCACGCCGTCTGCGCCCTCCGTAAAACGCGTAGATCTGAACCCAATCGCTGAAATCTCATAGAGGCTTTAAAAACGTGTTCCTGTCATTTCAAAAGTCGCTTTCAATTTAAAAAAAAAAAAAATCTGCAGCTTTTTTTTAACCAAATTCCTGGTGATCCCACCATGAATGTCCTTGTTTAAGGCACTTCTTGTTATAGAGTGACAGCGCTCTGTCCTCGGCTCCCTATTGTGCTCCTGTGTTGTCACCTCAGCCCCCTTGTGGAGACTACAAGTGGACATGATGACGCCGGTCCAGGGCAATGATGTGCAGTCGGCGCTGGAGTAAGTGTATGAAGACAGAAAATGGATGGAGGAAATCAGTAGCACTGAGCGAAGGAAAAAGGTCATAGGAGTGCGCACAGGGTGTGCCGGATGTGCCTGGGCACACCCTAAGCGGTGTAGATTCCCCCATGTGTATATTAGATAGATACTTAATATCCCTCTTTATATATAGAGAGAGATATAGATATATAGGAGATATAAAGAGAGATAGAATATAAATATATATAGAAATTATAGATATATGAGAGAGAGAGAGCGAGAGAGAGGGAGATAGAGAGAGAGAGAGAGAGAGAGAGAGAGAGAGAGAGAGAGAGAGAGAGAGAGAGAGAGAGAGAGAGAGAGAGCGAGAGGGAGAGAGAGAGAGAGAGAGAGAGAGAGAGAGAGAGAGAGAGAGAGACAGAGAGAGAGAGGGGGGGGGGAGAGAGAGGGGGGGGGAGAGAGAGGGGGGGGAGAGAGAGAGGGGGGGGGGAGAGAGAGAGAGAGAGGGGAGAGAGAGAGAGAGGGGGGGGGAGAGAGAGAGAGAGAGAGAAAGAGAGAGAGAGAGAGAGAGAGAGAGAGAGAGAGAGAGAGAGAGAGAGAGAGAGAGAGAGAGAGAGGGTGGAGAGGGGGGAGAGAGAGCACCCAAAAGGGGGTCCACCACCACCATCGAGCTCAACTCACTGGAGGGGGATTTATTCCTCACTGCCCACGTAGCCACCAATCCAGTCAGTCCATTGCAGTCTTCAGCCCAAATCACATAGGTTCAGATAATGTCATCAGTCTGCTGCAGGCAGAAGGAGGCATTTTCTCAGTCTCTCCCCCCAGCCCCCCAACGATCAGACTGCAACGTTGTAATTTTGAAGCAATTTACAAGATCAGGGTATATATCTATCTATTTTATATATATACACACACACACACACACACACACATATTCTGTTGCTTGAGCTACTTTAAGGAAGAAATCCACTAAACACTATTTGTAAGAGATCAGAAACAACTACCTTGTATCTTGTGATATAGTCTATGTACCACCGCACCTCACAGTCCAATGGTAATTAATTAGTCTGTATGTGACAAAGCTCAGAGCATTATATGAAAGAACACATTGCTGGCATCCCTTTAGACTTGTGTGCTTCTCACTGCTGACCACTGCAGACTTTAGCAGTGCAATCTGCTGATCAGTTGCTTGATGTGATACCAGATTTTTGACCCCTAGATGGAGCTGAGGATCATACTTCTTTCCTATAACTGTCAGCCCCATCTAGTGGCCATCATGCAGGATTTCCCCCATTCGCACATTCGATCTGGAGGTAATATATCCCGAGAACATTGCATTTCGTCTCATTTGCAGAGAACACAATTTATATCGCTGGATGAACAGCTATGAAAACATTTTACAAATACATCTAGTGTCTGCAACACCTAGTGACCAGCAGCGAGGAGCATGCACGTCTAATAGGGTTTCCGGGGATGTGTTCTTTTACATAAGGAGCACCTGAATAAAACCGGTGCATGCACAGTGAGAGCGACATCAATGAAGATGTAGGATTGGCTGGAAGAACATTGCCACTCTCAGTAAAGGAAGTATTTATTATCCATGAATGGAGTAATGAAGGAAACGCTGAGCACACAGGATGAACAATTCATTTTAGATCCGATGACACCAATAACATTTGGGGTTCGCTGACCCTTTACAGAGATGGGGGTTCTTTATGAGCCCTGCACACCGATCTATTGGTGCAGAAAATGTGCCATTTCTACGCTTTACTGACTTTGCGGTATTGTCATCTCGTCAGCGGTGACCTTGTGTCCGAACGCTCTGCGGCGGTGTAACGTAATACTGTGCAGACGCTCACATACACACTCTATAATTATACTATACCTACACATACACAACAATGAGAGGGACTCACGTGCACGCTCCTCGGGGACATGGAGGCTCCAACTGCAGAGGAAGTCATTTAAAATATGAGCGAGCCTCCGCTCTGATATCAGCCAAGGGCCTCTAATCCCCCCAATGGCCTCCTGCCTGTCCTCCACCTCCACTCTGATATCAGCCAGGGGTCTCTAATCCCCCCAATGGCCTCCAGCCTGTCCTCCACCTCCACTCTGATATCAGCCAGGGGTCTCTTTTCCCCAATGACCTCCAGCCTGTCCTCGGCTTCCACTCTGAAATCAGCTGGGGACCTCTGGAGGCCATTGGAGTATCAGTCCGTCCTCAGCCTCTAAACTGGAATCATCCGGGGACCTGACCTCTAATCCCCCAATGGCCTCCAGCCTGACCTCAGCCTCGGACCTCTGATCCCCCCCAATGGCCTCCAGCCTGTTCTCTGCCTCCACGCTAAAATCAGCTGGGGGACCTCTGATACCCCAATGGCCTCCAGCTTGACCTCAGCCTCCACTCTGATATCATACGGGCACCTCTGATCCCCCCCTATGACCTCCAGTCAGTCCTCAGCCTCTAAACTGATATCAGCCGGGGACCTATAATCCTCCCAATGGCCTCAGCCTGACCTCAGCCTTGGACCTCTGATCCCAGTGGCCTCCAGCCTGTCCTCAGCCTCTAAACTGGTATCAGCCGGGAATTTCTGATCCCCCAATGGCCTCCAGTCTGTTCCCCACCTCCACACTAAAATAAGCTGGGGACCTCTGATACCCCAATGGCCTCCAGCCTGACCTCAGCCTCCACCATAAAATCAGCTGGGGACCTCTGATACCCCACTGGCCTCCAGCCTGACCTTGGCTTCCACTCTGAAATCAGCTGGGGACCTCTGGAGGCCACTGGAGTATCAGTCTGTTCTCAGCCTCTAAACTTGAATCAGCCGGGGACCTCTAATCCCCCCAATGGCCTCCAGCCTGTCCTCAGCCTCGGAACTCTGATCCCCAGTGGCCTCCAGCCTGTCCTCAGCCTCCACGCTAAAATCAGCTGGGGACCTCTGATACCCCAATGGCCTCCAGTCTGTCCTCAGCCTCTAAACTGGAATCAGCCGGGGACCTCTGATCCCCCAATGGCCTTCAGCCTGTCCTCAGTCTCGGACTTCTGATCCCCCAATGGCCTCCAGCCTGTTCTCCGCCTCCACACTAAAATAAGCTGGGGACCTCTGATACCCCAATGGCCTCCAGCCTGACCTCAGCCTCCACTCTGATATCATACGGGCACCTCTGATCCCCCCCCTATGGCCTCCAGCCTGTCCTCAGCCTCGGACCTCTGATCCCCAGTGGCCTCCAGCCTGTCGCTCCTGTATATAATATAACTTATATCTGGAGAGCGGTGATGTCGCTCCTGTATAATATAACTTATATCTGGAGAGCGGTGATGTCACTCCTGTATAATATAACCTAAATCCTAAAAAAGGTCGGGGCCGAGTCTCCTGAGCTGTATAAATCATCTCTCTGGATATAATCCGATATATACGGTACAGAGACGTCATATCAGCGTGTCCCCGGCACAGCCGGCCAGGTATCGGCGGCCCATCTGCCATCTCCAATAATCTCCGGGAAATTATGACGCAGATTAAAGGTTTTATATAATCACAGCGCTACGCTGATTTCTAATACTAAGGTCTGCTGATGATATTCTATATACTTTATTATGACCACATTCCAGAGTCATGGCCGGCGGTGGGGTCACGTCCAGAAGGAGGGGGTGTGAATGTCAGAATAAAAGATTCTAATAATGCAGATTCATTTTACTCACCTTATCTTATTTACCAATGATGGAGCACTATTCCTCCCACCGACACCAACAATGGGGCGCTATTCCTCCCAGCGACACCAACAATGGGGCACTATTCCTCCCAGCAACACCAACAATGGGGCACTACTCCTCCCACCGACACCAACAATGGGGCACTATTCCTCCCAGCGACACCAACAATGGGGCACTATTCCTCCCAGCAACACCAACAATGGGGCACTACTCCTCCCACCGACACCAACGATGGTGCACTATTCTTCCCACCGACACCAACAATGGGGCACTATTCCACACACTGACACCAACAATGGGCACTATTCCACACACTGACACCAACAATGGGCACTATTCCACACACTGACACCAATGATGGGGCACTATTCCTCCCATTGACACCAACAATGTGGCCCTATTCCACACACTGACACCAATGATGGGGCATGGTTTATTCCCATTGATATCGGGACCTTTTCTACTCCCGCTGAACACAGTCCGGCCCCCTTAGAGTCTGAAGGACCCTAATCTGGCCCTTTGTTTTGAAAGTTTGGGAGGCCCCTGCACCAAATCAATCACTAAAATCTCATAAAAGCCATTTCATTTTAATTCAATCCCACAAGTCATTTCAAAACTTTAAAACCAGCCCTTTTCATTAAAAATGATCCTTGGCGATCCTGCCATAAAGGCACTTCCTGTTATAGGGTGACAACGGCCTTTCTCCCCGTCTCCCATTTGTGGTCCTGTGTTGTCACCCTATCACATGGGCTTTCAATGGGCGCTAAAAGTGTCCGCTTCAAAACACAGATTGCACAGGCATGGCCCTCGGATGTCAGGATCTCAGAAACCCACCCCGAGAAATGCCGTGGAGCCATTGCTGAAGTGCATGTGGACAGAAAGTGACTGCAAAGAGGCTGCAGGAGATCTGCTGAGATGCAACAAACCATGAAAAGAGGTATATATTTTAAGAACATCAAAAAGAGGCGATTGTTTTTGGTGTACTGTGCTTTATTAAGCTAAAATGTCGGCAATTTAAAGATTACATCTACTTTAAGCAGCAGCATAGACTCATGGGCAGCTTGGAAAAAAACGGACCATCGCGAGAGGCGCCCTGAAGGATAAAGAGACGGAGAATCGGCCTTCGCTCGGCGCATGGAGGAAATAATGAGTTTAACAGAAGATGATAAAGGACGTGCCACGACAAAACCGCTTCCAGTCAGTCCATAAGAGCCCCGGAGATGAATGGTGGCCGGGGGAATTCACAAGGAATTGCTGCCTATAACTCCATCACACTGCCAATTATCAGCCCTTCTATTGCATTACTCTGCCTGTTATTAGTGTATTCGCCGCCACCGCCATGCACCGCACTGGGCCACCGGCTGTCCTTGTGCTGCTGAAAAACAACAACAAGTCTCAATAACTTCTGCAAGTATTTAAAGCTGAACACCAGGCACAAAAACGTTGATATAGTCCTCATAGTAAAAGGCGTGACAACACTGGCGCCATAGAGGAGACCCGGCACTGGATACTAGTAGAGGCATGACAACACTGGCACCATAGGAGGAGACCTGGCACTGGATGCAAGTAGAGTCGTGACAACACTGGCACCATAGGAGGAGACCCGGCACTGGATACTAGTAGAGTCGTGACAACACT
Source organism: Lithobates clamitans (assembly GCA_037952925.1). Taxonomy (NCBI): domain Eukaryota; kingdom Metazoa; phylum Chordata; class Amphibia; order Anura; family Ranidae; genus Lithobates; species Lithobates clamitans. The sequence goes on from JBBGZY010001935.1 coordinate 47,127, forward strand.
GGCACCATAGGAGGAGACCCGGCACTGGATGCTAGTAGAGTCGTGACAACACTGGCACCATAGGAGGAGACCCGGCACTGGATGCTAGTAGAGGTGTGACAACACTGGCACCATACAGGAGACCTGGCACTGGATGCTAGTAGAGGCGTGACAATGAGGAGACCTGGCACTGGAAGCTAGTAGAGGCGTGACAACACTGGCACCATAGAGGAGACCCGGCACTGGATTCTAGTAGAGGCGTGACAACACTGGCACCATAGAGGAGAACCAGGCACTGAAAGCTAGTAGAGGGGTGACAACACTGGCGCCATAGAGGAGACCTGGCACTGCATGCTAGTAGAGGCATGACAACAAGGAGACCTGGCACTGGATGGTAGTAGAGGCATGACAACACTGGCACCATAGAGGAGACCTGACACTGGATGTCAGTAGAGGCGTGACAACACTGGTGCCAGAGGAGACCTGGTACTGGATGCAGATGCATGACAACTAGGCACTGGAGGCATAACAACCTGGCACTAGATGCAGAGGCATAACACTGGCACCATAGAGACCTGGCACTGGATACCAGTAGAGGCATGACAACACTGGAACCATAGAGGAGACCTGGCACTGGATACTAGTAGAGGCGTGACAACACTGGCACCATAGGAGGAGACACGGCACTGGATGCTAGTAGAGGCGTGACAACACTGGCACCATAGAGGAGACCTGACACTGGATGCTAGTAGAGTCGTGACAACACTGGCACCATAGAGGAGACCTGGCACTGGATGCTAGTAGAGTCGTGACAACACTGGCACCATAGAGGAGACCTGGCACTGGATGCTAGTAGAGTCGTGACAACACTGGCACCATAGAGGAGACCTGGCACTGGATGCTAGTAGAGGCATGACAATGAGGGGACCCAGCACTGGATGCTAGTAGAGGCATGACAACACTGGCACCATAGAGGAGACCTGGCACTGGATGCTAGTAGAGGCGTGACAACACTGGCACCATAGAGGAGACCTGGCACTAGATGCTAGTAGAGGCGTGACAACACTGGCACCATAGAGGGGACCAGGCACTGGATGTCAGTAGAGGCGTGACAACACTGGTGCCAGAGGAGACCTGGCACTGGATGCAGAGGCATAACAACCTGGCACTAGATGCAGAGGCATAACACTGGCACCATAGAGACCTGGCACTGGATACCAGTAGAGGCATGACAACACTGGCACCATAAAGGAGACCTGGCACTGGATACTAGTAGAGGCGTGACAACACTGGCGCCATAGAGGAGACCTAGCACTGGATGCTAGTAGAGGCGTGACAACAAGGAGACCTGGCACTGGATGCTAATAGAGGCGTGACAACAAGGAGACCTGGCACTGGATGCTAATAGAGGCGTGACAACACTGGTGCCATAGAGGAGACCTGGCACTGGATGCAGAGGCATAACAACCTGGCACTGGATGCAGAGGCATAACACTGGCGCCATAGAGGAGACCTGGCACTGGATGCTAGTAGAGGCATGACAACACTGGCACCATAGAGGAGACCTGGCACTGAATCCCAGTAGAAGCATAATAATGTAGGCCCCACAAATAAGACCAAACACCAGATCCCAGTAGAGGCGTGGAGTAGAGGAGACCCGGCTATGCATCCCAGTAGGGGTGTGACAACATTGGCACCACAGAGGAGATCTGGCACTAGATCCCATCAGAGGTGTAACAACGTTGGCACAACAGATCCAGCACTGGATCCCAGCAGAGCCATGACAACACTGGCACTGGATCCCAGTAGAGATGTAACACTATTGGTGCCACAGAGGAGACCCAGCACTGAATCCCAGTAGAGGTGTGACAACGTTGGTGACCACATAGACAAAGTCTATCTCTCTGAGCTATGTATCTCAGCATGCCGCCAGGGACCACAAAGGCCAGAGGAATTTCCAGGGTCACATAATTTTCAGGAGCCAGATAGTTAAACACAATACTGGCATGAAAGCCGCGGTACTCTTTCCTTTGTCACACTATACAACTGGCAATGAACTCGCTTAATCAGCTTCTCTATTAATTCAGGAGTGCAAGCCTTGCAGAACTTTGACGAGGGGAAAAAAAACGTAACGTGCAGTTTTTCTCGGGCCCCCGGGGGGCTTTCTACCTCCACAGTCACCACTTCATACCGGTCCAGCACCGCAGAGAAGTGAGCGCCTACCGCACTGCTGGCAACCGCCTGCGACTTCCAAAAACCTTCCCTGAGATTTCCTCCCAAAATCTGAATATCCATCAACTTAACAATGCCATCCTTTTTCAGGATTTCATACTATTGTACATCTTCGTTTCAAAACTCAGTTCCCGAGAAAAAATGGCTGAATTTACAGTTTAAAATACATTGATGTGAAATGAATTGTCTGCCAAAAGGATCTGTAATTGATTCTTGTGACCCCGGCACTCCTGTCAGTCAACATAATCAGGTCAGTGACCTCACTCTTCTCTAGGCACCTGGCCTTGACCACTGATGAGGTCATCACACTCTTCTCCTGTAAGCGTGCATCCAGTGTTGGCAACACATACACAAGCAGCACTGAGATCTCCTATTTTAATACCATCTCCTTATTTATTAAGCTGAATTGCTTCGGTGAGGTTGCTCCTATACATCAAAGTAGCCCCAAAATGAAAAAGGAGGTCCTACAGAAAATCCAGTAGATAGCAGTAAGGGCGCCTCAACAATGATAACAGAGTTCAGAGGAGTTTTTAATTATTGAAAAACCAACAAGATAAGGAAGGCAACACATTTCAGGGGTTGATGAACAGGGGGGGATATAGGGGATTTTTTTAGGTGCAGAAGGAATTTCAAAAATATCAAATCTAATATTTAAAAAGTTTTTTAGTTTTTATTTTGAAAACCAAAATAAAAAAAATTGTTAAAAAGTATAACAATTAGCAAGTACAATGTAACACAATCTTATCAACACACCACTGTAAGATGGACTTCCCAACATGTTTCGCCCATATGTCGGGCTTCTTTAGGGGATGCTGTCCAGTTTTATAGGCGGTGGGAGAGGTGGCACCCCCCCCCCCCCCCCCGCTGGCTTCCCGGTCGTTTCCGAGCTTACCGGAGCCGTCAGTAAACCTGGAAGTGATCCGGTGCAGCCGTTTGCTGGGCAGGAAGTCAAGTGAGGGCAAGATGGCCCCCCCATTCGGCTCTATGCCCTTGGAGGACTGGAGCGACCTTCGACATCACTTCCGGTTATCGAGCATTAACAAGTTTTTGACCCCAGATCTCTCCATAAAAAAAAAAAAAAAAAAAGGAGACCTGTCATGCTTATTTCTATTACATTATAAGGGGATGTTTACATTCCTTGCAATAAGAATAAAAGTGATAAAAAATAAACTAAAAGGGACAGTGTAAATACAAAAAAAGAAAAAAAAAAAAAAAGAAAAAAGAAAAAATTTTAAAAAGCACCTCATCCCTCCAAGCTCGCGCGCAGAAGCAAACGCATACGCGAGTCGCGCCGCATATGTAAACGGTATTCAAACCACACATGAGGTATCGCCACGATTGCTGGAGCGAGAGCAAAAATTTTAGCAAAAGACCTCCTCTAAATGTAAACAGGTAACCAGTAAAAATTTTTAAAGTGTCGCCGATGGAGATTTTTATGCACCGGAGTTTGTCCCCATTGCACGAGTGTGCTCAATTTTAAAGCGCGACATGTTAGGTATCTATTTACTCAGCCTAACATCATCTTTCACATTATAAAAAAAAATTGGGATAACTATTGTGTTTTGGGTTCAATTCATTAAAGTGTATTTTTTCCCCAAAAAAATTGCGTTTGAAACTGCGCAAATACAGTGTGACATAAAATATTGCAACAATCGCCATTTTACTGTTTAGGGTCTCTGCTAAAAAAAAAAAAAAATTAAAATGTATAACGTTTGGGGGGCTCCAAGTAATTTTCTAGCAAAATATACAAATTTAAACTTGTAAACAAAAAGTTCAAGAAAAGGCCTGGTCAGCAATTGGTTAAACTGTATAACAGAATGCATGTCGACATACAGGATTCTAAAGAGATCACTTCTTGACGCACTGTATTTTTGTGTTATAAGTGAAACCTTGAAGCCCCGATGAAGGGTGTGTTCAAAACCTTAAAGCCCCGATGAAGGGTGTGTTCAACACTCAAAACCTTAAAGCCCTGATGAAGGGTTTGTTCAACCCTCAAGACCTTAAAGCCCTGATGAAGGGTGTGTTCAACCCTCAAAACCTTAAAGCCCTGATTAAGGGTGTGTTCAACCCTCAAGACCTTAAAGCCCCGATGAAGGGTGTGTTCAACCCTCAAAACCTTAAAGCCCCGATGAAGGGTGTGTTCAACCCTCAAAACCTTAAAGCCCTGGTGAAGGGTTTGATCAACCCTCAAGACCTTAAAGCCCTGATGAAGGGTTTATTCAACCCTCAAGACCTTAAAGCCCTGATGAAGGGTTTGTTCAACCCTCAAAACCTTAAAGCCCCGATGAAGGGTGTGTTCAACCCTCAAAACCTTAAAGCCCTGGTGAAGGGTGTGTTCAACCCTCAAATCCTTAAAGCCCTGATGAAGGGTGTTGTCAACCCTCAAAACTTGTTGAATTTTTTATGAAGTTCAAAAGAACACCAAACTCTGGTATGTATTTTAAACTCAGAAAAGTCTCTTCTATTTCTTCCAGCCAACTCCAAATTCCTTTGTTCAGGAACTCACAGGAGGACGTTACATGGAGGCAAAAAAACAATTTCATGAAAAATGGATTAACGGGTCATCAAGTAGAAGAGGAGTATGGATTAATTTTAGAGAATAGGGATATCGGTTTAGGTCACTTCAAAGTTTCCTTGGACTCATTTGTGGTTTGGTGCCCGTCATGTTTTTATTCTCTTTTTGGATTCTGATTCTCCCAATATCAGGGTGACCCTGTCTGACAAGAGAAGCCTCTCTGGAGCCATGGAGTCTTAAAGTGGTTGTGAACCTTAGACATGAAATATGAACAAAGCATATCCCTCTATAGTGTTTAATTGTCTCAGTCCAGAGCACTAAGTGTCGTTTCTGTCTACAGTCTGCTTCCTCTGCTATCTGCATGAATCACTTCTGACAAGTTTTCCTGACACCAAGAGAAAAAAGGTGACAGGGGAGGGATTGACAACCTCAGCTCTGTTCCTGTGTGCTGTGTGCGTGTGTGTGTGTGTGTGTGTGGGGGGGGGGGGGGGGTGTCCTTTCCTTGCAATCAGCTCTCTGCAGAATGTAACTTTAGCTCTCCACCCCCCTTTTTCTGACAGGTTAGACAAGCTGTATAAATTATGGACCTTGAACAGATGTAGAGAGAAGACTGCAGATAAACAGGTACAACTTTTGTAGGAGGACTTGTTTCGTTTCTGTGCCTCACCAGAGGCCAGTCACTTCACTGGGTATATGGAAGGGTTTACTACTACTTTAAGCTGGCCACATGATCGGAATTCGGCTGGTCCACACTCCAACAGAAAAAGATGGCTTGATTGACTTCTGGCAAAAGGGACATGATGGCAAGCTATTCTCGATCAGCGGCTGCAGCCAATCGACTCAAATCAGGCTGATCCACTCTTCCCTACTCTTTCCAAAACTAAAAAGCTGGAGGCAGATGAATCTAAGGAAAATGAGAAAAGAAAGCACTCACAATACCACATCCGTGAATTGGAGAGGGAGCAAAAAAGGAGGGGTACTAGAAAAGTAACCACAGGTCGGACCCTAGAGGCATGGAAACAATGGAGAAGTAACAAAAATAATGTTTATTGAAAAAAAGTACATGATATAATCAGTGTTCAAAAGGTTAAAAATCATATGAAAATGATACAATTTGTACAATGAGCCCTTGCGCGTCTACGCGTTTCGCCGTTAGGCTTCTTCAGGACACGATCAAGGTTCAAAGAAGTGACAAAAAAAAAAAAAAAAAAAGGAAGAAGAACCAGTCTCTCTGTCTGAAATGAGATATATTCGAATTAAGAATCCGACAAATTACACATATATACATTCCATTGCATTAAAAAGCGTATGCTGAACTGTCATAGGAAAAACCGGATGAAGCAGATGAATCTAAAATCAAAACTGGTTCAACGGGGGCCAACTGAATTTTGATCAATGTGTGGTTGCTGTCAGTTGACGGAAGTCAACCAAAAGATCGACTTCTTGTTGAACAGGCTTATTTGAAAATGTTTCTCAATCAGCGGCTGCAGTCAATCAACTCAAAATCAAGCCAAATCACCTCTTCCCCACACTATTCAAAGCATAAAAAAATAAAAATATATAAAAGTTTGGTCTTTTGAAGCTGAACTTAAAGTGCTGCTAAAGTAAAAGCATATGAATAGTGCCCTGGCCACCGCACATGGCCTCATTCCATTATTCCTGGCATAATACACCCACGGTGAACGCCTAACATGACCCCTTCACAAGTGACAGCCTGAGAGGTTCTCGAGTGTCGAGTAAACACTTGGTGCTCTCAGGTCATCCACTTCTTCACAGCCCTCCAGAAAAGTCAAGGTTTACAGTTCTATAGAAGAAGGGATCTTCAGGAGAACGTTGGGTGTCATGTGACCACTCTTCTGTTGTATGGACCGGTTCTTAGAAGACTCTACCAGCTAACCATAAAGATGGAAAGATAGATGATGGAAACTTCACAACGACACAATGTTGCGCAGATGTTTATTACATTATTTTTAGTACCAAGACACAAGTTTATATTTCCTGTTACTTTTCAAAGTTCAGTTTGAGGGAGTTAGCTTTACCAAAAATGTCTATTTTTGGAGCAAATTCTTCTTATAGAAGGCCAAATATCATCATTACGTTCTCCATCCAGTTGTCTTCTCCATCCAGTTGTCTTCTCCATCCAAGTTAGAATATAATTTAACCACTTAAGGACCAGCCTCGTGGAATTTAGGTGTTTACGTGGTTTTTTTTTGCTAGAAAATTACTTAGAACCCCCAAACATTATATATTGTTTTTTTTTCTAACTTCCTAGAGAATAAAAAATGGTGGTCATTGCAATACTTTTTTTTCACACCGTATTTGCGCAGCGGTCTTACAAGCGTGCTTTTTTTGGAAAAAATTCACTTTTTTGAATTAAAAAAAAATATAAGACAACAGTAAAATTAGCCCAATTTTTTTTTTATATTGTGAAAGATAATAATGTTACGCCGAGTAAATTGATACCCAACATGTCACACTTCAAAATTGCGCCCGCTCGTGGAATGGCGTCAAACATTTACCCTCAAAAATCTCCATAGGCGACGTTTAAAAAATTCTACAGGTTGCACGTTTTGCGTTACAGAGGGGGTCTAGGGCTAGAATTATTGCTCTCGCTCTACCGATCGCGGCGATACCTCACATGTGCGGTTTGACCACCGTTTTCATATGCAGGCGCTACTCACGTGTGCGTTTGCTTCTGCGCGCGAGCTCGTCAGGACGGGGCGTTTAAAATTTTTTTTTTTATTTTATATGATTTTATTTATTTTTACACTGTTTAAAAAAAATAAAAAAGTGTCACTTTTATTCCTATTACAAGGAATGTAAACATCCCTTGTAATAGAAAAAAGCATGACAGGTCCTCTTAGATATGAGATCTGGGGGTGTCAAAAAGACCTAAGATCTCATATTTACACTAAAATGCAAAAAAAAAAAAAAAAAAAAGTAATTTAAAAAAATGACATTGAAAAAAAATATGCCTTTAAGACGTATGGGCGGAAGTGACGTTTTGACGTCGCTTCCGCCCTGCAGTGTCATGGAGACGAGTGGGCGCCATCTTCCCCTCACTCGTCTCCAGGCACAGCTAGAGGACAGACGCGATCGCCTCCGCCGCTACCGACGGCTCCGGTAAGCCCCTCTCCTGCCACCGATAAAAGTGATCTCGCGGCGAATCCGCCGCAGAGACCACTTTTATCTTGTAGCCCCCACCGCCGCACGAAAACGGGGACACCGGGGTTATGGCAGCTAGCTGTTGCCATAACAACGATATCGGCCGGCACAGTTAGGACGTACATCAGCGTGCGGCGGTCGGCAAGTGGTTAATGGGCCACCATCGCAATTTAGAAGAAAATACAAAATGAATGACAAAGTCCTGTTTATGTAAAGTGGACCTGTCAGTAACTTTACAAGTCTGCATGGACGTATTCGATATTGTGTAGAAGATCAACAAATCTGCAAAAATGAATGCAAAATTGTTACAGTGGGGCAACCTAGTAGCCTACTTGAGACCCATTAAAGCTGGCCGTACACTAGTAGATTTTTGAACAAATGTTAAAAAGGAACATTCGTACAAAAATGTGTACATTCGATGATTTGACGGAAGGTTGTTTGTTAGTACTTCAAAATTTTCAACTAAATAGTGACCATCTGCACACAGACACCGACTCACTATAGCACAAATGTGAATGAGATGGTTAAAAAGATGGATTCAGCTCCTGTTCTCCAGTGGTAGAGACCTCCTCAGACGCGTTTCGCCCCTTTTCAGGGCCTAACTGTAGAGGCCGATTACAAAGTTTTGTTTGCGTCTAACATTCAATTTTGTAACAAATGAACTTCACCAAACGAAAAAAAAAAACACTTACACTGTTAGAAATGTGCTCATTTTAGAACAATTTTCCATCCTGCTCCTTTGAATGTTCTCGTGGCTGCAGTTGAAAATGACCACTGATTTGACCCACCAAAGATTAAAGAATCAAAACAAAGGTTCTTAAAATGAAAAAAAGAGGAACAAATTTCTATTAGTGTATGGCCAGCTTAAGGTTGAGGGTCCTGCTAGGTACCAGCTTCCTGGGGCACCAGTAGGGTTTTCCATGGTGTGGCGTTCCACGTGGGGATGAGGTGACCAGGGTGTGGTGCTCAGGATGGCACCAGCTTCCTTTCTAGCAAGCAGTGCCGTGATCGGAAAAGGAGGGAGTGTACGATTGTTGGGAGGGGACGGGAAGTTGGTGGGGCGAGGCGCCTGATTGATGTCAGTACTGGGTGTGAGGGGGCGAGTCCTAGGTTTAAAAGGGACGGGGCTGAGGCCATTAATTCATTATTTGAAAAAGCTCAAAGCGTCTCAAACCTATCCCATGGGCAGCTGATTGCAAGCGGGGCTCAGCTGCATGGGTGGGCCGGGAATATGGGATGGTGACTCTTGAGCCAGACGCATACAGGCTTTGGCGGAGTCTGAGAGGGCTTAAAGTGGAAATTTACCCACAAAACAGTTTGTGTCAGGGGTCTCAAACTGGCGGCCCTCCAGCTGTTACAAAACTACATGTCCCATCATGCCTCTGCCTGTGGGAGTCATGCTTGTAATTGTCAGCCTTGCCATGCCTCATGGGACTTGTAGTTTTGCAACTGCTGGAGGGCCGCAAGTTTGAGACCCCTGGTTTATGTCCTTTAACAAAAGAACATTCCACATTAATAATTATGCTACTAAAATTAGTGAGTGCTGTAAATTTCCTCCAGCACTGTTCCCGTTTCCTGGTGCTAGAGACCGCCATTTTGTTGAAGCCTTCCTTTCTGTAAATTCTCCCCCTCTCCTTGGTCTTAAAAAAATATATGCCACATTCTTCAAATAAAATATGTACATTTCAAGCTTTTCAAGTTTACAAGCTGCCAATGAGGATAGAAAAATCAGGGTTAGAAGATTTTATTCTTAAGGTTTCCCCTTTTGTGTCTCCCTGGAAGCAGAGTTTGTCCCGTCACCTCTCCTGCTTTTCCTTTCTCCCTACCTAATCTGTGTTCCCTCAGCACAGCGTCATTCCTGTTCCTTTCTTCCCCCTTCAGCAACAGTAAATCTTAAAGCGGTCAGCTGATTGGCCTCTTGTGACTCTGGTTTTAGACAAAGTGCCGACAATAGAGAGCAACTGAGCATGTGCAGAGCAGAGCGAGACCGTGCCTTACTGGATTTTAAACAGCATAGGCACTTATTTTTTTATGTTTTACAAAGCTATACCTGCAAAGGGGGCCAGCCTGAAGTCATCTAGAAGGACTTAACCACTTCAAGAGCGCAATATATACATATACACGTTGCTGTTTGCAAGTGGTTTACCTGGACTATGGCTGAAAATATCACTCATAAATACGGTATTGTATTTTTTACAGCCGGCGGCTGACTCTCTCATGAAAGCGGTCCGAGCGGCTCATGAGACGGTGGAGCGCTTTCAGAAGAAATCCCTTCCGGCCACTCGCCTGTGTTTCATGGGCTTACCGCTACCGCCAGTTTGCCTGAGAAATTATTCTAACGGTGCAGCCAGCTGGTAACCACAGGCACTCAAAGTGTAGAACCGCTTTGATTGACTCTATGGCCTTGGAGGACTGGAGAGATGTCATGATGTCACTTCCGGTCCAGGCAGGAAGCGAACAAGTTTTTGTTTTTTTTTTTAACCCCAGATCTCTTCATAAAGGAGGACTTGTCCTCCTTATTTCTGTTAAAAGGCAGGTTTACGTTCCTTCTAATAGGAATAATAGTAATTTAAAAAAAAAAAAACACACACAACACACAAACAATTGAAAGGAACAGTGTAAAACTAAAAAATAAAAAAGTAAAATAAATTAAAAAAAAAAAAAAAAAAAAAAAAAAAAAGAGCCCCCATCTGTCCGTGCCCATGTGCAGAAGCGAACACACATGCAAGTCACCCACACATATGTAAACAGTATTCGCACCACACATGTGAGGTTCTGCCGTGAACATTAGAGCGAGAGCAATAATTCTAGCTCTAGACCTCTTCTGTAACTCTAAACAGGTAAAGGCATTTAAAGCGTCGCCCGTGGAGATTTTTTAAGTACCATAGTTTGTCACCATTCCATGAGCTTGCGTAATTTTAAAGTGTGTCATGTTAGGTGTCTATCTACTCGGCACAACATCATCTTTCACAAAAAATGGGGGTAAATATTGTTTTTTTTTTTTTTTTATTCATTAAAGTGCATTATTCCCCCAAAAAATTGTGTTTGCAAAACTGCTGCGCAAATACCGTGTAACGAAAAATTGCAATGATCACCCTTTTATTCTGCAAAAAAACAAAAAAAACAAAAAAACACCACACACACACACACTTAAAAATGTTTGGGGGTTACAAGTAATTTTGTAACAAAAAATTCTGATTTAAACTTGTAAAACAAAAAGGTGCCAGAAAAAGCCTGGTCTTCAAGTGATTCATTTTCTGACTAAAGTTCCTCTTTACCTATTGACTTACAATGCGGTGAGCGAAGGGTCAGGATCTGTAGCTGGCCTCCATAGTGTCCAAGGTCGAAAGTTTACCAAATTGCATTGTTTTGCCATAAAGTCATTATTGGGGTTACAATTTTGGGAAAGTGGGGGGAGTGGACCATCCAGATTTTAGCAAAATTTAGAGACGTGAACATCTCCCAGTCCAAACCAGAAGATCTTCGTCCTGGACGCCCGGGTTCACCATACGTTATCGCTGGGCGGTGGGAACATATTTACATCCTGAACCCGGGGAGGACGGCCTCGGACTTCTCAGGAATTGAAGCCTTGGTCGTCCGGAGTTCATTCAAGGTCAGGCTGCAGTAAGACAAAGCACAATCAAATATTTCCCATGTAACCGAAGACTCCGAGATTCTGTTTATATCTAATTGTTATGAATCTCTAGAGGAGACAAAACTGCTGGTTCCTTCCTCCATGGAGATAGAGAATACAGTCATCACACCGAGCGCCAAAGACCCTAAAGACTCCAAACTCTACATTATGGTGTTTTATGTACATACACACGCACGCGCGACCAGCTTCACCTACATCGATTAGTCTGTGTATAATAAAATATATTGAACAAACCACACCACACCCCTCCAAAAAAAAAAAAAACACAAAGCTGCAGTTTAATCTGCATATATTTTGCCTTTCCTCCCTCCACCCCATCAAAATTTTAAATAAAACCTTTCCATTTTCATTACATACCTTATTTTGCACCCTATGATATCACTGGGTCTCTGTGCTTCTCTAGACAATGCAGGCAGATCATGGCTGGTGGGAGGGGCCAGCAGGGTGCTGTACATAGTTTCTCGAAAAACGTCACAGTACTCTTCTCAAGAGTTCTCAGGCCTGATGCAAGTAGTAGGCTGGCTCTTTGGGAGCAGTTTCGCAAATATCAAAGATGCATCGATGGGTGGATGTCAGTCTGGAGGAGTGGCTGTTCCTAGGCAGGCTGTATTTGCATACAGACCACCCTGGGTAATGTTCACATTGACAGGAAAGGGATGGGACGTAGCCCAGGACACAGCATTGGCAGGGCATAGCCCAGGACACAGCATTGGCAGGGCAGGGGCGGGACATAGCCCAGGACACAGCATTGGCAGGGGTGGGACATAGCCGAGGACACAGCATTGGCGGGGCAGGGCATAGCCCAGGACACAGCATTGGCGGGGCATAGCCCAGGACACAGCATTGGCAGGGCAGGGGTGGGGCATAGCCCAGGACACAGCATTGGCAGGGCAGGGGCGGGGCATAGCCCAGGACACAGCATTGGCAGGGCAGGGGCGGGACATAGCCCAGGACACAGCATTGGCGGGGCAGGGCATAGCCCAGGACACAGCATTGGCAGGGTTGGGCCATAGCCTAGGACACAGCTTTGGCAGGGCAGGCGCGGGACATAGCCCAGGACACAGCATTGGCAGGGCAGGCACGGGACATAGCCCAGGACACAGCATTGGCAGGGCAGGGGCGGGACATAGCCCAGGACACAGCATTGGCAGGGCAGGGGCGGGACATAGCCCAGGACACAGCATTGGCAGGGCAGGGGCGGGACATAGCCCAGGACACAGCATTGGCAGGGGCGGGCCATAGCCTAGGACACAGCATTGGCAGGGGCGGGCCATAGCCCAGGACACAGCTTTGGCAGGGCGGGACATAGCCCAGGACAGCATTGGCAGGGCAGGGACAAGACATAACCCAGGACAGCACTGGCAGGATAGGGGCAGGACATAGACCAGGACACAGCATTGGCAGGATAAGGGCGGGACATAGCCCACGACACAACATTGGCACGATAGGGGAGGGACATAGCCCAGGACACAGCATTGGCAGGGCAGGGGTGGGACATAGCCCAGGACACAGCATTGGCAGGGCAGGGGCGGGACATAGCCCAGGACACAGCATTGGCACGATAGGGGCGGGACATAGCCCAGGATACAGCATTGGCACGATAGGGGAGGGACATAGCCCAGGATACAGCATTGGCAGGGCAGGGGCCATAGTCCAGGACACAGCATTGGCAGGGGCGGGAGATAGCCCAGGACACAGCATTGGCAGGGGCGGGAGATAGCCCAGGACACAGCATTGGCAGGGGCGGGACATACCCAGGAAACAGCATTGGCACGATAGGGGCAGGACATAGCCCAGGACACAGTATTGGCAGGACAAAGGGCTAGGATGCCAGTTTGGGCAGATCGGTATGGCTTTAACCAATCCCATTGCTCCCACCACACAGGTGCTGCACCCCTGAACGGGCAGCCATCGGTTCTAAACCGGACGTTATAAGGGTTCCAGTTGACTAGATTAACTTTTACTAGCCGGAACTCAATAAAAGCAAAGTGAAAACCATTGTGACCCCGCAGTCGTATGAAGGTCACCATGTACTGGAAGCAATGAAGAGGGGGGGGGATTATTTTATACTGTACATGGGTGCAGGAACCCAGCCTCGAAGGGTTAAAGCGTTGAGGGGAGATGATGGTTTTTCGCGCTGATACGACCTTGGTTTGTCACATTCTCAGGTTCCGGCAGATGCTGCTGTACACAAGGAACGCTGCCAACGTGCCCCTGCAGCAAAGCGGGGTCGGCCAGCGTATTAACCCTACAGCGCAAAACGTCAGAGGCGACCGCTACAGCCTCATATTCAAATATATGTAAATGTGACTTGTATGTCCCGGAGGAGTGCAGGGACTACATGCTGCAAGATCCACCACATGGAAGACGATCGCTAAAACCTCATCCCAGCGCTCGCCTCTTCCTGTCATTCCCAAAGTTGTGATCAGTCTTTTATTCGGGGCTCATTCACACTTGCGCATTGCCAGAGCGCGCCAGCGTCATCGCGAGTTAATGCAGGATTCAGGTCAGCAGAGGCTCCCTATAGTCTTCGCTAGCCTTTGACCTAATGTAAGAGGAGGGTCTCTAATGGGGACCCTGATAAAAAGGGGGGGGTTGTCTCTTTTGGGGACCCAGAAAGGGGGCACGGTCATATAAGGGGAGTCTGATGGGGGCCTCCGATGTAAAGGGGAGTCTCTGATGGGGGCCCCCGATGTAAAGGGGAGTCTCTGATGGGGGGCCCCCGATGTAAAGGGGAGTCTCTGATGGGGGGCCCCCGATGTAAAGGGGAGTCTCTGACGGAGACCCCGATATAAAGGGGAGTCTCTGACGGGGACCTCGATGTAAAGGGCAGTCTCTGACGGGGACCTCGATGTAAAGGGCAGTCTCTGACGGGGACCTCGATGTAAAGGGCAGTCTCTGACGGGGACCTCGATATAAAGGGGAGTCTCTGACGGGGACCTCGATATAAAGGGGAGTCTCTGACGGGGACCTCGATGGAAAGGGCAGTCTCTGAAGGGGACCTCGATGTAAAAGGGCAGTCTCTGACGGGGCCCTCAAAGTAAAGGGCAGTCTCTGACGGGGCCCCCGATGTAAAGGGGGGTCTCTGATAGGGACCCCGATGTAAAGGGGGGTCTCTGATAGGGACCCCGATGTAAAGGGGGGTCTCTGATAGGGACCCCGATGTAAAGGGGGGTCTCTGATAGGGACCCCGATGTAAAGGGGGGTCTCTGATAGGGACCCCCATGTAAAGGGGAGTTTCTGATGGGGACCCCGATGTAAAGGGGAGTCTCCGATGGGGACCCTGATGTACAGGCACTTGCGGTACCCGTGGTAGTTCTCGGGCGCTCCTTTTCCAGCAATTTTACTTACTAATTATAAAATATATAACAAAATTGCAACTGTTTAGTTTCTTTGTTTCTATTTCAGAACTGCTGGTAATGCCCACTACAAAGATTATCGGACGAACGATCGCCTATTTTTTTTTTTTTTGCATGCTAATCTCATATTGAAATAGAAGAGGTTACTAAAGTTACAAAAATTCTCGTACGACAGAATAAAAATTCAGAAGCGATGTCTTGTGTTGTAATGTATTTGTATTGTATTTTCGGACAACTATACTGATTAACCCTTTCAATACCGGACACTTTCACCCCCCTTCCTGCCCAGGCCAATTTTTAGCTGCCAGCGCTCTTACACTTTGAATGACAATTGCGCGGTCATGCAACGCTGTACCCGCATGACATATTTATATATTTTTTTAACACAAATAGAGCTTTCTTTTGGTGGCATTTAATCACCACTAGGTTTTTTATTTTCTGCTAAACAAACAAAAAAAAGACAGAAAATGCTGAAAAAACAAAAAACAACAAAAAAATAAAAACATAAAAACAGTTTTCATAGTTTCTAATAAAATTTTGCAAACAGGTCATTTTTCTCCTTCACTGATGTGCGCTCATGAGGCGGCACTGATGGGCTGCACCGATGGGCACTAATGAGGCAGTACTGATGGGCACTGATAGGGGGCACTGATGATGAGGAACTGATTGGCAGTACTGATAGGTGGCACTGATTAGTAGTACTGATGGGCACTGGTGGGCAAATGTTGGGACCAATGACCATTCTTTTCTCTTCACGCCGCTAGTGTAAGAAAAAAAAAAAAAAAAAAAGGGGAAGGAGATGATAAGCGGCTTTTGTTTACGTCGTGTGATCAGCTGTCATTGGCTGACAGCTGATCACATGGTAAGGGAACGCTGTGATTAGCTCTTTACCCTGATCGCGGGCAGCGCGAGCACGCGGTGGTCATCCATGGACGTCTTTCTGGCATTGTAGGCCCGCGCTGTAGCCGTATTTCTGCTATAGCGCGGGCGGGAACTGGTTAAAAACAAAAATCATACAATCTGGCATTGTACGAGAAAATTTATTTGGTGCTCCTAATCGGACAATTTCATATGAACTGTCGCGATCGGCTCTTGAAAGC
The DNA here is from genome assembly GCA_037952925.1 of Lithobates clamitans. Classification (NCBI taxonomy): domain Eukaryota; kingdom Metazoa; phylum Chordata; class Amphibia; order Anura; family Ranidae; genus Lithobates; species Lithobates clamitans. The sequence goes on from JBBGZY010001935.1 coordinate 63,132, forward strand.
TGTGTACCAACGATCAGATGATCGCGCGATCGCTTCGAAAGCGGTATTTTTCTTACGATTTTCCAATCGTATGTAAGGGTCTTCAATGCATTTTTTTCCTGTCTCCCAGCATGCACTTGTGAAATTTGGACGCGCGACTCAAGACGCACAAAAAACGTGGATGTATTTTTGGTGCATTTCCTATAGGAATTAACAAGGAGGTGCGTTTTTTGGTGAGCTTTTGAATAGTGCACTAAGCATGCAGCATGCATTACTTTTTTAAAGATCAGCGCAAACGCGGAGCAGCAACGTGAACAGTTACATAGGATTAAAAAGGGAAACATTTTCATGCGTTTGTTGCGCTGGAAAGGTGCGTTTTAGTGTGGCAAATGTGCAAGGGCCCTGTGCAACAAAATAACAGCCGCAAAATATAAAGCCCCGTTCATATCTCGCAATTTTGGGATCGCGGGTAGAATCGCAGCTATCCCAAAATCACGTGGCAATCGCAGCACAAAGCGGTGTCGTTACCCTTCAATGGCACCCCAAAACGCGATGCGATTCCACTGCGACTGTCACGTAGCAAACTGCGCCTTTACATATCGCATAAAAGCTTGTCGGCCTAAAAGGTGCAGGAGGTTCATTTCGAGCAACAAAGGCGCATAGGACGGCCCATTCAAGGGAGTGGTCTGCCCGAGGGCGACACGCAGAATGACGTGGAAAAAAAACAAAAAAACAAAATCGCACCGTCAAAAATCATGTAGCGGGATCCCGTTATGTGATGACGTGTGTGGGGCCTAAATGGCAAGCAGAGCGCTATAAAAGATTCTTAGACCCCGTTTCACATCATGGCGTAGAAGTTACGGGCATCCCCGTGATTCTGACGTCACAATTTTCATGCGATTCTGCATGTCGCAGAGGGCACTGCGCTGGTCACTCGAAAAAAGAAGCTCCGGTCCTTATCGGGTGACAAGCTTCACGCATTTCCTTCGCCACGATTGCAGCGTGATCCTGCCGAGCAACAATCAGGGCAGAATCGCATTGCGTTTGGGGTACCATTGAAGGAATAATGGCACCCAATTTGCTGCGATGACCACGCCATTTGGGATCACGGGCAAAAAAAAATGACTGCGATTCTACCCGCGATCCTAAACCGCGAAATGTGAACGGGGCCTTACTAAAAGGTGAAGTCGATGATCCAAAGAACGGACTGGGGGCTTTATTTAATGCGAAACCCAAAATTGCCGCCATGTGACCCCCAAACAACCCCCCCGCCCCCATGTGACCCGCCTTCGATAAGGATATAGATTTCAGTGTGCCGCCATCGCAGGATTCGCTGTGCACACTCGGTACTAATTCACAAAGCTTACACACCAGGATGAGGATCCTCTTTTAATAAGAATAAAAAAAAAAAATTTAAAAAAAGACAGTTACTTTTCCAGTAAGATATATAAATGGCAGTCGGACTGTCAAAAGATAAATAAAGATTTTCAATTCCAAAGCATTGCGGCGTGCCTAGCCGACGTGCAGCGCGGGAAAGGGTTAAGGGGACGGAAGGCAGTCACGGCTCACGGTTCCCATGGCGACAGGTCCCTACTTCTCGGGTTCAGAAAGCAGCCACTTCCTGTGTCTAAATTTTGCAGCCAATCAGCAGCCGGTTTGCTTGTTCTCAGACAACAGGCCCTGTGAAAATATGAAGTGCGCCCCGGCGTCTAGCGACAGATCGCCTTCGCACAACTTCCCCGTCTTTCTCTCACACATCTGCTATTGTCATTTGTAGGCGCCGCGCAACCAAATAAATACGAAAAACGAAAAGTTAATTTTAAAGAGCGATATAATGAATTGGGTGTTACACCCCCCCCCCCTTTTTTTTTTAACTTTGCTGGGTTCACATAGAGGTGGTTCACGCTTGTGCGTCTGCATTTATTATGCATTTTTTTTATTTTATGAACTCCCATTAAACTTGCTGACCAGGCTTTTTTTGGCACTTTTTGTTTACAAGTTTAGATCAGTATTTTTTGCTAGAAAATTACTTAGAGTCCACACACACACACATATATATATATATACATACATACACACACACACATTTTTAGCAGAGATCCTAGAGGATAAAATGGCGATTATTGAAAAATTTTTTAGGTCTCACAGTATTTGCGCAGAGGCATTTCAAACGCAATTGTTTTGGGAAAAATTTAGGGGTGCATTAAATGTAAATTATTGGTGTCAAAACCAAAAATTCATGATGCAGTTGGCCAAAACCGAAAATGACAGAATATATATAAAATGATATATATGTATATATGAGTAAAACAAATATATATAATGGTGGTACATGTAAATACAGATCGAACAAGGAAGGAAGGAAGGAAGGAGGGAAAGAAAGAAAGAAAGAAAGAAAGAAAGAAAGAAAGAAAGAAAGAAAGAAAGAAAGAAAGAAAGAAAGAAAGAAAGAAAGAAAGAAAGAAAGAAAGAAAGAAAGAAAGAAAGAAAGAAAGAAAGAAAGAAAGAACGAGAAAGAAAGAAAGAAAGAAAGAAAGAAAGAAAGAAAGAACGAGAAAGAAAGAAAGAAAGAAAGAAAGAAAGAAAGAAAGAAAGAAAGAAAGAAAGAAAGAAAGAAAGAAAGAAAGAAAGAAAGAGAAAGAAAGAAAGAAAGAAAGAACGAGAAAGAAAGAAAGAAAGAAAGAAAGAAAGAAAGAAAGAACGAGAAAGAAAGAAAGAAAGAAAGAAAGAAAGAAAGAAAGAAAAAGAAAGAAAGTCACATGACACCGGGGAGGGAAAATGGCTAATTGGGCCCAATTTGGACATTTTCACTTAGGGGTGCACTCACTTTTGCTGCCAGCGGTTTAGACATTAATGGCTGTGTGTTGAGTTATTTTAAATGGGACAGCAAATTTACACTGTTATACAAGCTGTACACTCACTACTTTACATTGTAGCAAAGTGTCATTTCTTCAGTGTTGTCACATGAAAAGATAGAAGAAAATATTTACAGAAATGTGAGGGGTGTACTCACTTTTGTGAGATACTGTATATGTTGCGATTTGCAAGTGGTTTACCGAGATTATGGCTAAGGATATCCATAACCCGGTACCGTTTTTTTTTTTTTGCAGTCAGTGGCCGACTTTCTCATGAGCCGCTGGAATGCTTTACGAAGCCGCTCGCTGGTGTTTTTTGGCTTACCGTTTCCGCTAGTTTGCCCGAGAAAGGATCCGGCGGTGCGGCCGGCTGCTCCCATAGGCAATCAAAGAGTGGATCAGTGGTCATCTTGGAGGTGTGTTTGGGGTCGTTATGTTGGAATACCGCCCTGCGGCCCAGTCTCCGAAGGGAGGGGATCATGCTCTGCTTCAGTATGTCACAGTACATGTTGGCATTCATGGTTCCCTCAATGATCTGTAGCTCCCCACACCAATTTGATGCAGTGTGCGGCGTATGGTCTGAGCACTGTCAATCACATGCTGTGTGCTGGAGCTCCATCTCCGGTTACCATTTTTCTTTTGCTGTCAGGAAAATGTGTCAAAAGCGATTCATGCTGATAGCAAAGGAAAGAGGCAGCAGGCAGAAATGACACTTAGGGGTTGATTTACTAAAACTGGAGCACTCAGAATATGGTGCAGCTGTGCACGGTAGCCAATCGGCTTTCAACTTCAGCTTGTTCGATCAAGCTTTGGCAATAAAACCTGGAAGCTGATTGGTTTCTATGCAGAGCTACACCAGGATTTTGCACTCTCCAGGTTTAGTAAATCAACCCCTTAGTTCTCTGGCGTGAGACAAGTACACACTATAGAGCAGGGATCTTCAAACTACGGCCCTCCAGCTGTTGCAGAACTACAAGTCCCATGAGGCATTGCATAACTCTGACATTCACAGACATGACTAGGCATGATGGGAATTGTAGTTCCTGAACAACTGGAGGGCCATAGTTTGAGGACCCCTGCTATAGAGGGATATGCTTTGTTCACATTTCATGTCTGAAGTTTACAACCACTTTAAACGGCAGACAAAGCTAAAAATACGAAATAAGGGGATGTGTTATCCGCCAAAGGATTTGTATTTCTGTCCATCCAGTTCTGAGATGTACACAAATCCGCCATACGACACTGCCCTGTCTGGCAGGACAGCAGACCAGATTTTAAGCTGCCGCAGATAAGTTGCAATTGCAGATCAGATCCTATCCCTCCCCCAACCTGTGGCAAAAAAAAGACAAATCCACGAGTGTTCAAAACTTCTGCATTCCCAGAAACAGAGGGACGGGCTATGGCAAGGCTGCTCACATGAAACAAGGCTCCGCTTCGTTGTGTGCCAAGAATGCAACTTAAAGCCAACACATACACCATTAGTGCCCAACTAAATGGTGAAAAAAAAAAAAAAGTCCAAAACCTCTTTAAATGGT
>JBBGZY010001935.1:72500-470628 GCA_037952925.1 Lithobates clamitans
TGTTTCAAGATGCACAATAAGGAGGCACTTGAAGAAAGATGGGCTGCATGATCGAGTCTCCAGAAGAGAGCCATTACTACTCAAATGCCACAAAGTATCTCCGCTTACAATACGTCAAACAGCACAGAGACAAGCCTCAAACCTTCTGGCACAAAGTCATTTGGAGTGATGAGACCAAAATTTAGATTTTTGGCCACAACCATAAACACTACATTTGGAGAGGAGTCAACAAGGCCTATGATGAAAAGTCCACCATTCCTACTGTGATACATGGAGGTGGATCGCTGGTGTTTTGGGGATGTGTGAGCTACAAAAGGCACAGGAAATTTGGTCAAAATTGTTGGCTAGATGAATGCAGTATGTTATCAAAAAATACTGAAGGAACATTTGCATTCATCAGCCAGGAAGCTGTGCATGGGAAGTACTTGGACATTCCAACATGACAATGATCCAAAACACAAGGCCAAAGTTGACCTGTCATTGGCTACAGCAGAATAAAGTGAAGGTTCTGGAGTGGCCATCTCAGTCTCCTGACCTCAATATCATTGAGCCACCCTGGGGAGATCTCAAACGTGCCGTTTATGCAAGACAAATAATGTACAGGAACTGGAGGCTTTTTGCCAAAAGGAATGACCAGCTTTACCATCTGAGAAGATAAAGAGCCTCGTCCACAAATACCACAAAAGACTTCAAGCTGTCATTGATGGTAAAGGGGACAATATACAGTATTAAGAACTGGGGGTATGTAAATATTTGATCAGGGTCATTTGGGTAGTTTCTGTTGTGATTATGATTTTTAAGAAAAGAGTAAACACAGTTGATCGATAATAAATGGCTTCAGCCAAACACTAATCATGAGTGAAAGAAAAGTTTTTGTGTTATCATTCATATTCTCTGAAAAACGGGCAAGAAATTCTGCCAGGGTATGTAAACTTATGAGCACAACTGTAGGAACATAGTCACCCTGTCTTGGTCCCACTCCAGAGGCATAACTAGAACCTTCAGGGGCCCAGTGCAAGAAACCACGGAGGGCCCCCCTGACCACCGGGGCCCTTTATAAGCCCCAGTTTACACTGCTGCGACTCATCATGCGACTTGCGACACATGAAGTCACATGACAAGTCAAAACATTAAATTTCAATGGATGTCGTCTAAATCAAAGTAAAGCTACAGAGCAAAAAAAAAAAAAAAAAGAGGTGTTCCTGCACTACTTTTGTGCGACTTTGGTGGGATGTGAGTGCCATAGACTGCAATGTTAAATGACAAGTCGCAAGCAGTGTGAACTGAGCCTTATAGTCCCACAGCGGGACCCCCTTTCTGCAATCTTGACACCCCTGGTGGGGAATGCCAGGGCCCAGTTGCAAGTGTGACCTTTGCAACCCTGGTAGTTCCGCCATTGGTCCCACTGAATGCAAGAATGTAGCCGCTCTGCCTTGGTCCCACTGTATGTAGGAACGTAGCCACCCTGTCTTGGTCTAACTGTATGTAGGAACGTAGTTATCCTGTCTTGGTCCCATTGTATATAGAAAGGTAGTCTTGGTCCCACTGTATATAGGAATGTAGCCACCCTGTCTTGGTCCCACTGTATGTAGGAATGTAGCCACCCTGTCTTGGCCCAAATTCAAGTGGGAATGTGGTCACCCTGTCTTGGCCCCACTGTATATAGGAATGTAGCCACCCTGTCTTGGTTCCACTGTATGAAAGAATGTAGCCACCCCGTTTTGGCCCCTGTTTTGGCCCCACTGAATGTAGGAATGTAGCCACCCTGTCTTCATTCCACTGTATTTGGAATGTAGTCACCCTGTATTGGTCCCACTGTATGGATGAACCTAGCAACCCTCTTTTGGTCTCACTGTATGTTGGAACGTAGCCACCCTGTCTTGGCCCCACTGTATGTAGGAATGTAGCCACCCTGTCTTGGCCCCACTGTATGTAGGAACATAGCCACCCTGTCTAGGAACATAAAGTGGGACCAAGAAAGGGTGGGTATGTTCCTACATACAGTGGGACCCATACAGGGTGGCTATGTTCCTAAATACAGTGAGACCAAGAAAGGGTAGTCTTGGTCCTACTGTATATAGGGATGTAGCCACCCTGTCTTGGGCCCACAGTATGTAGGAAGGTAGCCACCCTGTTTAAAGGAACGTAGCCTTGGCCCCACTGTATATAGAAATGCAGCCACCCTGTATTGGTCCCACTATATGCAGGAACCTAGTCACCCTGTCTTGGCCCAAATGTAAGAAGGAATGTAGTCACCCTGTCTTGGCCCCACTGTATATAGGAATGTAGCCACCCTGTCTTGGTTCCACTGTATGAAGGAATGTAGCCACCCCGTTTTGGCCCCACTGAATGTAGGAACGTAGCCACCCTGTCTTGGTTCCACTGTATGGATGAAGCTAGCCACCCTGTCTTTGTCCTACTGTATGGAGGAACCTAGAAACCCTCTTTTGGTCCCACTGTACGTTGGAACGTAGCCACCCTGTCTTGGCCTCACTGTAAGTAGGAATGTAGCCACCTTGTCTTGGTCCCACTGTATTTGGAATGTAGCCACCCTGTATTGGTCCCATTTAATGGAAGAACCTAGCCACTCTGTCTTGGTCTCACTGTATGGAGGAACGAAGCCACCCTGTCTTGGCCCCACTGTATGTAGGAATGTAGCCACCCTGTCTTGGCCCCACTGTATGTAGGAATGTAGCCACCCTGTCTTGCTCACTCCTGATATGGAAGCAGTACTATGGGATTTGTAGCACGTGACCGCAACTAACGTGCAATGCTTGTTCCAAACAAACAGAAGTCAGGGGGAGAAGAAGTGGTTCAGGAGCTCACAGAGGACTTTACAAGAAGAAAATCACAGTAAGAAACAATTTCAAGAAAAATCGATTACTGGGCCGTTAATTAGTCGATCTGTATGGATTATTTTTGGAGACGAAGGACATCATTTAGGGTCACGTGAAGCCCCTCGTCTCTCTAAGTTCTGTGGAGTAATAGTCTGCAGCTTTCACCCCACACAGGATCCTTTGGAAGTCATTCCCCAGACACCGCGGCCGCAGGCTCTCCTCGCTTCCAGGATGATGCGTATTGATTAATAGATCAGCTTTCTCAAGATGACCCAACCAGAGGCTTCGCGAAAAAGAAAAAAAAAAAAAAAAAGAAATAAACTGCGCCTCCAGCTTGTTAAAGCCGTACCGCGTCCCTCGCAGCGGTCGCCGCCGCACGCCCCGCCGTCAGCTGCCACAGCAGCAAATTTAGTACGCGGGGAGTACAGGAAAATCTGGTTCGTCTTCCGCTTTTGTTGGTTCGTTTATTTCTTTTCACAGGGAGTTTTGTCGGCAAGGCGCCCCCGTCAGGGGAGAAGGAACTGGTAACGCGGGGTTAAACGTCACCCGTCCAGAGAAAAAAAAAAAAAAAAAAAACTCCCGTCTGTTTGGGAGAAAAAAAAAAACCTTCACCGCATGTCAGGCTTTCAGAGCGATTGTCAACAGGAAGCCGACATGCTTCTGACATATATAAATGCATCCTGGGGGCCATCTTGATTCCACAGAAAAAAAAAAAAAAAAAACACTACAAAACTTCTCCCCTTTCCTTATCCATGTTACGGGGAACCGTAGAAGAACCACAACGCCCAGCATGCCCTGCCGGCCAGAGGGATCCTTTCCAAAACTCCATAAAGCAGATGTTGGACTAAAAATCGAGTCGGCGTGTTTACAGCAAGCCGCAGATCGGTGATTTATATAGCGCCATCATCTGCAGTGGCGCTGTACAAAAAAACAAAACAAAACAAAACAAAAAAACAAACAAACAAACAAAAAGAAAGAAAACCCCAAAAAACACACATTTGCCAAATAGGCTTCATAAGAGCAGCTGAGGCCACAGGATGGGAATAAAACCGGTATAAATGCTAATATTTTTTTTTGTTTTTTGGGGGGGGGGGGGTGGGGGGCTGAACATTTCCAAAAATGGGACCCTAGGGGTCTCCAGCCAATGACGTACGAGACCTCGGGGCGCTGCCTTAAAGGTAGAGTACGACGGCTTGGGTTGTCCATACTGGAGATAGAGATATAGATATAGATACAGACAGTGTTTCCTATGGAAGAAGCCAAGGACTGATACAATGTAGCCCATTCTGATGTCATAGTGATACAATGTAGCCAGAAAGTGATACAATGTAAATGCTGCAAATGGGAGGGGAAGAGATCCAATCAAGGCGATCCAATTGTTCTCATTGTGTTTACGAAAGTGATACAATGTATTAGTAAACGACAACAACGTAACACTCCGAATAGAAAGTGACACCGTGGGGAGGTTCCGTTCCCATACACAAAGCCACGTCACCCACCTTGCAATCGTCAACGTCTGGAGAGTCCTGTCCGCCTGGGCCGCCTCTGGGCAGGTTTTGGGGGTTATATCGGCACACTTGTGGCGTCCATCCCGGCGCGGTTTATTGGGAATGATTGGGGCAGACACAGTGCAGCCATAACCAGCCTTGTACTAAGAGAAGGAGAGCTTCATGTGTGCTGCCTGCAGGCTGGCCATCCTCCTGGGTCCTACTGCTCGTCCGCCCTGCTCTGCTACCATGTGCTAACAAGCCTTGCCTGCGATCAATCGGTCATGTAGGCTTTTGTGCAGACCAAACGCCAAAGCGCTCGATGTGCGTTTCTAGCGTTCGCCGACTACCGTATTCTCTTAACGCCTGAACTCAGTTTTGCAACTTTGGCTTGTGTTGGTAAAAACTGTATATACACTATATTCCCAAAAGTATTGGGACGCCTGCCTTTACCCACGCACATGAACCTTAATGACATTCCAGTCTATGGTGGTTATGACTAAGGCCTTATAGGCTGAAACGCGTCAACTGACTTAATCTGCGTTTGTTCACTGTGGCTATTCAATAAAATGAAGAAATTTTAAGAGCAACAACCCGGAGAGTGGATCATTTTTTCTTTATCCCAGTCTAATGGCTTGTACACAGGATCCGAAAATCGAATGACAGATCATCCGTTTTTTTTGCATGCTAGTCGCATATCGAAAATGAAGAGGTTACTTAACCAGTTAAGGACCTGCCGCCACAGTTGTACGGGTTGGCTCTCCTGGGTGGATCGCCGTCATTGTACGTCGGCTGCTTTAAGACCACTAGGAGGCGCACGCGTGTCCATGACTCGCGGGAGACGATGCGCGTGGCCAGTGGCCGCTATATCCTCCGGCCACCCACGATCGCTCCTGAGAGAGACAGAACGGGGATCTGTCAATGTATACAGACAGATCCCCGTTCTGTCAGAGGAGGAGAGACAGATCTGCTGTTCCTAGTGAACAGGAACAGCGATCTCTCTCCTCCTCCAGACAGTACACTCTCCACACGGTTAGAAAGGCAGGAACACTTAACCCCTTGATCACCCCCCTAGTGTTAACCCCTTCCTTGCCAGTGACATTTATACAGTAATCAGTGGCTATTTTTTTTAGCTCTGATCACTATACAAATGTCACTGGTCTCAAAAAAGTGTCAAATATATACCCTGTTTCCCCGAAAATAAGACCTAGCATGATTGTCAGTGATGGCTGCAATATAAGCCCTACCTCCCATATAAGCCCTACCCTGTTTCCCCAAAAATAAGCCCTACCCTGAAAACAAGACCTACAAGGACTTTAACTAGGGCTTATTTGGGGGGTAGGGCTTATATTGCAGCCACCACCGACAGTCACGCTAGGTCTTATTTTCGGGGAAACAGGGTATATCTAGATATATCTAGATATATAGATATATCTAGATATATATATATATATATATATATATATATATATATATATATATATATAATCGCAGATCACTGCCATTACCAGTAAAAAAAAAAAAAAAATAGTAAAAATGCCATAAATCTATCCTCTATTTTGTAGAGCTATAACTTTTGCGCAAACCAATCAATATACGCTTATTGCAATTTTTTTTTTTTTTTTTTTTTTTTTAACCAAATAATGTAGAATACATATCGGCCTAAACTGATGAAGATATTTGTTTTTTTACTTTTTTTTTTTTTTGGGATATTTATTATAGCAAAAAGTAAAAAAATATATATATATATTTTTTTTAAATTGGCGGTCTTTTTTTGTTTATAGCGCAAAAAGAAAGGGAGAAAAAAAAAAGACATCAATTTTGTTTGGGTACATCGTCACACAATTTCGCAATTGTCAATTAAAGCGACGCAGTATCGCAAAAAAATGGCCTGGTCATTAAGGGGGGAAATCTTTCCGACCCTTAAGTGGTTAAGTGAGGAAGATTCTCGTATGACAGGATAAGAAAAATCGGAAGCGATGTCACGTGTTGTTGTGTATTTCTATTGTATTTTCGGACGACAACTGTGCTGATTAAACGAAAATCGTACGAGAAAACTTTTCGTGTTTGTCTGATTGGATAATATCGGAAGAACCTTCGTGATCGGCTCTCGAAAGCTCTGTACTAACCATCTGAGTATCGTACGAAAGCGGTATTTTCCGTTCGATTTTCAGATTGTGTGTACGGGCCATAAGTCCGTAGGGTTCAATATTGATTTGGCCCACCCTTTGCAGCTAATAACAGCTTCAGGCTGGGTTCACACTTATGCAAATTGGATGCGGGTTTCCCCACATCCAATTCGTATGACATGAGAGTGTGACCGGCTCACAATGAAGCCGGTTCACACAGCTCCAGGGCAGCCGCGGCGCGCACATAGAGTTGCCGCCTCATCCCTTTAAACCCGAACACATATTAACTACACGGGTTCTGAGGATAATTTAATGCAGATAAGGCACCAAGTGAGTTTAATTACCACTTAATCAGCCACCGAACCTGTTTAATTAATACATGTTTGGGTTTAAAGGGATGAGGTGGCAATCCTAAGCGCACAGCAGAAGGGTCCTGTGAATCTTTGGCTCCATTTCTAGTCCCAATTCAGGCAAAAAATTCGGGCCTGATTTCCCCCCTGAAACGGTGAACTGGGACGCACTTTGCCCCCCTTGCTGCAAGCCACTCCGCACATAGTGTGAACCCAGCCTCAACTCTTCTGGGAAGGCTGTCCACAAGGTTTAGGAGTGTGTCTTTGGGAATGTTTGACCATTCTCCCAGAAGAGCATTTGTGAGGTCAGTCACTGATGTTGGACGAGAAGGCCTGGCTCGCAGTCTCCGCTCTAATTCATCCCGAAGTTGTTCTATCGGGATGAGGTCAGGACTCTGTGCAGGTCAGTCAAGTTCCTCCACCCCAAACTCGCTCATCCCTGTCTTCATGGACCTTGCTTTGTACACTGGCGTGCAGTCATGTTGGAACAGGAACGGGCCATCCTCAAACTGTTCCCACAAAGTTGGGAGCATGAAATTGTCCAAAATGCCTGATGCCTTAAGAGTTCCCTTCACTGGAACTAAGGGGCCAAGCCCAACCCCTGAAAAACAACCCAACACCATAATCCCCCCTCCACCAAATGATTTGGACCAAAAAAAAAGAAGAAAAAAAATGTTATACTTACCTGCTCTGTGTAATGGTTTTGCACAGAGCAGCCCCGATCCTCCTTTTCTGGGGTCCCCCTGCCGACGCTCCTGGCTCCTCCTTCCTGTCAAGTGTCCCTAGCAGCTTGCAATAGGGGCGTCTGCTTGCCGCACTGTGTGCCATCAAAAAATTAAGGCGCTTTTTTTTTTTTGCGCATACTGTGAACACTCAGTTGTGAATACAGCCTTAGGTCTCCTGCACAGGGGCGTAGATAAGGGGGGAGTCAGAGTCCTGCATATGGGCGTCTGAGCAATGTAAAGCCTGGTGCTCCCCCTCCCAAAGACTCGAATGGCTGTGCCCAGATGTACGCCAAATATACGGCGGTACTCAAGTATAGCGTACGGGTGTCTGCAAAAAAACAAAACCTTTTCTTATTAATATTATTTTTTCTATTGTCTATAAAAAAAAAAAAATCTACTATTATTGTTCTCTAAATTGACATCCATCTGTTAGCCCTCGTTCACATTAAACACGGCTTTGAAATCGCACAAATTCAAAGCCGCTAGAGCTGCACGATTAATCAAATCGAGATCGCGATTTTCTCCCCCTCGCGATCTTAACAAAGCCTTTTCCTGATTCTATGCAGAGAGTTCTCTGCTTAAGTCGACAGCTGTCAAGAAAACAAAACAAACAAAAAACAAAAAAAAAAACAGGCAGTCTGCCAAGTTTCACAACATTCCTCAGCTGCAGAGCCAACTATAAACATTGTAACATTTTGTTCTTTAGATCAAAGGAATGAACTTCTGTCTGTAAATGAGGAAAGTTTAACCACTTAAAGACTAAACCTTTTTCTGATACTTGCTGGTTTCAAGTTAAAATCATTATTTTTTGCTAGAAAAATACTTAGAACCCCGAAACATTATATATATATATATATATATATATATATATATATATATGAATATATATATATATATATATATATATATATATATATATATATATATATATATATACACATATATATATATGTATATATATATATATATATATATATATATATATATATATATATATATATATATATATATATATATATATATATATATATATATATTAGCAGAGACCCTAGAGAATAAAATGGTGGTTGTTGCAATATTTTATGTCACACTGTATTTGCGCAGCAGTCTTTCAAATGCAATTTTTTTGGAAAAAAAAATACAGTTTAATGAATTAAAAAAAAAAAAAAACAACTAAACAGTAAAGTTAGCCCAATTTTTTTGTATAATGTGAAAAATGATGAATTGTGATCTTTATTCTAAGCAATAAAATTGTGGTTCTCATTTTGGCCAGAATCATGCAGCTCTAAAAACCGCATTTCAGTCCAACTTTGAGGGCGACTTGAAAGACTATTGTCTATTGAAGTCACCCCCCCCCTCGAAGTCGCCAAAAGTAGTGCAAAAAAAAACAACTTTTGGAAATGGCTGCGGCGCCGCACCGATTAGGACGGTGCCATTGCCAGCAATAGGGATTGTGATTGCGACTGAGATTTGACATGCGATTTGACCTGTCCCACCAGCTATAATCTGCCTGCATTGCATAGAGAAGCATAGAGACCTAGTGATGACATCACAGGGTTCAAAATAAGGTATGTAATGAAAAACAGAAGGGAGGAGGGGAGGAATCAGGAAAGTAAAAATATAAGCAGATTAAATGCATGTTAACGCACAACGGATCGCTAAAAGCGCGAATAAACCCTCTTATTAAGTATGGAGAGCCTATAGAAATACCTAAAGGAAGGAAATGACAGTAATGCCATCTTGGAGCACAGAGGAGTTGTTTCTTCAGATAATCTCTCTCTACAAATAACGGAATACGTAATATATAGGGATTGATGTAAATTCTCTGCAAAAATTTTAAGCAAAAAATGTTTTTAAAAAAATTGGGAAATTCTACAAATGGTTATTAATGAATATTTCCATTTTTGTTGAATACGGTGAAAAGCTGTGCATTGCCACCGGCCACTTTCTAAAACAGGAGAAAATGTCAATATTTGCATTGACAAGAAATGGCAGGGTGTCAGTTTTTTTGGCCTTTAGTGGGCCCCTCGGATTCACTTTGATTTCTTGTAACTGATAAACACAAAGCAACCAGGGAGGTTATCATTATTGTCAGCCTACCCAGTGACAGAAGAGGAAATCTGAACCTGTATCATGTGTCACATCTGATGCTGATCTCACATCTTCTAGGTCAAGTGGATGAACTGTATTCCCAGGTGGTGTGTGCGCCCCCTGCTGGTGATAAAGCTGAACTACATGCTGAAACCTAATTTAGGATAAAATGGATATTTCTCGGTTTCACCTTCTGATTGTTTTTTTTTTTTTTTTTTTTGGCTATTTATAAAACTGCTCTGAGCAACTTTTTTTTTTTTTGCTCTGAATGCATTTGCTGTAGCCTACAAAAGACTGTAAAAGACTTAACACTTATATTTCGCAGAAAATATCACCAATAAGTTACACCACTTCTGACACAACCCCTTGTTTATTTCCTGCAGTTCCCTGTGTTTTTATCTCGTGTCCTGATTTAGGTGTCAGAGGTGACTAAAGACGTGTTCTGCGTGTTGCTGGTTTAAGAGGAGAATTTTGACAAAGTTTAGCGCTGACTTTTGTCTGTGTAACCAACTAATTACAGCAATCTGAAATAAAAAAAAAAAAAAAAAACTGTTGCATGAAATATATAAAAAATATTTTTTTTGGGCTGCATTGATCAGTGTGCAGAATGACCCCTCCAGTGTGTGTTATCCCTTCCCTTCCCTTCCATGTGCAGACCGACCCAGCTCAGTGTTTGGAATCCCCTAACTTTTATTCCACTCACAGAATGACCCCTCCCAGTGTGTGTGGAATCCCCTCCCTTCCCTTCCCACTCACAGAATGACCCCTCCCAGTGTGTGGAACCCCCTCCCTTCCCTTTCCACTCACAGAATGACCCCTCCCAGTGTGTGGAACCCCCTCCCTTTCCTTTAAACTCACAGAATGACCCCTCCCAGTCTGTGGAACCCCTCCCTTCCCTTTCCACTCACAGAATGACCCCTCCTAGTGTGTGGAATCTCCTCCCTTCCCTTTACACTCAGAGAATGACCCCTCCCAGTGTGTGGAACCCCCTCCCTTCCCTTTCCACTCACAGAATGACCCCTCCCAGTGTGTGGAACCCCCTCCCTTCCCTTTCCACTCACAGAATGACCCCTCCCAGTGTGTGGAACCCCTCCCTTCCCTTTCAACTCACAGAATGACCCCTCCTAGTGTGTGGAATCTCCTCCCTTCCCTTTACACTCAGAGAATGACCCCTCCCAGTCTGTGGAATCCCCTCCCTTCCCTTTCCTTTAAACTCACAGAATGACCCCTCCCAGTGTGTGGAACCCCTCCCTTCCCTTTCCACTCACAGAATGACCCCTCCCAGTCTCTGGAATCCCCTCCCTCGCCTTTCCACTCACAGAATGACCCCTCCCAGTCTGTGGAACCCCCTCCCTTCCCTTCCCACTCACAGAATGACCCCTCCCAGTGTGTGGAACCCCTCCCTTCCCTTTCCACTCACGGAATGACCCCTCCCAGTGTGTGGAATCCCCTCTTCCCTTTCCACTCACAGAATGACCCCTCCTAGTGTGTGTAATCTCCTCCCTTCCCTTTACACTCAGAGAATGACCTCTCCCAGTCTGTGGAATCCCTTCCCTTTTCACTCACAGAATGACCCCTCCCAGTGTGTGGAATCCCCTCCCTTCCCTTTCCACCATCAAGCAGAAGCCCCCCCCCAAATCCCCCAAATATGTAGAACCCTTTCGGAGGACCCCTCCCAGTGTGGGGAACCCTCTCTCTAGTCAGGTCTCACCAATTTGAAATAAGCCCCCCCCCTGTCAGAAACCATGAACCAGACCGAGACAGAAGTACAGTAAAATCACACTTGTTTATTAATAAAAATAAAAAGGTAAATAGAGTCAGTGTAGTCAAAGCAAAGCCAGAGTCCAGTAACCAAAATGGGTAGTCAGCTAAGTCAGAAGTCAGGGATCCAAGTAGAGGAACAGGAAGCAGGATAAGGAGCCAGAAGGGATGTCAGCAAAGCCAGTCTTTAAACAGGAACGCAGGAGATGGTTTCTTGTGATGTGACCAAGGCGAAGGCAGGAATGAAGTGAGCTGGAGACCTTTAAGTAGGCGGGACTGACGAGCAGATCCACAACAGCTGAGTAACTGTGGAGAGAGATAGGAGCTGGCAATTAGCCGACAGCTGAGGGGCCAGCTCAGAGAAGGAAGGCCTGAGCCAGGCCTGACACCCCCCCCCCCCTTCACATTTTGTGAATCAGCAGGTCATTTTCAAAACCATCTTCCCATGCCAACCTTTGTCAGATATCAGGTTAGGCATCCATGAGATGACCAGAGCTCAAGAAAGTACAAGTAAGAGAATGTAAACCACAGGAAAATAGTAAAAGAAAAACAGCATAGCGCTATTTACTAATTTATTTTATTAAAGAGGAGTTCCACCCAGGGGCTCCATTAAAAAAAAAAAAAAATTAAAAGTCAGCAGCTACAAATACTGCAGCTGCTGACTTTTAATTGGACACTTACCTGTCCCAGGGTCCAGCGATGCGGGGGATCGAAGCCCCGCTCGTGCCCCCCCTCCGCATTTCAACTGTGGGCGCTGGGCTGTGGCTTCACAGCCTGGCACCCACTGCGCATGCGCGAGCGGCGCCGCGTGCCGTGATTGGCCGCTCAATCACCTGGGACCTGTAATGGGTCCCGGATGATTGACAGGAGGGAGGGAGCAGAGACGAGCCCTTCCTGTGCCTGGGGGGAAGTGATATCACCAGCCCAGACAAAGGAAGAGGCAGACTACGAGGGACCACCTAGCAACAGGCATTTAGAGGTAAGTAAAAAAAATATATATATTCAAATTTTTTTTTTTTTTTTTTGTTTTTTACAATTTTTCAGGTATTTTTGTTTTTTTGGGTGGAACCCCACTTTAAAGTAACAATCATGTCTGTGAATATCAATGTTCATGTGATGTGCACACCCCTAACAGTCAGATACATGTGAAACAAAACAAAAATAAGGCCACGCCTCCTCATTATGTCATAGTCCCCATGAACCAACCAACACCTTCCTTCCTATGCTTCAAGTATCAGTCACCCAGCAGAGCGTTCGTTCATTAATTATCTTCACGTGAAAACAATTACAGTCCTGGAAGCTGGTTCTCTTCTCTGAGCACACCTGAGTGTTACTCTCTGGGGTCCCAACAACTCTCCATAGTGATTAGCCTTAATGTGTGCCATACGCGGAGAATTAAAGGCCCCCCCCTGAGGACCGCGCACAATTGATGTGTTTTCCAACGTGGATAAATGGCTACAACGTCTCTCTAATACATGAATGGCTACAACGTCTCTCCAATACATGAATGGCTACAACGTCTCTCTAATACACACTCCATGAATGGCTACAACGTCTCTCTAATACATGAATGGCTACAACGTCTCTCTAATACATGAATGGCTACAACGTCTCTCTAACACATGAATGGCTACAACGTCTCTCTAATACATGAATGGCTACAACGTCTCTCTAATACATGAATGGCTACAACGTCTCTCTAATACACACTCCATGAATGGCTACAACGTCTCTCTAATACACACTCTATGAATGGCTACAACGTCTCTCTAATACACACTCCATGAATGGCTACAACGTCTCTCTAATACACACTCTATGAATGGCTACAACGTCTCTCTAATACACACTCTATGAATGGCTACAACGTCTATCCAATACATGAATGGCTACAACGTCTCTCTAATACACACTCCATGAATGGCTACAACGTCTCTCTAATACATGAATGGCTACAACGTCTCTCTAATACACACTCCATGAATGGCTACAACGTCTATCTAATACATGAATGGCTACAACGTCTCTCTAATACATGAATGGCTACAACGTCTCTCTAATACACACTCCATGAATGGCTACAACGTCTCTCTAATACACACTCTATGAATGGCTACAACGTCTCTCTAATACACACTCCATGAATGGCTACAACGTCTCTCCAATACATGAATGGCTACAACGTCTCTCTAATACACACTCCATGAATGGCTACAACGTCTATCTAATACATGAATGGCTACAACGTCTCTCTAATACATGAATGGCTACAACGTCTCTCTAATACACACTCCATGAATGGCTACAACGTCTCTCTAATACACACTCTATGAATGGCTACAACGTCTCTCTAATACACACTCTATGAATGGCTACAACGTCTATCCAATACATGAATGGCTACAACGTCTCTCTAATACACACTCCATGAATGGCTACAACGTCTCTCTAATACATGAATGGCTACAACGTCTCTCTAATACATGAATGGCTACAACGTCTCTCTAATACATGAATGGCTACAACGTCTCTCTAATACACACTCTATGAATGGCTACAACGTCTATCTAATACATGAATGGCTACAACGTCTATCTAATACACACTCTATGAATGGCTACGTTCTGCACCAACAACTTTCCTTATTTTATTAGTAATATTTCTTCTTTACTGAAATTTTCAAAAATTAGAAAACAACAAGGAGCCCCAAAAAAGGCATCACCCAAAAAAAAAAAAAAAAAAAAGGGTGGTTGGGGATATACATAGGGGATCTATTTATTAACCACTTGACCTCCGGAAGATTTACCCCCCCTTCAGGCCATCTTTTTGCGGTATGGCACTGCGTTAATTTAACTGACAAATGCGCGGTCGTGCGACACTGTACACAAATAAAATTGACGTGCTTTTTTTCCCCACAAGTAGAGCTTTCTTCTGGTGGTATTTGATCACCTTTGTGTTTTTTTTTTTTTTTTTTGCGCTATAAACAAATAAAGATCGACAATTTAAAAAAAAACATTTTTTACTTTCTGCTATAAAACATATCCAATAAAAAATAAAAAAATAAAAAAGTAAAAAATCGAATTTCTTCAATCTATTTAGGCCAATATGTATATTCTGCTTCACGTTTTTGGTTAAAAAAAAAATAAAAATCACAATAAGCCTATATTGCTTTGCGCAAAAGTTATAACATCTACAAACTGCAGGATACTTTTATTTTTTTATTAAATTTTTTTTTAAACCAGTAATGGCAGCACTCAGTGACTTACAGCGGGACTGCGATATTGTGGACAGTTGGACACTAACTGACACTTTTTACACTTTTACAGTGATCAGCGCTAAACATATGCACTGTCACTGTATTAACGACACTGGCTAGGAAAAGGTTAAACATTAGGGGCGATGAAAGGGTTAACTGTGTGCCTGACCAGTGTCTTTTTGTGTACTGTGGGGGAGGCGATTTTAGTAGGGGAAGGCATGGGTTCATGTCCCTGTTGTGCAGGAACACGGGATCCATTGCCTTCCCTACTGACAGAACGGTAATCTGCCTTGTTTACATAGGCAGACCGCCGTTCTACTTCTGTGCTAGATGATCGGCGGGTGCCGGCGGTACCTGCAAATCAGCTCCCACTGCGTATAAATGTCTGGACTCCATGGGAATTCATCTTTTGTTTGTCATCTGCTTTTTAGTGGTTTGATATTTGTATATATGTATATATATGTAATAAAATTTGTATTTTTGTACTTTTGCATATTTTTTGCCATTAAAGTCCCAATTCCTTGGGGATACTTCCTTCTCCATATTGACTTCACATGGGATGTTGGCAACCTTTAGTGGGATGTTTGGATGTTCTTTCTCCTGTATGTCTACTTTCAGCTCTCAGCAGGATTCCCCCACTGACAGCTTAAATCTAAAAAAATAAATAAATAAATAAATAAATAAATAAAAGACAGCAATTACCATTGTTAAGGGCGGGGCTGCCGCATCCCTAACAACTGATGACTAATTCAGCTGTCAGTGGGGTTCCCCTGTTGACAGCTGAAGTGTAAAGGAAGTCCCGTCAATTGCCGCGGTCAAAAAAACAAAAGCATCCTGACAATGTTTATCAACAACATTGCTCAGCCGCTGAAACAGAAAGATAAAAAGAAACATTGTTTATTCATCTACAGATCAAATGGATCAACTTCGATCTGCAGATGAAGTCAGTTTAAAGCAACCTGTCCAGTAAAGAAGTTTTTTTTAATTATTTTTTTTATTAAATATTTCTCTGTTTAACCCCTTATTGACCCTTAATTCGCTCTAATCAGCCATAATTAACTCCTTATTCTCCTTTTAATTATTATTTTCCTGCTGATTTTTTTTTGTTCACTTCTATTTAATAAACTATTATTAATTAAAACTTTTTTTTTGTGTTTGGTAATATTTTTACACCTTTAACACATACTGTATTTATTGGCGTATAACACTCACTTTTTCACCATGAAAATCGGGTGCAAATAGTGCGTGCGTGTTATACGCCAATACTTCAATTTTAGCTGCCTCGGAGGGGACAGGGAGGGGGGCAGGACGAGCGCCGTCAGATTAAATACAGTGAGAATCTCCTGTTTACTTGGCGGCCTCTGTAATAGGAACTCCCGTCTCCCGGGCCGCTATTGGACCACTGTTCTGTCTATCATAGGAGATTCTCACTGTATGTAATCTGTCGGCGCTCGTCCCGTCCCCCTCCCTGTCCCCTCTAGGCTGCAGATGGGCATCGATCAGGCTGCACTGATGGCAATGGTGAGGCTGCTGCATTGATGGCAATTGTGAGGCTGCATTGATGGCACTTGTGAGGCTGCAGATGGGCATTGATCAGGCTGCATTGATGGCAATGGTGGGGCTGCAGATGGGCACTGACCCTTATTTTGCTTCAAAGTTCCTTATTTAAAATTTAAGTTTTTTTCCTGAAACTTCCCTCCTAAAATGAATGTGCGTGTTATACGCCGATAAATACGGTATTTACATGTTTCACATTGAAGAAAGCGCAAAATGTAAAAAAAAAAATTGTAAATAACTTTTCAATGCTTTGTACCATTGATGACATCTGAAGTGTAAACAAAACAGTTGCGGTAGGTATTGGTAATTGGTATCGCGAGTACTAAAAAAAAAAAAAAAAAAGTATCGGTACTCGTACTCATTGTAAAAAAAAAATGCATCGGTGCATCCCTAGCTATGCCAAGGTCAGTATCGGGTGGGCAGAGAAGGTACTAGAACAGCAGGTAGGAGGCAAGGTCCGGTCACAAGCCAGAGGTCAGCAACAGATTTTCTGTAGCAAGCAGACTGATGACTTCATGAGTGTGCTTCTGCTCCTTGGTTGGGGACAGGTCCAGACTTGGATTTGCTATCTGGCAGAGGTGCCTGGTTTTAAAGTCGATTTGTGCCAACTGTGTATATGGCTGTCCTTTGTAAACACAGCCATGGGTCAAATAAATGATGAATGGGGTAAAAGTGAGTCAAGCAAAAGCATCCAGAAGCTGAAAGTTTAAATGGATGGCATCCAACAGGAAAGGGGGCCGCCCATGCATAAAACAAAAGAAAAAGTACTTTGTCATTCCAACAAAGTGTCAGAAACCATGAAATCAGACCGAGACAGAAGTACAGTTAAGTCACATTTGTTTAATAATAAAAGTCAGTAGAACAAAGCATAGTCAAAACATAGCCAGAGTTCAGGAACCGGAACGGATAGTCAGACAAGCCAAACGTCAGGGAGCCGGAGATGAGCGTAGTAAAACAGCAAGCAGGACCTGGAGCCAGAAGGGATGTCAGCCAAGCAAGTCTTTTAACAGGAATGCAGGAGAGCATCTCTGTATATGTTGAGTAAGGCGAAGGCAGAGCTCCTCTGGACTGGACGGCTTAAGTAGGCAGGACTGACGAGCAGGATATCATCAACAGCTGAGTAACTGTGGAGAGAGATAGGAGCTGGCAATTAGCCGACAGTTGAGCGGCCAGCTCAGAGAAGGAAGGGCTGAGCCCAGCCCTGACACAAAGTGAACCCGGCTCTATTCGGCGAACTTGGCATCATTGAGAATCCATTATACTGGGGGGGGGGGGGGTCCTAAATGTGTTAAATAATTTCAATTGTGCAGTATCCCCCCCCCCCCCCTGCCCAAATAAGTTCCGCTTTAAGAAAACATAAGAAATTATGATATGATATTTCTCAGATATGCTGAAAAATAGGTTCTGAGTTTGCATCCACTTTAACTGGTGTTTTATGTACAATATTTCTGAAATTAAACTTAAAGAAGTAAAGTCTTCCTTTTTTAATTGTACCTACAGGTAATCCTATAATAAGGCTCACCTGTAGGTACTGTAAATATCTCCTAAGCTTGCACCGTTTAGGAGATATTTACTAAATGCACCAACGTCATCGACGCATATGCTCTGAAGGAATGGCCACCCGTGCCAATTCTTCAGGGCCCTGTGCTGTGAACGGAGGCTCTGCAGGGGACTGACGTCATTGTGACTCCGGCCAATCACAGCGATGCATACTAGCTCATTATGCCTATGCCTTTGTCTTACAGGTTGTTTTTTTTTTTTATCAGGTTTACAACCTCTTTTAAAAATACATTTTATTATGATTTATTTCTCTTCTTGGAAGCTGAAACCATATTGGTCCATGACCATATAGGTCCATTTACCATGGTGGTCCATCTTGGTCTTCTGGTATCAAGAAGATAGCAGTGAATTGACCTACAGTGTCTCGTCCAACAGACGTCTTTTCTTCAGTGTCCTCTTGTCCTAAATTGGGACCCTAACAGACATTTTTCTAGGTTCTCCTGCACTGCAGACTCCCCTCAAGAGTCCTCCCACCTGCATCTGCATAGTCATTGTACCCTCAAGCATCCGTTCCCTAAGGACTCACGTAAATCATTGAGTATTATTGGGTTGTAAGGGCAACGTGCTGCACTCTCAGTTTTCCTCTTGTAGTTTGTTAGCATGTCAATTGACTCTTCACTGTATTTCTGACTGACCTCAGTTGTGTGCTTGCTTCTTGCTCTCATTTTGTTGTTCATCTCTGGTTAACCAAGCAACAAGCGCACTACACTTCTTTCTCACCCTTGCATTTTCTCTGGTTGACTGGATTCGACCCTTGACCTGACTCCGACCATGAACTTGCCTAATGACTGGTACTTCGTCTTGGCCTGTCGACCGGCTGTTTGCCACCAGCAAGACCATCCCAAGGACTACCACACTCATACCCCGCCAGTATGGGTTCTGGGGAAGACCGGGCACTTCCAGAGCCTACACCTGGACCAGCACAGTATTTCTCCCTTGGGCTGAGCCTGACCATGAACTTGCCTAATGAATCATACTCCACTTTGGCCTGTCCATCTGCAGTTTGCCACCAGTGAGACTATCTTAAGGACTACCGCACTCAAACTCCACCACTATGGGTTCTGGGGAAGACCAGGCACTTCCAGAGCTTAGACCTTGGCCAGAACCTGTTTCCACCACTGCATTCCACCGCTGGGCTGAGCCTGACCATAAACTTGTTTAATAAATGATACTCCACCTTGGTCTATTCAACTGCAGATTTCCACCAGCGAGATCAACCCAAGGACTACCACACTCAAACCCCACCAGTATGGGTTCTGGGGAAAACTAGGCACTTTCAGAGCCTACACCTGGGCCAGAACCTGTTTCCACCACTGCATTCCACCCATGAGCTGAGCCCGACCTTGAACTTGCCTAATGAATGGTACTCCACCTTGGCCTGTCCATCTGCAGTTTGACACCAAAGAGACAATCCCAAGGACTACCGCACTCAAACCCCACCAGTATAAGTTCTGGGGAAGACCGGGCACTTCCAGAACCTGCATCTGGGCCAGAACCTGTTTTCACCACTGTATTCCACCCTTGGGTTGAGCTTGACCATGAACTTGCCTAATGAATGGTACTCCACCTTGGTCTGTTCAACTGCAGTTTGCCACCACTAAGACCTTCCCAAAGACACAAAACCTCACCACTATGTTTTCATCTTGCTGGTGGCTCTAAGGCAGGGATCTTCAAACTACGGCCCTCCAGCTGTTGCGGAACTACACATCCCATGAGGCATTGTAAAACTCTGACATTCACAGACATGACTAGGCATGATGTGAATTGTAGTTCCTGAACAACTGGAGGGCCGTAGTTTGAAGACCCCTGCTCTAAGGACTCATCACCCTCCTAGCTAGCCTGCACAGCTCCTAACCTGCATCCAGCATCTCTGCCTATTACAGTCAAAAGTCCTTTTTATAATGGAGCAACCCTAGTTTTTTACAATTATTCCTCTGACATGACACATTATTTTCTGCTTTTGTGTTTTTTGTATTTTAGCGACCACAGATGCATTAAAACGCAAATGTCAAAGGACAGCCAAATAAGAATTTTGTAGACTACCAACCAAAAAAAAAATCAATATGGTGTTTTTTTCTTTTCCCTAAGTAGAAGGTTATTGGAACTGTGGTGGTATTTTTATATTGCTGCAAATTCAATCCAAATGTGACCCTCTCTACTCAC
This sequence comes from Lithobates clamitans, assembly GCA_037952925.1. Lineage (NCBI taxonomy): Eukaryota > Metazoa > Chordata > Amphibia > Anura > Ranidae > Lithobates > Lithobates clamitans. Next base: position 92,417 of record JBBGZY010001935.1, read on the forward strand.
GTACATCTCTTTGGTTTATGGCGAAATAAAAAAAATCCTTGTAGCCGTAAAACTTGACCCTGTCAACATGAATCTGGGGGCCGGCCCTGTCTATCACAGCGATACAGCCGCCCGGAGAGCGGATCCGTGGATGAAAACAGCCTTCTATATTTAGTACCTGCCCACGTGAGCAGTAAATTACTTTGAGATCATTTAATTGAAGAGTTTTCTGAAAACCACAAAGCCTGGCAAGAGGCTGAGCTCAGTGTGTTATGACTGAGGAAGGTTTCCTGGAGATAGGGCAGTCATTTCAATCTTACATAATGATTTCCCTCAATAATAAGGAGTCTGGGAAACAACCAACAGAGGGATTTTTATAGAAATGTTCTGCGCAAGGACTTAAAGCTCAGAGCAAAATATTGTAAAAGTAAAAAACACTGAGGACCGATTCACACCCGTGCATGCATTTGTTCAGGCTCTGAGACATGTTAAAACCAATCAGCTTCCAGGTTTTATTGCCAAAGCTTAATTGAACAAGCTGAGGTTAAAAGCTGATTGGCTACCATGCACAACTGCACCAGATTCTGAGTGCTCCAGTTTTAGTGAATAAACCCCATAGTGTTTCCTTCACAGGGGTTCTCTTCCAGAAAATACTAGCCCACCTGGCTCTCTCTCTAGCAGTACCTCTGCTCTTTATGCTCATCCTCAGACCACAGGTTCTTTGAAGCCAACAGCTTCACTCTGGCCTCAGTCTTCAGGCTGTTACCTGTCTTTTGCAGACACACGCGTCCTCTCACTGCCACCTGTGTTTGATGGGCACAGTGCCTGCGTTTGATGCCACAGTGGCTGCAACTGATGGGCTTAGTGGCTGCGTTTGATTTCACAGTGGCTGCGTTTTATGGTACAGTGGCTGCGTTTGATGGGCACAGTGGCTGCGTTTGATGGGCACAGTGGCTGCAATTGATGGGCACAGTGGCTGCAATTGATGGGCACAGTGGCTGCAATTGATTGCACAGTGGCTGCAATTGATGGGCACAGTGGCTGCATTTGACGGCACAGTGGCTGTAATTGATGGGCACAGTGACTGTGTTCGATAGGCACAGTGGCTGCGTTTGATGGGCATAGTGGCTGCTTTTGATGGGCACAGTGGCTGCGTTTCATGGGCACAGTGGCTGCAATTGATGGGCACAGTGGCTGCGTTTGACTGCACAGTGGCTGCATTTTATGGTACAGTGGCTGCGTTTTATGGTACAGTGGCTGCATTTCATGGGCACAGTGGCTGCAATTGATGGGCACAGTGGCTGCGTTTGATGGGCACAGTGGCTGCGTTTGATGGGCACAGTGGCTGCAATTGATGGGCACAGTGGCTGCGTTTGATGGGCACAGTGGCTGCGTTTCATGGGCACAGTGGCTGCAATTGATGGGCACAGTGGCTGCGTTTCATGGGCACAGTGGCTGCAATTGATGGGCACAGTGGCTGCGTTTGATGGGCACAGTGGCTGCGTTTGATGGGCACAGTGGCTGCAATTGATGGGCACAGTGGCTGCGTTTGATGGGCACAGTGGCTGCGTTTCATGGGCACAGTGGCTGCATTTGATGGGCACAGTGAGGCTACAATTGATGTTTTTTTTTCCAGAATTTTCCAGTTTGTCTGCGCCACCCCAAAAATTTTGAGCACCAGCCGCCACTGCCGCATACACCTATGTATCGTACGTAGTCTTAGAGCTACAAAACGGCCCTTTGAGAGCAACCATAATGCTGATGCGGTCCGCAATGAAGTGGAGTTTGGACACCCCTGCTGTAGAACATACTGTAAGGTGAAAAAAATCCTAATTCATCTCAGTATGTTGTTCTGTAGCTCATGGATCTTTAATGAGTCTTAACACTTGAAAAAAGAGCAACTGCACTACCTTTGGGCAACACAGCAGAACACAAACATCTGTGCACTGTGGCGCACCGTAGCGCAGGTGCATATTGTATATACTGTATATGTATGTTGTGGTACCATTACCTGTCACATCCGAGGATCCACTCCTTCACTGGAAGCTGCTAACGTAGGATGCCCTGAAGCAGTGCTGGTGACGCAGCATCTCGCCGGTGACGCAGCATCTCACACCGTCACTATGTTCCCGGCGGGGCCCCAACTCTCCATTTTTGATGCCTTCACAATAAACACATTAATTTGGAGTGTTGGTGTCTTTGCATCTTTGCATCTCATCACATCTGTGATGTGTCCACCTCTAAAAATGGAAAATACACAAAAGAAAATCTGGATATTTTCTGCAAAATGTTATCACTCTGGTGAAACGCATTGAAGTTAATGGGGAAAGTTACATTGGCTTTAACTCTTTTGCTGCCAAAAAGAGCACTTTTTTCCCCACACACACATGAATAAAAAGAAATTTTAGGCCTGAAGATTACTTTAAACCTCCCAAAATATTATATATTTGAAAGCAGAGACCCTGGAGAATAAAATGTAGGTATTTTCATTTTTTTATGTCACACAATATCAGTGCGACAGTTTATCAAGTACGAATCACCAGTAAAAATACATTTACCATTTCCCAATCCGGCCAATTCTGGCATTTCACTCCTACATGTAAAAATCATAATTTTTTTTCCTAGAAAATTACTCAGAACCCCCAATATATTTAAATTTTTGCTATAATACATATCCAAAAAAAGAAAATGTAAAAAAACTAATTTCTTCATCAATTTAAGCCAATATGCATTCTGCTACATATATTTGGTAAAAAAAATCCCAATAAGCGTATATTGATTGGTTTGCGCAAAAGTTACAGCGTCTTCAAAATAAGGGATAATTTTAGGGACTTTTCTTTTTTTTTTATTGTTTTTACTGGTAGTGGCGGCGATCAGCGATTTTTAGTGGGACTGCGACATTGCGGCGGACAACTCTGACCCTAAGTGACACTTTTAGGGACCAGTAACACCAATACAGGGATCAGTGCTAAAAAAAAAAAAAATGCACGGTCACTGTACTAATGACACTGGCAGGGAAGGGGTTAATACCAGTAATCACTGTTCCTGATTACTAGGAACATCTACATAGGCAGATCCCCGTTCCGCCTTTCTGTGGAGTGAACGCGGGTGGCCGGTCGGACATCGCGGCCGCCGGACCCACGGTATCTATTACACAAAATGATGTACGGGTACGTTGTTTCGTGCAATAGAGTCGGCCTGCGGTCCTTAAATATCTACTCACAGGGCTTGGAAATACATGTCACAGAAATCCCCATCAATTGCAGCCATTGTGCCAAAAAACGCAGCCACTGTGCCCATCAATCGCAGGCACTGTGCCATCAAACGCAGCCACTGTGCCCATCAAATGCTGCCACTGTGCCATCAAATAGTGTCACATCACATGCTGGCACTGTGCCATCAGATAGTGCCACATCAAATGCTGCCACTGTGCCATCAAATAGTGCCACATCAAATGCTGCCACTGTGCCATCAAATAGTGCCAAATCGAATGCTGCCACCGTGCCATCAAATAGTGATTCATCAAATGCTGCCACTGTGCCATGAGATAGTGCCACTGAGACATTCCCCCCCCCCCCCGCCCGCTTGCCTGGCACTTACCCTGTCTCGGTGGCGGTGGGTGACGGTGGCGAGCAGTGGGACCTTGCAGCGGGTCAGACAGTGGCTCCTGTGTCTTCCGTGCGACTCCTCCCCTCCTCCTCCTCCCGCATCCAATCGTAGCGCCTGTCGTTTCAGCCAATCAGGTGACGAGTAACAGACCCGCTCACCTGATTGGCTGAGAGGCAGTTAAGTGTTAGGAAAGCAAATATTCATTCGTTTGTCTAACACACCTGGGTGAACTCCTAGCGCAATGCTCTGCGCTCACAGTTCACCTTTTTTGAAGCCTATTAGAGCCTATGGCTCTAATCAGGTGCTTCAAAAACACCCCCCCCCCCGCCGCTGTAATTCGGGCGCCCTGCATCCAAAAAGGGGCCGGACGCCTGAAAAAGGGTTGGCTACAGCCGCCGTGCATGAATCTATCCATTATACACAGAGGAGGGGGGGGGTGTGGCAGGCGAGAGGGGGCGGCGCCCGTGCGCCCTTAATGGACCACCACTGCCCGGTAGTAACTAAACGCCATCCAGTTGAAAGTTAGCTGTACTGTACCTGAGTACCAGCCTGTCCAGGCCATTTTACATTTTCAGTTCTGTGATAGTTTGACTCACAATTACTCAGTCATGCAACACTGTTTCCAAATGAATTTTATATCATTTTTTAGCGACAAGTAGACTTTTAATTTGGTGGTTTTATAACCACAGTTTTTTTTTTTTTTTTTATTGTTTACGGTATAAAGGAAAAAAAAAGGATAAAAAATGTCGAAAAAAAAAAAACCTGACATAAAGGAATAATAGTGATTAAAAAAAAAGCACTTGTGGGTTTAACTAATCTTTTTTTTTTTTTTTTGGAGAATTCTCATTTCAGGGGGCGTGGCAGGGGGTGTGTCCTATGCCTACATTTGCTAATAGGGTCCCTTGTTCCAATCTCAAATAGGGTCCCTTGTTCCCATCTCAAAAAGTTGGGAGGTGTGCCTAAAAATGCACCCAAAATTGTTAATGTAGGACATGGCATGTAGGGTGGTGGTGGGTGCCCCTTTAAATGGCGGAAGTCAGTGGTGTGTGGCCCCTCTATTCTTGGGCATCAATGTATTTCTTCTTGTAACAAAGATTATTCGCTGTTTATTCTTATCCATTGTCCACACAGATCTGCGCATATCCTGGTTCCTCACAAGCCAAGTTTGGCCCGACAGGAGTAGTTCCTCTCGGTCAATTTTTTTTATAAATATTTTTTATTTATGTCTACATAATTTTTTGTTTATTTATTATTTACTTTATCTTTGATTTTTGTTTCTCAATAATTATTTTTTTTTCTTCCTCTTTTTTTCTTTTTTTTTTTTCTATTTTTGATTTTCCATTTCATTTCTTTTTTGAAGTGATTGACCTATCTATGCATTTTGCATTGAAATGTGTCAGCTATGCCCACTGCATATTTTTTACTTCCGGTCCAGGGTGGACGTAAACAATTTTTTATTATTTTTTTTGTAAATCAAAAGATCCAAACTTTTTTTTTTTTGATCTTTTGCTTTTATTTTTATTTATTTATTTATTTTTATTTTTTTTTATGGTTGAACTAGATGGGCTTGTGTCTTTTTTCAACCTAACTATGTAACTATGTAAAGGTAAAGAAGAGATTTGGGGTCTTTGTGACCCCAGATCTCTCCATAAAGAGGACATGTCATCCTTATTTCTATTACAAGGGATGTTTACATTCCTTTTATAGCAGCGGTTCTCAACCTGGGGGTCGCGACCCCCTGGGGGGTCGATTGCCCATTCTCCAGGGGGTCGCGAATGCTGGCCGAGATGCTGGCCGAGACGGACCCGAAGTTACTGCCTGAGTCCGTCCGTCTCGGCCAGCGAGATGTCACTTCCTGGAGAGGAGGGACTGCCGGAAGTGACGTTCCGTCGCCGCCATCTTGGTACTCTCGTCCGCAGTAAGCCTTAGACTTAGAAGTCGGCAAGCGGACATCTTTGTACACCCACCGAAATCTGCTTGCTGCGGACGAGTGTACCAAGAGGGAGGCAACGAAACACGACTTGCTGAAGAAGAAGAACACCTGTGACTTCTGGTAAGTCAGACACACAGGAAAAGCTGACAAGACAACATTTTTTTAATTATGGTCCTATATATATATATTATATATATATATATATATATATATATATATATATATATATATATATATATATATATATATAAATATATATAAACGTCCCAGTTGGTTCCTCAAAAGTAGTTATTCCGTGCCAGTGCTAGATACATGTTTGGAAGCTATACACTTTGTGTATCTAGCACTGGCACGGAATAACCACTTTTGAGGAATCAACCGCAACGTTTATATATAAATCAGTGGTGGGGGCGCAAGCAAACTGAAACAATCAGAAAAAAACCCCCATTAAAACGCTGCAACTGTGCCATCAAATGTCGCCACTGTGCCAGCAAACACTACCACTGTGCCATCAAACGCAGGAACTGTGTCCTTTAATTGTTGCCACTGTACCAAACGCAGCCACTGTGCCCATTAATTGTCGCCACTGTGCCAGCAAACGTCGCCACTGTGCCATCAAACGCAGCCACTGTGCCATCAGACGCAGCCACTGTGCCCTTTAATTGTTGCCACTGTACCAAACGCAGCCACTGTGCCCATCAATTGTCGCCATTGTGCTAGCAAACGTCGCCACTGTGCAGCCACTGTGCCCATCAATTGTCGCCACTGTGCCATCGAATGCAGCCACTGTGCCCATCAATTGTCGCCACTGTGCCAGCAAACGCTGCCACTGTGCCATCAAACGCAGGAACTGCGCCCTTTAATTGTTGCCACTGTGCCAAACGCAGCCACTGTGCCCATTAATTGTCGCCACTGTGCCAGCAAACGTCGCCACTGTGCCATCAAACGTCGCCACTGTGCCATCAAACGCAGCCACTGTGCCCTTTAATTGTTGCCACTGTGCCAAGGGCAGCCACTGTGCCCATCAATTGTCGCCACTGTGCCAGCAAACGTTGCCACTGTGCCAGCAAACGTTGCCACTGTGCCATCAAGCGCAGCCACTGTGCCATCAAACGCAGGAACTGCGCCCTTTAATTGTTGCCACTGTGCCAAACGCAGCCACTGTGCCCATTAATTGTCGCCACTGTGCCAGCAAACGTCGCCACTGTGCCATCAAACGCAGCCACTGTGCCCTTTAATTGTTGCCACTGTGCCAAGGGCAGCCACTGTGCCCATCAATTGTCGCCACTGTGCCAGTAAACGTTGCCACTGTGCCAGTAAACGTTGCCACTGTGCCAGCAAACGTTGCCACTGTGCCATCAAACGCAGCCACTGTGCCATCAAACGCAGCCACTGTTCCCTTTAATTGTTGCCACTGTGCCAAACGCAGCCACTGTGCCCATAAATTGTCGCCACTGTGCCAGCAAACGTCGCCACCTGTGCCATCAAACGCAGCCACTGTGCCCTTTAATTGTTACCACTGTGCCAAACGCAGCCACTGTGCCAGCAAACGTCCCACTGTGCAGCCACTGTGCCCATCAATTGTTGCCACTGTGCCAGCAAACGCCGCCACTGTGCCAGCAAATAATTTTACTCTTAGGGGTCCCCACAACTTGGGAAATTTTATCAAGGGGTCACGGCACTAGGAAGGTTGAGAACCACTGTTTTATAGGAATAAAAAAAAAAAATGAAAGGGACAGTGTAAAAATGAAATAAATAATAAAAAATGTTTTTAAAGCGCCCCCATCCTTCCGTGTTCACACACAGAAGCAAACGCATACATAAGTTACGCACACATATGTAAACGGTGTTCACACCACACTAAACATGTGTGTTTCATTTGTTTTTTTGTTGTTTTTTTTCGGGTAATTCGTTATGATCGAAATTCGTTATTTCGCATAAACTCAGAAATTCGAAAATTCGGAAATTTGAATATTCGGAAATTCCCAATCCAAAAATTCGGAAATTAAAAAAATTTGGAAATTCAAAAATCTGAAAATGAGACTAAAAATCTGAAAATTCAAAAATCCAAAAATAATAACTAACTGATAATAACTATTAAATTATAGGTATTGGAATTTCCTTTCAAATTTGGCTGTTAGTGAACGTTACGAATTTATCCGAAATAACGAATGCCGCATCTAAACGAATGGGATGTAACGAATTTAATAGTAATAAATAATAATAATAAAACGTTTTTAATAAAAAGTAATAGTTATTATTAATCAGTTAGTTATTTAAAATTTTCAAGTTTTGGGGTTTTCTAATTTTCGTATTTTCAGTCTTATTTTCGGATTTTCCTTCTATTGATTTTTCGGATTTTCGTTATTTTCTCATTTTTGGATTTCCGAATTTTCGAATTAGTAAATTTTCGAATTTCCGATCTTTTTTTCGGATTTTCGTTCTTTTGATTTTTCAGATTTTCGCTATTCTCTAATTTTTGGATTTTCGAATTTCCGATTTTCGAATTTCCGAATCCTCGAATTTCCGTTTATTTTCGAAAACATTCGTTAAATGGGTTTTCGTTAATTCGAATATTTCAAAAATTAACGAATTTTGGCAAAAAACAAATTCGGAATGAAACGAATTGCACATGTCTACACCACACATGTGAGGTATCGCCACGAACGTTAGAGCGAGAGCAATAATTCTAGCGCAAGGCCTCCTCTGTTACCCTAAACAGGTGACCTGTAAAGGCATTTAAAACTTTGCCTATGGAGGTTTTTTAAGTACCGTACTTTGTTGCCATTCCATGAGCGCGCGCAATTTTAAAGCGTGACATGTTAGGTATCGATCTACTTGGCGTAACATCATCTTTCATATTATACAAATAAATTTGGGTATATATTTTTTGTTTTGTTTACTTTTAATTCATTAAAATGTATTTTTTTCCAAAAAAATTGCGTTTGAAAAACTGCTGCGCAAATACAGTGTGACATAAAAAAATTGGAACGATCGCCATTTTACTCCCTATGGTCTCTGCTAAAAAAAATTATATATATATATATTTTTTTCTATATAGATAGATAGGTAGATAGATAGATAGATAGATAGATAGATAGATAGATAGATAGACAGATAGACAGATAGATAGATAGATAGATAGATAGATAGATAGATAGATAGATAGATAGATAGATAGATAGATAGATAGATAGATCTATCTATATATATAGATATCTATATATCTATATATCTATATAGATAGGTATATATATAAATAAATATATATTTTATATATATATATATTTGTTTTTTGTTTTTTTTTAAATATACTTTATTATTTATTATTATAATTTATTATTAAAATATATATATAAAAAAATATTATATGTATATATAAATAATGTTTGTTTTTTGTTTTTTTTAAAATATACTTTATTTTATATAAAATATATATATAAAAAAATACTTTAATCAGGGTAACCCACGTGTGGCAGACGTGCGGCTACATCCTTCCATTTAAATAGAGGCGAGGCGCTCACCGCGTCCTGATCCCGGCTGTCGCATGGTAATTAAGGATACAAACTGCCTGAGACTTCCACGTCGCAGTTCCTCAGCCGCACATTAAAATGCACAGCCGTATTTTAATAGTAACCTAATAAAGATGTCAATATGTGATTGATTTTGTTTACGCTGCCATTAGCGGCCGCATCCATTTTTCTCCAGCGGTGTTCAACTCCACTCTGGATCAAGCTGCTGCCAATTTTCATACATTTGCATAAATAAAAAGACGATCCCTTCGTAGAAGTAGGAGCTCGCAGATAACCCGCTCACATTACTGATGGCTGCTACGTGGGTTTTAAACACATTTCTTGAGTTTAAGAGTAACTCCGCTTTTGTCGAGAGAGAAAAAAAAAAAACTCGACTCTGGGTGATCTCTGGCTCTGCACATTGCAGGGATTTTACCAAACTTTGTTGCAGATTCCTACACTTTGTTATTCTGAAGAAATAACTGTTTGTTTCTATGTGTCCATTGTGCACAATGAATGTGAATGGGAGTGACTTTATAATTATCAATCAGCTTCTGCACCTGCAGGACTCTAATTAGGAAAGTGGCCGGGTCTGGATCCCTGTAGATGTGATTTCCTTTTGGGAGTATCTCACCAAAAATGAAATTTTTGTTGCAGGGGATGCCCAAAATCTGACTGAATCTTACTGCAGACTTCTTTGTGCACTGGTGCGCAGTCATGTTGGAACACCACGGGGCCATCCCCAAACTGTTCCCACAAAGTTGGGAGCATGAAATTGTCCAAAATGTCTATGGTTTCCTTCACTGGAACTAAGGAGTCAAGCCCAACCCCCGAAAAACAACCCCCACACCATAATCCCCCCTCCACCAAATGATTTGGACCAGTGCACAAAACAAGGTCCATAAAGACATGGGTGAGCAAGTTTGGGGTGGAGGAACTTGACTGGCCTGCACAGGGTCCTGACCTCAACCCGATAGAACACCTTTGGGATGAATTAGAGCGGAGACTGTGAGCCAGGCCTTCTCGTCCAACATCAATGCCTGACCTCACAAATGCGCTTCTAGAAGAATAGTCAAACATTCCCATAGACACACTCCTAAACCTTGTGGACGGCCTTCGCAGAAGAGTTGAAGCTGTTATAGCTGCAAAGGGTGGGCCAACTCAATATTGAACCCTATGGACTAAGACCCCTATGACACTGCAACGCTGCTAAAACAGCACAAAACCGACGCTCATTTTTGCAGCACTTTAGTTGCACTATTCGGCCGCTAGCAGGGCGGTTTTTACCTAAAAGAAAGTAAAAAGTCCAGTTTTTTGGCCCTTTCAAAGCGCTTTTCAGGCGCTTTGGAAGCGCTGCCCATTCAGTGCAATGGGCAGGGATATTTTGGGAGTGCTAGATTTAGCGCTCCCAAGCCCGCCCCAAAGATGCTGCTTGCAGGACTTTTTCTAATGTCCCGCAAACGCACCGCCACCAGTGTGAAAGCACCCATTACAGAGAATGGATGGCAGTTTTCAGGCGCTTTTTAGAGGCGCTATTTCAAGCGCGAAGACGCCTGAAAACTGCCTCAAGGGTCTTATGCCGCGTACACACGGTCTGACTTGTTGGCGGAAAATTTGGAGAACCTGCTCTCAAACATTTGTGTGCGGAAAATTCGACGGCAAATGTTCGATGGAGCCTACACATGGTCGGACTTTTCCACAACAAGCTCACATTCAACATTTCCCGTCGGGAAAAAGTCTGACCGTGTGTAGGCTCCGTCGAACATTTGCCGTCGGAATTTCCGCACACAAATGTTTGAGAGCAGGTTCTCCAAATTTTCCGACAAGTCCGATCGTGTGTACGCGGCATTGGACTGGGATGCCGTTAAAGTTCATGTGCGTGGAAAGGCAGGTGTCACAATACTTTTGGTAATATAGTGTGTGTATATATGTGTTTATATATATATATATATATATATATAGATATATATAGATAGATAGGTATATATATATGTTTTTCATATATATATATATATATATATATATATATATATATATATATATATATATATATATTTATAGATATACTGTGTGTATATCTATCTATCTATCTATCTATCTATCTATCTATCTATAAATATATATATATATATATATATATATATATATATATATATATATATATATATATATATATATATATATATATATATATATATATATATATATATATATATTACATTAAATATAATATATTATTATTATTTAATGTATAAATTAAATCACAAAGGACTTTTGAAATTATATTTAAAAGAGATTTAGTAATGAGTTCCGATCTATATTAAGCACTAGTTTCCATTTACATATAATGGAGCTTTTGACATTAATGCACATGGTGCGATTGGTTTAAATTACCACCATTCAAATCTGAGCTGAGCTGGTGAGAAGTGAGCCCACGTAGCCCTGGTGTCTTCTACCCACCTAATATTTCTATAGATGTAGGGAAAAAAAAGCTTTTCATTCTAAGCAGCTTAGTGGTAAGCAGTGTGCCTTGTAGTATTGGGATCCTGGGTTCAGTCCCACCCAAGGAGGCACTTTTCCTTTTTTTTTTATATTCGGTTTGTGTGGGGTATTCTGGTTTCTTCGCACAGTCTGACGGGTAGTTTGGCATCTGACCAAATGACAGAATGCGCGTTGAGCTTAGCTTCGGGCGTACTTCTGAGTCGGGGGTTCTCACATTTGAAATATGGCCTCTAAGTTGTCCTGAATTTTCGCAATGACAACCTCACACTGCAATGATGTCTTTGATTGTCAGTTTAAAGCGCAACAAGTGTATTAGTAATGAAGCAAACACCGCAGCTGTGCTAAATTGGAGTGTGCGCACAGGAGTTGTTAAAAAAAAAAAAAAAAAAAGTCAGCAGCTGCAAATCCTGTAGCTGCTGACTTTTACTATTAGGACACTTACCTGTCCAGGGATCCCGCGATGTCCGCACCCAAAGCTTCACTGAGACAACGTCAGTATAGGACGAAACGCGCGTAGGAAGGTTGACGTGCTGACGTCATCGCGCCTATGTATTCCTCTGATCGTTATTTCCACATTTCTGTAAGTGCAATTTTATTCGTTTTAAATAAATCTTTGTTACGTTTTTAAACTATGGAGGGTCTTCTTGTTTTTTCTGGGTAGCGTCTGATCCACCCCCCTGGTGGTTGATGCTCGAGTCTCCCCGGTCGTTTTGGTGTCTTATTCCAGTTGCCCTTCCTGTGGACATTTAACATCTTCCTGAATAAGAGGCCCTGGTTGGGTAATTTAGCCGCAGGCTTCCTAAAGCTTGCCTTTTGGTAAGCGCGCATTCTATGTGGTGGAGGTGCGCTGTCTTCGAGAGACAAGCGCCTTGAGGCGATTCAGTTCGCATTTGCAGCGATATACAAGTCATTCATTCATTCATTCGAAAGATGTATTTTCACAAGAACCTGCACCGATGTGTTTTTTATGGACCGTTGATCAATTTTTCACATATTATTTTGTGTTGTAGTTCACTTACTTTCACTGCTGGGATTAGTTTTTTTTTTTTTTTAGTTTTTTTTTGTTTGTTTATTCATTTTATAGCGCTGTCACATTGAATTCTATTGTCAAAACCAGGTACCCGCTACCCCCAACCCCCCCCACCCCAAAAAAAAGTGCCAAATGTGGCAGTGGAGGGTGCGAGCAAGCGGAGCTCCCTCTTTTGGGTGGAGCTCCGCTTTAAAGTTTTTTTTTTTTGTGATACAGCACTGCTTTGCTTTAAGTGACAATTGCGTTATGCGACGCAAATAAAATGTATGTCCTTTTTTTTTCCTACAAATAGAGCTTTTTTTTTTATTGGTATTTAATCACCTCTGCGTTTTTTGGGTTTTTTTTGTGCTATAAACAAAAAAAAAGGACAATTTGGAAAAAACAAAAAACCTTATTTTTTACCTTCTGCTACAAAACATATCCAATAACATTAAAAAAAACAAAACAAAAAAAAAACACATTTCTTCATAAATTTAGGTCAATATGAATTCTGCTACATATTTTTGGTAAAAAAAAAATCCCAATAAGCTTTTTTTTTATTGGTATTTGATCACCAATGCGTTTTTTCACCGGCGTCCCCCCGCACCTCTCGCCACATGCAATACTGCACACCCCAGAGGCTTGAATCCTGCTCGTCTTGCGAGACAACAGTCGCAAATCGAGTCAAAAACCTGCGTTACTCGCAATCCGAGGTTTTACTGTCTTTAATTTTCCAACTTTCTGCTTGTGTGATTTGTTTACTGATTTTTACCAGAAGTCTGCACTAAGATACAAGTCAGGTTTTAGGCATCCTCTGCAGTAGGAATTTCTGATTTGGTGAGCTACTCCTCAAGGGTTAAATACTTCTAAAGGGATGCAGACACTGCAACTTTCCTTATTAGAACATTAAAAGTGCACCAGGTGATTAAAATCAACCAGATCCTCCCATTCAGAATCAGTCGGCACAGGACATGGGGAAACAAACAGCTCTTTCTTCAGAGCAGAAACAAGTAGCAATCTGCTATTAAGTTTGGTAAAGTCCCTGCAATGTACATAGATCACCCAGAGGGGATTTTATTTTTTCTTTAGGCCCCCTAATGGGGGGGGGCGTCCAGAGCACCAAGGTCTGAATGAGCTCTTATGGAAGCTGCAGCACTGGAACGGAGGGGGGGGGGGGGTGGTAGGAGACACAAGCCACCAAATAGGTGAGTATAGTAAATCTTCTCTTGCTGCAAGCTTTGGATGGAATTTTTTCTTTAAATAGAGGGTCCCTTTAAGGCTCCTAGAAAATTTCCAAATTTTCGAATTCCGAATTTTCTGATTTTCGGAATTCGGAAATTCAGAAATCCGAAAATTCGGAAATCTGAAAAAAATAAAGAAAATCAGTAAAATTTTAAATAATAACTAACTAATAAATTATAGGTTTTGGAATTTCCTTTCAAATCTAGCTGTTTGTGAACGTAACGAATTTCTGAAATTTTGAATTTCCGAACTTCCAAAATTTTGAATTTCCAAAATTTTCGAATTTTGAATTTCCAAATTTGCGAATTTCCGAACCTCAGAATTTCTGAATTTACGAATTTACGAGATTCCGTAATTTCAAAGTTTTGAAAATTCGGAAATTTGAAAATTCGGAAATTCGAAAATCGAAATTCGGAAATTCAAAAAACTAAATTCGGAAAATCAAAATTTGGAAATTCAGAAATTCGAAATTTGGAAATTCGAAATTTTGGAAATTGAAAAATTTGGAAATTCGGAAATGAACGAATTTGTCAAAATTTGTCAAAATTCGTTAAAAAAACTAAACAAATTGCACATGTCTATTTAGGGCCCTGTGTGTCCAAGGAGGAGAGTCTGGAATGCAGAAGACCCGTGTTCTGGAGGTTTGTCCCTGAACGCACAGAGCCCTAGAAGCCGGTGCCACACATGCAGGGTTCAACCCCCTTCCAGCCACGGCCCGCCATAGACTTTGACAGGCTGCCTGCGGGGGTGCTGGACGCTGCACCTGTCCCTTCCGGCCACACTGAAACCCTTGGAGGGATAGAAGGCACTGATGAGCACTGATAAGCACTGATAGAAGGCACTGATGAGCACTGATGAGCACTGATAGATGGCACTGATGAGCACTGATAGACGGCACTGATGAGCACTGATAGAAAGCACTGATGAGCACTGATAGACGGCACTGATGAGCACAGATAGAAGGCACTGATGGGCACTGATGAGCACTGATAGACGGCACTAATGAGCACTGATAGAAGGCACTGATGGGCACTGATGAGCACTGATAGAAGGCACTGATGAGCACTGATAGACGGCACTGATGAGCACTGATAGAAGGCACTGATGAGCACTGATAGAAGGCACTGATGAGCACTGATAGAAGCCACTGATAGAAGGCACTGATAAGCACTGATAGAAGGCACTGATGAGCACTGATAGACGGCACTGATGAGCACTGATAGAAGGCACTGATGAGCACTGATAGAAGGCACTGATGAGCACTGATAGACGGCACTGATGAGCACTGATAGAAGGCAGTGATAGAAGGCACTGATGAGCACTGATAGAAGGCACTGATGAGCACTGGTAGACGGCACTGATGAGCACTGATAGAAGGCACTGATGGGCACTGATAGAAGGCACTGATGAGCACTGATAGAAGGCATTGATGAGCACTGATAGAAGGCACTGATGGGCACTGATAGAAGGCACTGATGGACACTGATAAAAGGCACTGATGGGCACTTATAGGAGGCATTTATGGGCACTGATAGGAGGCACAGATGGGCACTGATAGGAGGCACTGATGAGCACTGATAGGAGGCTCTGATGAGCACTGATAGGAGGCACTGATGAGCACTGATAGGCAGCACTGATAGGAGGCACTAATGTGCACTGATAGGTGGCATTGATGGGCACTGATTGGTGGTACTGATGGGCACTTACGAATACTGATAGGCAGAACTCAGTCAGTATTGATGGGCTTTGATGGGCAGAATTGAAGAGTACTGATAGGTGGCACTGATGGACGCTGTTAGGCGGCATTAATGAGCACTGATAGGTGGTACTGATAGGCAGAATTGATGGGCACTAATAGGCGGCATTATTGAGCACTGATAGGTAACACTTGTAGGTGGAAGTGATGGGCACTGATAGGCAGCACTGATGGGCACTGATAGATGGCACTGATGATTGTGGCACTGATTATCAGTGTAAACAATTTACTGACATTCTTGACAGCTAACGGCAGTCCCTTCCTCATACAGACACAGCGTGTGAGGAAAGGGCTGTGGATAACTGGCAAGTCTGTTTACACGGTAAAGGGCCGATGTGATTGCACTGGATGCATGTCCCAGGGGTCATGCGGGAAGCACGGTTTTGGGAGGATGTCCATGGAAACTCTCCCAAAATTGGAAGCCCGGGGCTCGGATGGAAGGGGGCCCATCATGGTTTCTTGCACCGGGGCCCTGAAGGTTCTAGTTATGCCTCTGGGTGCAACATTCACCCGCTGAACATTCTGCATCATCCCGTTCTCATTATTTCGTCACCAACATCAGAAAAGCCATCTAAGTTATGCCAGCAGGCGGAGGGTTAACCCAGCTCCCCAGCATTGTGTTAATGATGGGTATTGGAAGCCGGTGCTAACGCCGTCCTCACCACGTCTCCCCTTTCCAATGACACTTTGATTTGCCGGCTCCTTTCTGCCGGTGATATTTCACCCTCCCTGGAAGAGCAGCTCTTGGGTAAAACAGCAATTTAAAGCGACAGAATATCATCGTCTTGGTGCTCAGCGATCCGTCTCTATGGAAATGAGCCGCTCCCCCCCCCCCCCCATTGTTCCACGTGTCGGAGCGCTGGAGAAACATTCATTGTTTGGAAAACGCAGCTAGTGATGATCATATACCGCCGAGCTGCAATTTAATACTCTGGAGGCTGAGATTGGCTTCAAGGTGGGATCAATACTTAGATTACGGCCTCATAATAAAGGCCCCATTCCAGATGGAGGAGAGGTTTACAAACGTAAATGTAACAAACAAACCTTGACCCGGGCAATGGGAACGCTCGCCATGGAGGATAAACTCCAATGACAGCGCCAAATAAAAGGTCCGAGAGTCCGAAGACAACATAGAATGGCTGACGCGTTTCGGGGGGGGGGGGCTCAAAGAATTTCCGATCTTCTTCAGGGGCAGGGCTACAAAACGGATAATAAAACATATACTGCAAACGCCTATATTAATTGAATTAGCAGTGGGGTATGAAACATTAATATCAGAAAATATTTAAACCTAAATAATAAAGAATTTAAAAAAACAATCTTGTAATAAATTTAGATAATTTTTTTTTCATCATTATTTCCAGTTGAATATTCTGGATTTTAACATATATTTTTTCATAATTTTTACATAAACACACATGAAAATGTAAAAAACATTGGGACGCCTGTCTTAAACAATGACGCAGATATTCAACTGATATCAACTTTTTTACGAATATACACTATATCATCAAAAGTATTGGGACGCCTGCCTTTGGGGAATTGTTTGAGGAAAATCCACCACCACCAGTTTTCGTAGGTAAGGCATAGGCCCATCCAAGTCTAGACTAAAGCTTCTACTTAAAGCAGCCCACACCTGAGCAATTAAAAAAATCAACATCTACTCTATTACTAAAAGGGAGGCCTGCCTTTACATGCACATGTAAACGTTGCTTCTATGTAATCGCTGAAGAAAGGTTTGGACCTGTTCTGGAAATCCACGGTGTGCTGGTGACATTTTCTTGCCCATTCAACAAGAGGCACCAGCTTTCTCCCTCCCGACAACTGATAAGAACAGATACTGGAAAAGAAGGTGTATGAGAGTCTCAGCCCGGGCTTCAACCAGGCCACTCCCCAACGTGTTTCACTCCACCCACTGAGCTTAGTCAGGGGGACAACTAGAGGCACCAGCTTTCTCCCTCCCAGCAACTGATCGGAACAGATAATGGAAAAAGGAAAAGTCCTGGAAGATGAACATCTCTGCAAAACCCCATAAGAAGGTGTATGAGAGCCTTAGCCTGGGCTACAACCAGGACACACCACAACGTGTTTCACTCCACCCACTGAGCTTAGTCAGGGGGACAACTAGAGGCACCAGCTTTCTCCCTCCCAGCAACTGATCAGAACATATAATGGAAAAGGGAAAAATCCTGGAAGAAGTGACTGGATAGCTACCTCTATAAATACATCTACTCTATTACCAAAACTATTGGGACACCCGCCTTTACACGCACACGTAAACGTTACCTCTATGTGATCGCTGAAGAAAGGTTTGGACCTGTTCTTGAAATCCACGGTGTGCTGGTGACATTTTCTTGCCCATTCAACAAGACGCACCAGCTTTCTCCCTCCCGACAACTGATAAAAACAGATACTGGAAAAGAAGGTGTATGAGAACCTCAGCCCGGGCTCTAACCAGACCACTCGCCAACGTGTTTCACTCCACCCACTGAGCTTAGTCAGGGGGACAACTAGAGGCACCAGATTTCTCCCTCCCAGAAACTGATCAGAATAGATAATGGAAAAGGGAAAAGTCCTGGAAGATGACCATCTCTGCAAAACCCCATAAGAAGGTATATGAGAGCCTCAGCCCGGGCTCCAACCAGGACACACCCCAACGTGTTTCACTCCACCCACTGGGCTTATTCAGGGGGACAACTAGACGCAGCAGCTTTCTCCTTCCCTGCAACTGATCAGAACAGATAATGGAAAAAGGAAAAGTCCTGGAGGACGAACATCTCTGAAAAACCCCATAAGAAGGTGTAGGAGAGCCTTAGCCCCGGCTCCAACCAGGACACGCCACAACGTGTTTCACTCCACCCACTGAGCTTAGTCAGGGGGACAACTGGAGGCACCAGCTTTCTCCCTCCCAGCAACTGATCAGAACAGATAATGGAAAAGAGAAAAGCCCTGGAAGAAGTGACTGGATAGATACCTCTATAAATACCCATAATAAATAAATAAACAATATGTGCAAGCACATTGCTGTGCCTCCTATTGGACATCTGTGGCAATGTTCTTATAGTCAAGATTCTAACAGGTTCACTTTAAGTCATAGAGGCTTCTGTATGTGCTGTCATTATCCTTCAATATTGTAGAAGCTCTGGCGGGATTCTGCTGAGTGGGTCTAAGTGGTGCACATGATCAATACCCAGACCATTGGCCTGTTAGCTCTATTTTCTTGTGCTGAGTTGGATGCTTTAAGAAAATACCTGAAATGACCACCTCCGTGGGGTTAAATGAATTAGGAGACTCGATGCAGCTCGGGAAAAATGTACAGCGAGTAACAGAAGAGTGGAATCACGTCACTCTATTGTAAACGCTGAGGAAGATTTAGGCACAGATTGCAATCACGTTGTGCCAAATTTGCATGCAGCCTGCGTCAACATGGGAGTAAATGGTATATTGATTACACAAGGAGGACTGCTGTGAATTTACAGATACACATCAGCGGTGCATCAAGATGAGTGACGTGATGTTTTGATACAAAACTCTGTACAGTATGTATAGATCGACGTATATAAGACAATAAAGAATAGGGACCGATGGCAACCAATCAGCAAACTACGTATAAAAAAATTACTCAGCCAGCACTGCTTCCTTCTCCACTTTTTGTCAGGGAACACACTGTCACCTTATATATACAGCTCACTGATCCAGCACTGCTTCCTTCTTCCACTATCTGACAAGGCACACATTGACACCTACAAAGAACTTCATAAGTGTGCGCACGGTGTGTGCCTGGTGTGCCTGGGCACACCCTAATCACCCCGTGCACATCACTCTGCCCGGCCCTGTTAACTCAGCAAAGGGGGCCCGGCAGCAGAGAGACGAGTCTGGCTCATCAATTCTGGGCGCCCCCTACTCCTCTCTGCAGCTACTTAAAGAAAACTTCTAGTCCTATTGTTTAGCTAAGAGCCAGGGGGCAGAAAATGGACTTTTCAACCACTTTTGGATGCAGGCCTGCACTCAGACGTAAGTCCTGGCCTTTTCTATAATAATCTTTGGCCTTAGATTTAATAGTAGGGAACTGCTGTGGTAAATGATTCCTCCTGACCAATTGGATCATCTTCCATCCTGATCTGGAGCCCAGATGTGGAGGTCCCTTACATTGGTGTTTACACCGCATGCCTTGTTGGCTCATTGAGCATATGCCCATTGGAGTCTTCTTACTCCGGTAAGCCTCCTTACTAACCAGTGGTGGTTTCATTGTCTTGTGTCTTCACTCCAGCACTGATGGCACATGGAATCCCATCATGGCTATATAGTTTTTTCATGGTTTATCCATGGACTATTGTACTCATGATTTAAAAACCTCTATATGATGGAACCGGAACTTTAGTTTGGGTGTGAATTTCACATCACTTTTCACAGTTTTTTTAATTTTGTGGTCATTTCACATTATATATTAGATTGCATTTACATGAATTTGTATCATTATGAATTTTTGAGCGCTGCACAACATTTTATTTTTCACATATTCCTTGGTTTACACTTGTCCTAGTGTTGTGCTGGCTGCTATTTGATATACGTTTGCATGTCAGCGCGATATACTCCAATTTTTCTATTAATGATTCCGCCTGCACCTGAGAGTGGTTGAATAGCCCCCTTTCTACCACAGACCTGTTACACAGCTTGGTTCCAGGAGGAAGGGACACTACCGGTCCCGGCTCTCAGCTCGCGAGGATCCTCCTGAAAAAGCACTGCACCCAGGGCCTGGCCCCACCAGGTACTAGGGGAAACAGCAGGTTGCCACCTGAATTACCCTGTGATGGCTCCCTGGAGCGCCGCAGGCTTCCCTCCTCTCCTCTCCTGCCGGATGCTGCGGGGGAGAGGGGTGGAGCTTTTCAGGATGGAGAGTGGGGACCGGTACCGATCCCTCACTCAAAACTGTGTTTACTATTCTAAGTTTATGAATGAACAGGAGCCTCTGTCTCCTGTTCATTAATCTGCAGTGCAGCTGAGGCTGCAGAGAGGGACTGCAGAATCTCTGTTCTCAGTCCCTCTTTCTCTGTCTCAAAATTGAAACTTCAGGGGTCTGTTTAGACTCCTGATATAAAAAATAAAAAACTACTGTCACTGTCCACTGCCCTACTGACACTGTCCTGTTCCCTACTGACAAAGTCCACTGCCCTACTTACTGACATCATGCACCGTCCTACTGATATCAATCTCTGTCCTACTGACACAACCTCTGCTCTCTACTGACATCGTCCTCTGCTCTACTGACACCATCCACAGCCCTACCGACACCATCCACTGCTCTACCGACACCGTCCACTGCTCTACTGATGCCATCCACTGTCCTACTGACACCGTCTACTTCTCTACTAACACCGTCCACTGCCTTACTGACATTGTCCTCTGCTCTACTGACACAGTCCAGTTCTCTACTGAAACCGTCCACTGCTCTACTGACATTGTCCACTGCCCTGATACCATCCACTCTTCTACTGACATTGTCCTCTGCCCTACTGACACCGTCCTCTGCCCTACTAACACCATCCACTGCTCTACTGACACCATCCATTGCTCTTCTGACACCATCCTCTGCTCTACTGACATTGTCCATTGCCATACTGACACTATCCTCTGCTCTACTGACACCATCCACTCTTCTACTACATTGTCCACTGACCTACTAACACCATCCACTGCTCTTCTGACACCGTCCTCTGCCTTACTGACACCATCCACTGCCTTACTAACACCATCCACTGCTCTTCTGACACCACCCATTGCTCTTCTGACACCGTCCACTGCCCTACTGACACCGTCCACTGCCCTACTGACACCATCCACTGCTCTTCTGACACCGTCCTCTGCTCTACTGACACCGTCCTCTGCCCTACTGACACCATCCACTGCTCTTCTGACACCGTCCTTTGCCCTACTGACACCGTCCACTGCTCTACTGACACCGTCCACTAACCTACAGACACCATCCACTCTTCTACTGACATTGTCCACTGCTCTTTTGACACCATCCACTGCTCTTCTGACAACATCCTCTGCCCTACTGACACCGTCCACTGCCCTACTGACACATTCCACTGCCCTACTGACATTGTCCACTGCCCTACTGACACCGTCTACTTCTCTACTGACACCGTCCACTGCCTTACTGACATTGTCCTCTGCTCTACTGACACCGTCCAGTTCTCTACTGAAACCGTCCACTCTTCTACTGACATTGTCCTCTGCCCTACTGACACCGTCCACTGCTCTACTGACACTGTCCACTCTTCTACTGACATTGTCCACTGCCTTACTAACACCATCCACTCCCCTCCTGACACCATCCATGTTTTAATACATTTTGCAATTTTTGTTTACATTTATTCGAGTGTGTGTATATATACAGTATATATATATATATATTCACACACACGTGTTTGAGCTTCCACAATCTGACAAGGCGCACACGGACACCTTACAGTATCTCACAAAAGTTAGTACACCCCTCACATTTTTTGTAAATATTGTATTCTATCTTTTCATGTGACAACACTGAAGAAATGACACTTTGCTACAATGTAAAGTAGTGAGTGTACAGCTTGTATAACAGTGTAAATTTGCTGTCCCCTCAAAATAACTCAACACACAGCCATTAATGTCTAAACTGCCGGCAACAAAAGTGAGTACACCCTTATTTGAAAATGTCCATGTTGGGCCCAAAGTGTCAATCTTTTGTGTGGCCACCATTATTTTTCAGCACTGCCTTAACCCTCTTGGGCATAGAGTTCACCAGAGATTCACAGGTTGTCACTGGAGTCCTCTTCCACTCCTCCATGACGACATCACAGATCTGGTGGATGTTAGAGATCTTGTGCTTCTTCACCCTTCCGTTTGAGGATGCCCAGCAGATGCTCAATAGGGTTTAGGTCTGGAGACATGCTTGGCCAGTCCATCACCTTTACCCTCAGCTTCTTTAGCAAGGCAGTGGTCATCTTGGAGGTGTGTTTGTGGTCCACTGCCCCAAAGGGAGGGGATCATGCTCTGCTCCAGTATGTCACAGTACATGTGGCATTCATGGTTCCCTCAATGAACTGTAGCTCCTCAGTGCCGGCAGCACTCATGCAGCCCCAGACCATGACACTCCCACCACCATGCTTGACTGTAGGCAAGACACACTTGTCTTTGTACTCCTCACCTGGTTGCCCCCACACACGCTTGTCACCATCTGAACCAAATAAGTTTATCTTGGTCTCATCAGACCACAGGACAGTAATCCATGTCCTTAGTCTGCTTGTCTTCAGCAAACTCTTTGCAGGTTTTCTTATGCATCATCTTTAGAAGAGGCTTCCTTCTGGGGTGACAGCCATGCAGAACAATTTGATGCAGTGTGCGGCGTATGGTCTAAGCACTGACAGGCTGACCCCCCGCCCCTTCAACCTCTGCAGCAATGCTGGCAGCACTCATACGTCTATTTCCCAAAGACAACCTCTGGATATGACGCTGAGCACGTGACCTCAACTTCTTTGGTCAACCATGGCGAGGCCTGTTCTGCGTGGAACCTGTCCTGGTAAACCACTGTATGGTCTTGGCCACCGTGCTGCAGCTCTGTATCAGGGTCTTGGCAATCTTCTTATAGCCTAGGCCATCTTTATGTAGAGGAACAATTCTTTTTTTCAGATCCTCAGAGAGTTCTTTGCCATGAGGTACCATGTTGAGAGCAAAAGAAAAAAAGGGGGAAGGTTTTGGACTTTGAATGAGGTATGTGGTAAGACTCAACATATCATATAGGTAACAACAATACATTTGTTCATTACTGATATCATAATACAACAAAACAAGCATGGTACAATTGTCACAATACATCAAGCAAATTGTAAATCGCATGACACATAACAATAAGAGGTATGCATACTAAACACTGGATAGGACATAGTCCAATGGAAACATGAGTGGATAAAACCATAAAAAGTATCAGTGCACATTGGATGCATCAAAATAGGCTTGAAGCGTTTCGTGGGCTGTTACCACTCATCAGGAGCCATGCATCCATGTTCTAAAAAAGAAAAAAATAAGTGACCATTCTATTCTACTATGTCAACTACCACGAAAAACTCGAAAATATGGAAAATTAGCTGGCTGTACCTAAAAATACTCACGTATGGACTGAACCACATGATGGTGTGCACCAAGAGGACCGGTCAAAAAAGTCTCGCCCGGGAGCTGAGGAAAAGGATCCAGAAGGAGAAGCCAGGCACACGGCCGCAATACCCCGCAAAAAGTGAGTGTGTGATGTCATGGTTAATGACATATAAGATGTGACATGAAATAAGAATTAAAACACCTGCTCCCCATTCACACCTGAGACCTTGTAACACTAACAAATCACATGACACCGGGGAGGGAACATGGCTAATTGGGCCCAATTTGGAGATTTTCACTTAGGGGTGTACTCACTTTTATTGCCAGCGGTTTAGACATTAATGGCTGTGTGTTGAGTTATTTTGAGGGGACGGCAAATTTACACTGTTATACAAGCTGTACACTCACTACTTTACATTGTAGCAAAGTGTCATTTCTTCAGTGTTGTCACATGAAAAGATAGAAGAAAAGATTTACAAAAAATGTGAGGGGTGTACTCACTTTTGTGAGATACTGTATATACAGCTCATTGATCCAGCACTGCTTCCTCCTCCATTATCCAACAAGGCGCACACGGACACCTTATTAACAGCGCATTCACCCCACATTGATTCCTCATTCTCAGTTTGTCAAGACACACACTTCAAGCTTTATATAAATCTGATACATGCTGATCCAGCACTGCTTCTTCCTTCTTATGTAACAAGACACAAACTTTCACCTTATATACAACTTACTGATCCTGCACGGCTTCCTCCTCTGCAATGAGACAAGACACACACTGCCACCTTATATACAGTTTACTGAGCCGGCACTGTTTCCTCCTCCTCCGCTCTCAGGAGCACACTGTTATCATCAGGGGCGGACTGACCATTCGGGCTCTCGGGCACTGCCCGAGGGCCCCCATGGCACTAAGGGGCCCCATCAGGGTTGCCAGCCTCAATAAAACCAGGGACAGTATGTAAAAATCTGTGTTTTATAAAAATCCCAAGATTATAGCTGCTTCGCCTCTCCAGTACCTTTTCAGTGTGTGTATGTGTATTCTGTGTGTGTATACTGTATGTGTGTGTGTGTATACTGTATGTGTGTGTGTATACTGTATGTGTGTGTGTATACTGTATGTGTGTGTGTGTATACTGTATGTGTGTGTATACTGTGTGTGTGTGTGTGTATACTGTATGTGTGTGTGTATACTGTATGTGTGTGTGTATACTGTATGTGTGTGTGTGTATACTGTATGTGTGTGTGTATACTGTATGTGTGTGTGTGTATACTGTATGTGTGTGTATACTGTATGTGTGTGTGTGTATATGTGTATACTATGTGGCCCCATAATCTATTGCCTGGGGGCCCCATAATCTCCTATTGCCCGGGGGCCCCATAATCTCCTATTGCCCGGGGGCCCCCATGAGTTGTCAGTCCGCCCCTGGTTATCATATATACCGTATATACAGTACATCTTGCAGATCCAGCACTACTTTCTCCTCCACTTTATGACAAAGCATTCACTGCCTTGCTTGACCGTTTGTTGCAGCACCAGCTTAGGCCATTGGTACATTGGTACGGCGCACGCCGGTCTTCAGCAAAATTTTTCTTACTTAGTCCTGGAAGACCGAAGTTTAGGAAAATGTGCGGACGCAGTGGCAGTCGTGTGAAAATGTGATACAAGCGGCATGCACTCCTTATTTATATGGGTTCATAAAATAAAATGGATTTATAGAACCACAGTCGCCGCCATGGCTGCACACAGATAACATGTTTCCCCGAGTACCGCGGACATGCAAAGTCGTCACATTTCCAGCGCACGCAGAACGAGGAATGAATGAACGCGCGATGTATTTATTTTCCAGGCTGAGATCGCAGGGACACGCACTGCTAGAGATGAAGCAATTTCAAGCTTCCCTGCCTCCTGCAGTAATAACCAGTCCTGTTGTCACGTTTCTATGGAGATAGAGAGAGAGAGACGCCATTCCTACGTTCAGAGGAGGGCGAGACATTTCTTATATACAGCCTGGAATTCAGGAGAGGAGAGTTATAGAGGAAGGAGCAGAGTCCTCCAGCAGTGCAGAGTATTTTAGGAGAGGAGAGTCATAGAGGAAGGAGCAGAGTCCTCCAGCAGTATTTCAGGAGAGAAGAGTTATAGAGGAAGGAGCAGAGTCCTCCAGCAGAGCAGAGTATTTCAGAAGAGGAGAGTTATAGAGGAAGGAGCAGAGTCCTCCAGCAGAGCAGAGTATTTCAGCAGAGGAGAGTTTTAGAGGAAGGAGCAGAGTCCTCCAGCAGTGCAGAGTATTTCAGGAGAGGAGAGTTATAGAGGAAGGAGCAGAGTCCTCCAGCAGAGCAGAGTATTTCAGGAGAGGAGAGTTGGATAAAAGAAGGAGCAGAGTCCTCCAGCAGTGTAGAGTATTTTAGGAGAGGAGAGTTGGATAAAAGAAGGAGCAGAGTCCTCCAGCAGAGCAGAGTATTTCAGGAGAGGAGAGTTAGATAGAGGAAGGAGCAGAGTCCTCCAGCAGAGCAGAGTATTTCAGGAGAGGAGAGTTATAGAGGAAGGAGCAGAGTGATCCAGCAGTGCAGAGTATTTCAGGAGAGGAGAGTTATAGAGGAAGGAGCAGAGACCTCCAGCAGTATTTCAGGAGAGGAGAGTAATAGAGGAAGGAGCAGAGTCCTCCAGCAGAGCAGAATATTTCAGGAGAGGAGAGTCATAGAGGAAGGAGCAGAGTCCTCCAGCAGTGCAGAGTATTTCAGGAGAGAAGAGTTATAGAGGAAGGAGCAGAGTCCTCCAGCAGAGCAGAGTATTTCAGGAGAGGAGAGTTATAGAGGAAGGAGCAGAGTCCTCCAGCAGAGCAGAGTATTTCAGCAGAGGAGAGTTTTAGAGGAAGGAGCAGAGTCCTCCAGCAGTGCAGAGTATTTCAGGAGAGGAGAGTTATAGAGGAAGGAGCAGAGTCCTCCAGCAGAGCAGAGTATTTCAGGAGAGGAGAGTTGGATAAAAGAAGGAGCAGAGTCCTCCAGCAGTGTAGAGTATTTTAGGAGAGGAGAGTTGGATAAAAGAAGGAGCAGAGTCCTCCAGCAGTGTAGAGTATTTTAGGAGAGGAGAGTTGGATAAAAGAAGGAGCAGAGTCCTCCAGCAGAGCAGAGTATTTTAGGAGAGGAGCGTTAGATAGAGGAAGGAGCAGAGTCCTCCAGCAGAGCAGAGTATTTCAGGAGAGAAGAGTAATAGAGGAAGGAGCAGAGTCCCCCAGCAGTGCAGAGTATTTCAGGAGAGGAGAGTTGGATAAAAGAAGGAGCAGAGTCCTCCAGCAGTGTAGAGTATTTTAGGAGAGGAGAGTTGGATAAAAGAAGGAGCAGAGTCCTCCAGCAGTGCAGAGTATTTTAGGAGAGGAGAGTTAGATAGAGGAAGAAGCAGAGTCATCCAGCAGTGCAGAATATTTCAGAAGAGGAGAGTTGGATAGAGGAAGGCGCAGAGTCCTCCAGCAGAGAAGAGTATTTCAGGAGAGGAGAGTTAGAGGAAGGAGCAAAGTCCTCCAGCAGTGCAGAGTGTGACAGACCTAGCCGGGACAAGGGCTTTTGGAGACTAATAAAAGAGATTACCATCCAGCTAGATCATGTATGTTGCCAACATCCCTAGATCAATAGATAAAAATTACCCCAAGGAGGATTTGTGGGATTTTAAGGGCAACAGCGTAGTATAAAAATAATTTTATTAAGTCGAAAAAGATATATATACAAAACATAAGCATTATCATATTTACATAACAAGAAAGTCACATATAACAATAAAAAGCTAAAAAAGCTGTACTGATATACAAGAGATGAAGATACTTGTATGGTCTTCCACGAAGGCCTACGCGTTTCGGGACTGAACAGACCGTCCCTTCATCAGGGGCAACTCGTGGGACAAAATCCTACCAAGCATATCAGTGTTGGAATACCCATTGCCAGAATCACGGCGGCGACTATGTCAGAAACCACCCACAGATCCAGAAAAACATTATCTCTCAGGAAATATACAAAGACTATTCCTGGTTTATTTGATTCTGAACTATACATGTTAATTGAAAGAGCTGATCACATTGGCCTCTATACAATGGGGGAGACGGATAGTCTGCTACTGGGGGCTCCTGCTATTGTGTGAAGGTGTCCTGTGTTTATATTTATTATAATGTGGATTGTGTCTTCTGAGCTAGAAGACAGCAAGGCTGACCTGAGAGGTCAAACCTCTGAGGCTGGTTAAATGACTAATTAATTAGCTCATGTTAATTTATGTTTCTGGTTACAGTTTGTATTGCTAGGGTAATATGATCAGAAGGGGTGGGGGGGGGGGGTGTCCTTCTAGTGTATATATTTGTGTGAGTTTGTTAAAATAAACATTCCATGTTCCTACAAGCTAGTGCCGGCTAGTATTGTATGTTTGGCTGTAATATCTGATATCTGAAGGTCCAGACTGGAGGAGGCGGTGTACTGACGGAAGCACTCAAGCGGAGTGCGACGGGGTTCCGTGACAGTGGTGGCATCATTCTGGGGTGCCGCTTCAGGAGAGGAGAGTCAGATAGAGGAAGGAGCAGAGTCCTCCAGCAGAGTAGAGTATTTCAGAAGATGAGAGTTAGATAGAGGAAGGAGCAGAATCCCCCAGCAGTGCAGAGTATTTCAGGAAAGGAGAGTTATAGAGGAAGGAGCAGAGTCCTCCAACAGAGCAGAGTATTTCAGGAAAGGAGAGTTATAGAGGAAGGAGCAGAGTCCTCCAGCAGAGCAGAATATTTCAGGAAAGGAGAGTTATAGAGGAAGGAGCAGAGTCCTCCAGCAGAGCAGAATATTTCAGGAAAGGAGAGTTATAGAGGAAGGAGCAGAGTCCTCCAGCAGCGCAGAGTATTTCAGGAAAGGAGAGTTATAGAGGAAGGAGCAGAGTCCTCCAGCAGTGCAGAGTATTTCAGGAGAGGAGAGTTATAAAGGAAGTAGCAGAGTCCTCCAGCAGAGCAGAGTATTTCAGGAGAGGAGAGTTATAGAGGAAGGAGCAGAGTCCTCCAGCAGTGCAGAGTATTTCAGGAGAGGAGAGTTAGATAGAGGAAGGAGCAGAGTCCTCCAGCAGTGCAGAGTATTTCAGGAGAGTTATAGAGGAAGGAGCAGAGTCCTCCAGCAGAGTAGAGTATTTCAGGAGAGGAGAGTTGGATAGAGGAAAGAGCTGAGTCCTCCAGCAGAGCAGAGTATTTCAGGAAAGGAGAGTTATATAGAGGAAGGAGCAGAGTCCTCCAGCAGAGCAGAGTATTTTAGGAAAGGAGAGTTATATAGAGGAAGAAGCAGAGTCCTCCAGCAGTGCAGAGTATTTCAGGAGAGGAGAGTTAGATAGAGGAAGAAGCAGAGTCCTCCAGCAGAGCAGAGTATTTTAGGAAAGTAGAGTTATAAAGAGGAAGAAGCAGAGTCCTCCAGCAGTGCAGAGTATTTCAGGAGAAGAGAGTTATAGAGGAAGGAGCAGAGTCCTCCAGCAGAGCAGAGTATTTCAGGAGAAGAGAGTTATAGAGGAAGGAGCAGAGTCCTCCAGCAGTGCAGAGTATTTCATGAGAGGAGAGTTATAGAGGAAGGAGCAGAGTCATCCAGCAGTGCAGAGTATTTCAGGAGAGGAGAGTTATATAGAGGAAGGAGCAGAGTCCTCCAGCAGAGCAGAGTATTTTAGGAAAGGAGAGTTATATAGAGGAAGAAGCAGAGTCCTCCAGCAGTGCAGAGTATTTTAGGAAAGGAGAGTTATAAAGAGGAAAAAGCAGAGTCCTCCAGCAGTGCAGAGTATTTTAGGAAAGGAGAGTTATAAAGAGGAATAAGCAGAGTCCTCCAGCAGTGCAGAGTATTTCAGGAAAGGAGAGTTATATAGAGGAAGGAGCAGAGTCCTCCAGCAGAGCAGAGTATTTTAGGAAAGGAGAGTTATATAGAGGAAGAAGCAGAGTCCTCCAGCAGTGCAGAGTATTTTAGGAAAGGAGAGTTATAAAGAGGAAAAAGCAGAGTCCTCCAGCAGTGCAGAGTATTTTAGGAAAGGAGAGTTATAAAGAGGAATAAGCAGAGTCCTCCAGCAGTGCAGAGTATTTCAGGAAAGGAGAGTTATACAGAGGAAGGAGCAGAATCCTCCAGCAGTGCAGAATATTTCAGGAAAGGAGAGTTATAGAGGAAGGAGCAGAGTCCTCCAGCAGAGCAGAGTATTTTAGGAAAGGAGAGTTATATAGAGGAAGGAGCAGAATCCTCCAGCAGAGCAGAGTATTTTAGGAGAGGAGAGTTATAGAGGAAGGAGCAGAGTCCTCCAGCAGAGCAGAGTATTTCAGGAGAGGAGAGTTGGGTAGGGGAAGGAGCAAAGTCATCCAGCAGTGCAGAGTATTTCAGGAGAGGAGAGTTGGATAGAGGAAGGAGCAGAGTAAATGAGTGTTGTACTAGCAGTCCCAGCATGGTCGGGGTCGGCCTCTCTATTTAGGTGGACTGGGATTTGTAGTTCCCCAGCTGCAGAGACACCATCCCCTATGTTACACTGTTGAGGTCCCCCTGTTCTCAGACAGTCTGTTGGGTTTTAGGAAGAATACGTTGGAGCTATATTTCTGTAGAAGTCTGATACAGACACTTATCTATATTTATTAATTTTCTAGATGGCAGGAACTTCAGTCCCCGGGGTCAGCCCCTAATATCGGGGACACATACAATATGACACAAAGTGAGTCAGACAGGGAATTCTCTTCCAGCCTTATTGTCAGTGTGGAAATGTATATTTCTCCCAGAAATTGAAGGTAAAGTCTGTAAATCACATAATCCGATCAGATTCCACCAGTCTGATACAATTTACAGTCCTGGTGAAGTATATCTCGCTGCCGGTAACAGCGAATAAATATCTATTCCCCTACAGTGATGTTTCAGCAAAATATTCCGACAGATGTGTCATAACCATAAAGACTGCATGGGAACTGGACAAAAAAACACACAACAGGTCTACTTCACTATTTATTGCATGAAGAATTTTTAATATTTGCATAACTCCTCCCAAGAGCCAGCCCACTGCTTACATCAGAGCTAGAGGTGTACAGCACCATGCCAGCCCCTCCCACCAGATGACATCACTGGGTCTAAAATAATAGCAAGTTTTTAGTCAAAGTGGTTGTAAAGGCTGAAGGTTTTTTTTTTTTACCACCATGCATGCAAAAACCTTCTGTGTGTTGCCCCCACCCCCCAATACTCACCTGAAGTCCCTCTCAGTCCAGCAATGTGTAAGAGAGCCTTGGCTATCCTGGGACTCCCTCTCCTCATTGGCTGAGACAGCAGCAAGAGCAATTGGCTCCAATTGCTGTCAATCACAGCCAGTGAGCCAATGAGGAGAGTCAGGGGCAGGGCCAAGCCACGGCCCTATGTGCCTTATGGGGCGCGCACGTACCAGCGCCCCTAGAGCAAGTGGCTTGCTATTGGGGCACTGGTAAAGGGGGAGGAGCCAGGAGAGCCAGCAGGAGACCCCAGAAGAAGAGGATCTGGGCTGCTCTGCCCAAAACCATTACACGGAGCAGGTAACATTTGTTTTTCTTCTTTTCTTTTAAAAAAGCTAAATATTTAATACCACTTTAAAAATGTCATTATAACGTTGATGGGGAGAAGGAACTAGCAGACATGGGTACTGACCAAAAATTTGTTAGTTTTGGTTTCATTCGTTTTTTTTTTTTTTTTTTTCGTTTTTCAGGTCATTCGTTATGATCAAAGTTCGTAAATTTGAAAATTTGAGAATTCGTATATTCAAAAATCTGAAAATTTGAAAATTCGTAAATTTGAAAATCCGAAATCCATGAATTTGAAAATTTGTAAATTCGAAAATTCGTAAATTCGAAAATCTGAATTGCGTTAAATAGAAAATTTGGAAATGAGAAAATTCGGAAATGAGAAAATCCGATATCCAGAAATTCGAAATACTAACTAACTAACTAATAATAACTAACTATTAAATTATAGGTATTGGAATTTCCTTTCAAATTTGGCTGTTAGTTGAACGTAATGAATACAAATTTATCTGAAGTTACGAATTATCCAAAATAATAAATGTTCTTATCTAAACAAATGGAACAAAACAAATTAATAATAATAATAACAAAAAGTTTTCATTATTATTATCTATTACTATTAATTCATTGGGCTCCAATCGTTTAGATACGACATTCGTTATTTCGGAAAATGCGTAATAGTTAAGTTATTATTAGTTAGTTATTATTTCAGATTTTGGAATTTTGGTTCTTCTTTTGAATTTTTGTTTGTTTTCGAATTTTCAGATTTTCCAATTTCCGAATTTTTGGATTTCCAAATTTTTTAAAATTTCCGAATTTTCGGATTTTAAAATTTTCGAATTTCGAGTTTCCGATTTTCGTGAACTTGTAAATTCCAAAGTTCGTAACTTCGATAATTCGTAAATTCGAAATTTTGGAATTTACGAATATTCAGAAAAATTTGTTAAACGGGTTTTCATTAATTCAGATATTTCCAAATTTATCGAAATTCGTTAAAAAAACGAATTTGGGACTAAAAAGATTGCACAGGTCTAGGAACTAGAGAAAGCATAAGTGAGTACCAGTGGTGCCTTGGTATGCATTGAAATGATGGTTACCTTACCACTTCTGTCTTACCTATACCATTTTTTCCACGTATCTCCATTTACTAGGACTACCCTCCCTTGAGCTATCCATCGATGTTTGGGCACGTGGGTGCCCCTTGGCTGTGTGAACTGATGCTCAACCTTCTGTTGATTTTTTTGTAAGTTGAAATGGAAAAATGTTAAAGTCATATGCAATTACCGTACCCATGTCTGTTTATGTGTTTCTTCTGAACATTTGTTGTCTCTTGTATATGAACAAATTTCTTTTATAGAATACAATATTACTTATGTCTACCATAACCTCCTGAAGAAGACTCTACAAGTTGAAACGCGTTTACCATTAGGCCTTCCAGCCCTTCTGCCAGAATTTGAGTAACAATAGGTCTCTTTTTTCTTTTTATATCAATGTACTGTTACTGTCGTGACAATTTAAACCATCTTTCAATAAATACATTTTGTAACTTTTATATACCTGTTGATGGTTATTGGTGCCTAAAAAGTCTCTTCCACACTGTTGTTCTTTGTAAATTGTATCAAATCCTTATCATTTTCTTTTGCTGGCTCCAGTCCATGGCAGCATACTATCACATGTATGCTGACATGTTGGTGCCAGGGAAAAAATGTATTGCTATGCCCTGGGGTGGCAATCAAACACCCCGAATATACATGTGCCACATCCTAACAAATTGAAGATTAAAAAGTAAGGAAAAATGGACTTTAACGGCGTGTATAGAAAAATAGCAAACATTTTTTATAGTTCACATAAATTCCAGACGTATACAGTACACATTTATAATAAAACACATACCCTGTTTCCCCGAAAATAAGACCTAGCGTGATTGTCAGTGATGGCTGCAATATAAGCCCTACCCCCAAAATAAGCCCTACCCTGTTTCCCCGAAAATAAGCCCTACCCTGAAAATAAGACCTACAAGGACTTTAACTAGGGCTTACTTGGGGGGTAGGGCTTATATTGCAGCCATCACCGACAATCACGCTAGGTCTTATTTTCGGGGAA
Source organism: Lithobates clamitans (assembly GCA_037952925.1). Taxonomy (NCBI): domain Eukaryota; kingdom Metazoa; phylum Chordata; class Amphibia; order Anura; family Ranidae; genus Lithobates; species Lithobates clamitans. The sequence continues at coordinate 125,697 of JBBGZY010001935.1, forward strand.
ACAGGGTAGTTTATACATGGAAAAGGACCCATTGATTGACCCATTGGGAATACCACTTGTATACTTCCTGTGGGGCTATACTGTTTGTATCAAAAAAGCCCACACTGAGATACTGCATTGACTGTTGGGTTTTCAAAGGTCCTTGGTAAGTTAAAATTTGCTCAACATGTTTCGCCTCTGTAGTTATCGCTTCTTCAGGAGCTTCTGTATTTCTAGTTAAAGTAATAAACTTCAACTGGAATACGATATTGATATTAGGATGTACAATTGTTGTGATGCAAACACATGCGTGCATGACCATATACACAAAATATATGAACTCACTACGAATGGTGCTAAAGAGGATTTCAACGCTCACCAATGCTGGTAAGTCACAGCAGCTGAACCACCACTTCTCCAAAGGGAGAGGGTGACCACAGGACCAGGCCCGAAACAGCAGGAGACCAGCACATAGGTTGGGGTGTGTTGGTGCCAGGAAAATTGTATCAAATTTTTACCTTAATTTTCCCTTATGCCAATCCATAGCAGCATACTACCACATGTATGCTGCCATGTTGGTGCCAAGAAAATGCAAAACTTTCCATCATTTTCCTTTCCTGGCACCAATCCTTGGCAGCATAAGATCACACTGTATGCTGTCGTGTTTGTACCAGGAAAACAGAAAATTGTGCCAGATACTTCCCATAATTTTCCTTTCCTGGTACCAGTTCAGGCCGGCATACATGTGGTAGTATACTGCCATGTTGGTGCCAGGAAAACAAATGAAGGCAGATCTTGACGCAAGCTGGCCATACATGAGGAGAACACGTGGCATGATACGGGGGGGGCGACTAGGGGGATTCTCTGCGATTCCTGTAAATGGTATTCATGGCTCTTTTTAGACACCGTCTTGAATTGAGGTTTATTTGCCCTCTAAGAGAAAGATAAATTGATTAGAAGGTGACCTGTCATTGTATATTCAGGAATTATGATCTGCGCGTAGCGTTCTCAGATACGCCGCGCTGCCGCTACTTTCTTTATAAATGTCACGGCTGATTTATGATTCTGATTATTTTTCTCCATTGCTCTCTAAATAATTTTCCATTAGCTGATTCGCATTAAAAAAAAGGGGCTTTTATAGGATGCAGGTAGGGAATGGGGATTAGAGGGAAAAAAAGCAATGTATTTTCTTGCGAGAAGACATTTTGAAGTATATATGTAATATTTAACTAGAGGAGCTATGGGGTCAATTCATGAACGTTTATTACATGTGATATTTAAACCGTCAATTTACTGCAGTTAAATACCGCATTTGCAGTAAATATTGCAAAAAAAGGCGATAAGCCATCACAATATTTAGTCAGTGATGTCACCTGGAAGACCCCGCTCCTTTGATTACTATAGTGGTGGGGACGCTTGAGGTGTCATTCAGTGTGAGGAAAGCAATGGCATCAGATGTGTTGACAGGAGCCATTTATCGTGATTGACGTGGATCGCAATCGCTGCATGCAGTGATTGATAGTGGATGTACACTGTGGGACTTTTTTTTTTAATAAAGAATTTTTTAAAAAACTGATTGTGTTTTTTTTTTTACTGTTTATATTTTTTTCTGTTAATGAGTCAGGGTACTATAATCATGTAGGGGTGGGGCCGGTATCTGCGGGCCCCATTATTCTTCAAAAGAGTTTGCAGGCCCCCCACTAACACTGGACCAGGGTTGTGGGAAAGAGGTCCTCGTCCCCATCAACATGAGGACAAGGTGCTTTGTCGGGGGGTCCCCCTTGTTGAGGGCATGCAGTCTGGTCTGGTTCAGAAAGGAGGGGCTGCATGCTCATCCACCCTTTTCCTGGTCTACCGGGCTGCATGTTTTGAAAAGGGTCTAATAGGGATATTGGGGGGAGAGGTTTGGGGAGGACCCCAACCTTTTTGGGTGTTAAACGTTTTTGGTGAATAAGTAGGGGTACTATGTACCCCTTACTCATTAACATAGGGGTGGGGCCAGTTTCTGGGGGTCCCATTACTGTTCAAGGGAGTTTGTAGACCCCTACAAACATGGGGCCAGGGTTGTGGGGAAGAGGCCCTTGCCCTCATCAACATGAGGACAAGGTGCTTTGCCAGGTGGGGTCCCCCCTTGTTGAGAGCATGTGGCCTGGTATAGTTCAGAAAGGAGGGACCGCATGCTCATCTAACCTTTTCCTGGCCTACCGGGCTGCATGTTTTGAAAAGGGTCTGATATGGATTTTGGGGGGGGGGGACTTCGCCCTTTTTTTTAATTTCTGCTTGGGGTTCCCTCGTGAAATTCTTAACAGACGCAAAGGGTGTTTACATTTTTTTGTGAATGAGTAGGGGTACTGTTTACACCTTACTCATTCACATACGGGTAAGGCTGTTATAAAGGGTGTTTGCAGACACCCATAAACATCAGGCCAGGGTTGTGTAGAAGAGGCCCTTGTACTCATCAACATGGAGATAAGGTGCTTTGCCAGGGGAAGTTCCCCCTTGTTGAGGGCATGTGGCCTGGTATGGTTGAGGAAGGAGGGGTTGCATGTTCATCCCCCCTTTTCCAGGCCTACCTGGCTGCATGTTTTAAAAGGGTCTGATTTGGATTTTGAAGGGGACTTCACCTTTTTTTTTATTTCTGCTTGGGGCTCCCTTGTAAAATTCCTAACAGACGCAAAGGGTGTTTACATTTTATTGTGAATGAGTAGGGCTACTGTTTACCCCTTACTCATACACATAGGGGTAAGGCCGGTATAAAGGGATTTTGCGGAACCCTATATACATCAGGCCAGGGTTGTGTAGAAGAGGCCCTTGTACCCATCAACAAGGGGATAAGGTGCTTTGACAGGGGACGTTCCCCCTTGTTGAGGGCTTGTGGCCTGGTATGGTTGAGGAAGGAGGCCCTTGTACCCATCAACATGGGGATAAGGTGCTTTGACAGGGGAAGTTCCCCCTTGTTGAGGGCTTGTGGCCTGGTATGGTTGAGGAAGGAGGGGCTGCATATTCATCCCCCCTTTTCCAGGCCTACGTGGTTGCATGTTTTGAAAAGGGTGTGACATGGATTTTTTTTTGGGGGGGGCACCTCTTTTTTCTTCATTTTTGGGTGGGGTTCTCTCACCAGACACGAAGGGTGGCAGCTTACTCACAATCAATAGCCCTGAGCGGGAGCTCTCACATTTAGGGGATTAGTCATAAGGCTAAAGGTTTCAGTACCCCCTACAGCTTGAGGTTCAGTCTGCGATAAAATAAGGTGTAAAAAAATGTGCTAAATACCGCGAAATTAAAAAAATTAACTAATTTTTTTTTTAGTCATTTGGCTTTTACTGAGTTAAATATCGAACTAGTTATTTTAAGGATATCTCTTAGTGAACTGACCCCAGTATAACTATACAGGTTATGGGGAGAAGGGGCTAAAGTAATCAATAGCCCCTCCAACCACAGTAAAGTCTTCTTACAACAGAAGGTACTCACATGTCTCATTCCATCGCATATCCCAAAAATAAGAGGCTTATTCCTCATTTCAGGAGTAATCCTCTTATTTTTGGGATATGTGATGAAATAAGACACATGAATTACCTTCTGTTCTAGGAAGGCTTTAATGTGCTACATACTAATTTGGGTTGGAGAGCTTTTTGATTGCTTAAAGCTGGCTGTACTCTAGTAGAATTATCAACATTCGGGGGCGTGGCCGGATGTGAAGGAGAGAAGACGTGCTGCGGCTGAGCTCCGCTCTCACACAGATCCTGATACCTATCCTGGCTCAAAAATCACACCTATCTTCACCTAATCCGGCACCCTGGGGTCCAAGAGGTCCTACAGCACCAAGCGGAACTCCCCGCCAACACCGGGTAAGACCCGTTCATCATCCGCGGCCCATACCCGCTCCTCGGCCGCCGCCATCTTGTCCACGAGGCCCCCTGTCTCCACAATGTCGGCCGGTACACAGACACAGACCCTCTCTGAGCTATCTGCAGCTCAAGCAGCCTCACATGCTGAGCTTTTGGCCGCTATAAAAACGGGCAATGACTCTGTCATGGTCAAGATAGACCACTTAGTCACGGATGTCAGCCTCATCAGACATGACATGGACAAATTTAGGTCCCGGTTCGCCGAGGCTGAAGGCCGCATTTCCCAGCTAGAGGATGATACCAGAGCTGACTCCCGGGACCTCCGTGCCCTGCAATTGCAAGTGAAAGCCCTGCAAGAAAAGTCCATAGACACCGAGAACAGACTGAGGAGGAACAACATTCGTGTCATAGGTCTCCCTGAGAGAGCAGAGGGGTCCAAACCGGCCGAATTTGCAGAATCCTTTCTCCTCTCTCTCCTGGATATCCCTGCCATGCCTCCTACATATGTAGTGGAGAGAGCTCACAGGGTTCCCCCTGCTCCCCCTATACCTGGAGCCCCACCGAGACCATTCCTCCTCAGGCTCCTGAATTACAGGGACCGGGATAAACTGCTTGCTGCTGCCAGGGAAAAGCAAGAATTACGCTTCAACAACGCAAAAATAATGCTTTTTCCCGACTACTCCCCAGAGATACAGCAGAGACGCCGATCATTCACAGAAGCAAGACGACGCCTGAGAGATAAAGGATTAAAATTCAGCTTACTTTACCCTAGCAAGCTCCGTGTGATCGATGGCGACAGAGCTCATTTTTTCTTGGATCCTGAAGCAGCTATTTCCTGGCTGGATGGTCGTGGCTAAACTGCAGCTCTATATCCCCAGTTATTGCGACATGGCTTAATTATCCTGCAAGTCCCAATCTTCCTATTTTCTCCCCTTTACACCTGGATCTATCATAAATAACTTTTACTTACCCTCGGGGTTGTATTATCTGCTGCGGATCTCAGTTCCTCAAATTCTCCAAATGCCACGCTGAGATTCTGACTTTTTGGTCTTGTTATTTATCTTAATTTTTATCCTCGGTGGACTTTTTTATTTTTTTCCCCCCTTTTTATTTTTCCCTCCCCTTTTTTCTTATGTCCCCCTATTTCATTTTCGCAGCCCCAGGCTGGTAAGACATTCACTATATGTGTGAACTGAGCATTATATTGAGAGCCGGACTGCTCACCCACCAGTTAAGCGAACTATACCACCTACCCCAACAAGATCTCCACGCAACAAAACTCTCACCTGCCCCCCTACACCCCCCCTCCACCTGCCCCTAATTGGAGGCGCTCTATCACCCCACTGTTGAGGGGGATAGAATAAGGTCCTACCCCTCCCCCACCAAGACCACGGACCGGTCTGCAGTAAAATCATTGCAGAGTGACAACCCTATTTAAGGGGAACACCCACAGTTGAAGTTGTTTTTTTCTTTTTTGGGTAAAACTATTCCCGCTCTCCTCCCCCGGTTTTGTTTTTTTCTTTTCTTCCGGAGAGGCGATGGGAATTAGTAGGATAAGCACTCAGTGCTTGGGTCTTCTATGTTTTAGTTTGTTGTTTTTACTGTTAGTTTCTAAAAGGTTGCTGCAGTGGTCAATCGCTACCGCCACATGGTGGAATTACTCCGGGATTTTGCTGTCTGTGAGTTGCTCCCCCATATGCCCCCCCTACTATCCTGTCCTACATCGGTTTCCCTTCTACATATGGCCACCTCCCTAACTGAAAAATTTACTGTCCTTTCATGGAACATCAGAGGCCTGAATTCCAAATTCAAACGCGCACTATTAACCAAATACCTGAAACTCCACTCCCCTCATATTATTTTTCTCCAAGAGACTCACCTCACAGGCAGCAAGGTTCTGACCCTTAAAAAACCCTGGATACAGAGGTCCGTGCATGCTACATATTCCTCCTATGCAAGGGGGGTCTCAATACTAATTGCCAAGAAATTCCCGTGTATAATTGAGGAGGTATGCACGGACCCCCAGGGTAAATTTGTTATTTTGGTGTTTAGACATTGGTCTCAGAGATATATTGTGATAAATATTTACATACCCCCACCCTTTTCTCCAAGCCTTCTCTATACAGTCCTGGAAAAAGCAGCCCCCTTTTGCCCCGGGAAACTTTTGGTAATGGGAGATTTCAACGCTATTCTCTCCCCAGACATGGATAGACCTGCCCCCCCTAAAAACCACAACTCTGACTTACTCTCCTGGGCACAGGCAATGGGCTTAGAGGAAATATGGAGATGGAGACACCCTGCCCTTAGGGCCTACTCGTGCTTCTCGGCTTCCCACAAGACTGCCTCAAGAATAGACTTGGCTTTCTCTAACCAATCGCTGTTAGCAGACGTAGTGGAGGCCTCCTACCTCCCGAGTGGCTTATCTGACCACAGCCCTCTGGTTGTGGAGTTCCGCTCGTCTGCATGTCGGGATGCGGCTTTGTGGAGGCTGGGAGCGCAGTGGATCTCTCACCCTGAGGTGGCTGACATTATTCCACCCGGGCTGGTAGATTTTTGGGAACACAACAGGGATTCCTCATCTCCGCAAATAGTATGGGACACATTCAAGGCCTATGCCAGAGGTCTATACATTTCCACTATAGCCAGCGTTAAGAAACAACAGAGCCAACAAACACAGCTACTTCAACAGTCAGTTGATGATCAGACTGCAGTGTTTAGTGCAGACCCCTCGCCCTCTCATTTTGATTCGCTAAATGCAGCACAAAGTGCATTAAACTTACATATGTCAGAGGTCACCAGGCTAGACATACACAAAGGCAGACAACGGTTCTTTGAGCAAGGGGACAAAAACGGTCGGTTTCTGGCTATGATGGCTCAACACGATCACCCACTCACAGTGGTTTCCAGTCTACGTTCCTCGGGGGGAGATGTAGTGACGTCCCAGTCTGCAATATTGGAGGCTTTCAGTGCTTTTTATGAGAAGCTCTATGACTCCTCTCTCCCCTCCGATTTCCGACCCGAGTCATTACAGGACCTCTTGGATCCATTGGCACTCGGTTGGCTCTCGGACGCGGAGAGACAGTCACTGGTCCAGCCTTTTTCGGCACTGGAAGTTCTAAATGTTATCCGCTCCTTTCCCACCGGTAAGGCACCGGGACCAGACGGACTCCCAATTGATTTTTATCGATCTCACTGCGAGCTGCTGGCACCCATTCTTGCCCAGCTTTATACCACCTGCTTGTCTAAGGGTGATTTACCACCATCAATGCACCAGGCATACTTAACCTTAATTCATAAGCCCCCCAAGGACCCGGAGCTATGTACATCATACAGACCGATCGCATTATTAAACAACGATCTAAAAATTTTAACCAAACTCCTAGCCTCCCGTCTGTATCCATTGTTGCCATCAGTAATTGATCCCGACCAAACGGGTTTCATGCCCAAGAGGTCTACTGATGTAAATCTTAGAAGACTCTTCACAAATATCCATACCCAGCATTGCAACTCGGGGACAAGGGCCATAGCTCTATTAGACATAGAAAAGGCTTTCGACACAGTGGAGTGGCCCTTTCTTTGGGAGACCCTCCGGAGGATGGGCTTTCCACTAAAGTTCATTTCGTGGCTACAGACGATATACAAGAGTCCCACCTCTTCGATACGTCTTGGCTCCAGTTTGTCATCTCCCTTTAGACTGTTTAGGGGAACTAGACAGGGCTGCCCTCTCTCCCCGGCCTTGTTTGCCATAGCCATTGAGCCAGTTGCCGAAGCCCTGCGTACATCGCCCCATATCAAGGGGTTGCGTATTGGCTTGCTGGAGGAGAGGGTAGCCCTGTACGCAGATGATATGGTCCTCTTTCTTGCAGATGCTGGTCCGTCGCTCCAAGGAGCACTTTCAGTTCTAGACACTTTCTCCGAAGTTACGGGTTTACGGGTAAATTGGTCAAAATCCACCCTATTCCCAATAGATCAGGAAGCTAAGAACACCTCTCCCCCTGACAGCCCGTTAAGTTGGGTAGACACTTTCAAATATCTTGGGGTTCAGGTCTCATCCCATGCCCAAGATTTTATTAAACTAAACCTCGACCCTGTGTTAGATGATATGAAACCTAAACTCAAATCATGGAGCAATTTGCCCCTATCGGTTTGGGGTAGAGTAAATCTCCTCAAGATGAAAATTATCCCCAAATTCACCTACCTTTTTCGTCACTCCCCGCAGTGGATCCCCAAATCATTCTTCACCAAACTCAATCAAAAGTTCACAGATTTCTTGTGGGGCCCCACCCCACCTAGATACAAACTGTCTACCTTGATGAGGCCAACATCTCAGGGTGGTATGGCCTTCCCAGACTGTCATAAATATTTCCTAGCCTCACAGTTAGTGACGGTAGTCTGGTGGTTAGTCCCTGATAAAACCAATGCGGCCTCAGCTTTGGAGGCCACAGTGGTGGGTTCCTGGGAGACCCTTCAGCTTTTAATACATAGAGGACCACGCGCCCCACACCCTCTAACCCCCTCCATGCACACTACCCTGCGAGCATGGCGAACGGGTCTTATTATTGGAAAACATAATCTCTCTGAACCCTCACCCAACGCCCCGCTATGGTCAAACCCCAATTTACCACATTTTCTGAAGCTCCCAGACCCCCAAATATGGACTAAATATGGCATCAAATTAATATCACAAGTTATATCCCAGACTTCATTGCTTTCCTTTGACCAGTTATCCTCAATGTACAACCTACCGAAACACTATCAGTTCCGCTATTTCCAACTGGCACATGCATTTGCTGCCCAATTTCCTCACTCCTCTTGTATCCTGACTCAATCCGAGCTGGAGAGGACGCTCCGATACGGCTGCGCGGAGAAACCTACTTCGCGTTTATACGCGCATCTGATCTTTGTGTCCTTACCATCTATGGATGGACTCTGGTCCCGTTGGCAACGCGATATCCCTGCGTTGGATAACGACGACTGGGATGACGTCTGGGATTTCCCCTTCAGGTCACTCGTCTCCATAAGAGACAGAGTGGTACAATTTAAAATTGTCCATAGGGCCTACTTTACCCCACATAGACTACACCTGATGAACCCTCAGCATTCTCCGGAATGCTGGAGATGTGGCATATCCCCCGGGGACTTCGCACACATCTTCTGGCACTGTCCAAGATTACAACAATACTGGAAAGAGGTACTCGATCTAACTAATAAAGTGGCCTCAACCAATCTTTCCCCGCTGATGGAGATTTGCATACTGGGCTTATTAGATAATCTTGTTCCTACCATAGCCAAACGCACTCTGATCAGTCTACTACTCTTCTATGCTAGGAAAAATATCGCAATGCAGTGGAAAAAATCTAACCCTCCATCAATTGCGCAGTGGAAACATCTAGTTAATGGGAACCTTCCGCTATATAAGGACACCTATGCTAACAGAGGTTGTCCTTTGAAATTTGACAAAGTCTGGCGTAAGTGGATGGAAAAAATGAATATCTCATAATAAACATAGATCTATAATAATTTTCAGGGCAAAATTCTGATTAGAATTGTGTGTTTTTAAACCCAACTCTCTGCAATTCCAGGCTAATGTACTGTACTGTATTTAACTGACTATTTCCTTCTGTGGAGGACCATATATTTACTGCTATTTACCTGTATTTACTTATATTACTGCTATATACCCTGGCAACTCACGCTGTCGGACGTTTTGCTTAACCTGGTGTGGTGTTGATGTACTGTAGCAACCAAGTGTTACTGTTTGTTTGTCTCAAAAAATCTTAATAAAAATATATTTAAAAAAAAAAAAAGAATTATCAACATTCGTACTAAAATTCTCATCAGTACATTCGATGATATGATGAATGACGTTTGGAAGGTAGTTCGTTGTTTTGTGTGCTTTTAACATCCGGTTATGGAATGAATGGACGTTCCCAAATGAAAACCACATTCACTGTTAAAAATTCCTTGGAGACAAACTTTCCATCTTATTTCTTTGAATTTTCTCATCACTGCAGGCGAAAAGCGAATGTTGATTTGACTCTATGAATTATTTAAAAAAAACGAACAAACGATCCTGAAACAAAAGTTTAAAACTGACCTTCACCCTCCCGCAGCACTCGTCTTACTGTTACAAAGCTAGAGCAGTATATTCAAATTACAAGTACTGTATGTCTGCCATGGTGAAAGATGGTACTTGTAGCTTTTTCATTCCTGTGAATGCATGAGGCAGCTGTATGGGTGGAGCCCCAAACAACAGCGCTGTTGTCAAAAAGTGACAGTGGCTGCAGGGAGAAGATCCCCTGCTCACTGTCACAAAGCCATGCACTATACAGCAGGGCAGCCACTCGTCGCAGTACCTGGAAGACAGCAATGATTGCTGTATTAGCAGCACCTACTACAGTGATTTCCGGCTTCCACTGGTCTCTCACAGGTGTAGCAAATACATACCTATATTGGTCCAAGCTAGACCAATGCAACTGTATAAAAATGACCATACCTAAACTTTAGCTTTAACCACTTGCTGACCAGCCGCCGCAGTTTTACTGCGGAAGAATGGCACGGCTGGGCGAAGCTACATTATTACATTACGCTTTTCCTGTGGCCACTAGGGGCGTGCGCGTGCCGCCGGAGGAGCGCGCCCGCTGCATGCCCCCCAAGCAGATGCGAGTGCTCGGCGGTCACAATCACCGACGGGCTCCCGCGATCGTCGCTGAGACACAGAGATTGCACTATACACCATCAGTTTTGGGTGTGCATCTGGCTGTTGGCGCCACTCCTGATGATGGAACACATTGGGCGGAGCCGCCTTGCATCACCTACGTACTTATGGTTTGCTCGCTTCCGGTCCGTACGTAGGAGCGCCCCGGTCACATGATTATGCACTTCTAGCTTGTATTAACAAGCATCCCTTTATGTGTTTTTAATTATTTTATTTGAATAAGATAAAGGCAGTAATACACTATTTGGAGTATCCCTTTGGTTTCTTCCATGCGCCCAACCAATGGTCTGGTGGAGGAGGAGTAACACCCATATACAGCCATAAGTGGAGGACCTAGTGAAGAGATCTTTGAGCGATATCAGATTTGCTAAACTATTAAGGGGTCATCGAGAGATTGTGAGTGTGGTGTGTAGGGAGGAGCACGGAAACACGGACACTGGCTTTAATATTGTACTTTATTGCAGAAGAAGCACTTTAATCACTGAAGCCATCACCTTTGTCTTCACTCAGCACTTAATTGGACTTTATGTATATTTATTTTGTATTGAATTGGGGGGGGGGGGGGGGGTGCATTATAGGGCTATACGTACAGTTTGTGTTTTATTGTTTTTGTATTGATTGGAATAACATTTTTTAATATGGTTATGTTTACAAAGATATTGCAGGACTTGCTGTAGGAGGGAGGGGTATTATAGTACCCTTGTACATTTTTGCACATGGAGACATTCACGCTTTTTTTGTTTATTTTGCACATAGTCTTTGCATAACACAGCATTTTTAACTGGGGAGGGGGGTTAGCACTACACCCACATTTACATAATTCTATTTGGTTTATATCCTTGGAGATATAATTAGGGTGCTGACAGCTATATATTATATAGGTTTGGGTACCATAGCGCAGGATAAATCTTTCTTACATAAAGAAATTATTTGCATGGCTCCACCCTCTGAAATAAGGAATGGATAATGTGAAGTAAAAGGAGTGGGTATGGCGCTGCTAATGAGATAGAATAAATAATGTGTAAAAAAGTGGTAAAAAAAAGTGACGAGCAAAGGTGATTAATATCATATACCATGAAAATATGCAAATCTGCGATGAATATACCAGCAAGGGCATAAACTGTGCAAATAAGCAATTATGGTGCAAATAAACCAGTAATAAGTAAACATCCTAAATGATTCATGAATAAATACTAAAAAAATACAAAAAAAAACTCACAATGTGTTTCATATGCATAAAAAGTAAATAATATAAAGCCCACTGGTGCCAAAACACATGATCAAAAATCAAAAAGTCTCTAAATGTAAAAGTGATTAGCAAACAGGTGAGTTGGCTATATTTGAGCATATGGTTGTGCCACATCCAATATTATAGAAGAAGAACAAAATCCCCTATTGGTGGACTTTAAAGGCATGGAGAACTGTTAGTGAGATTAATCTAGTATGAAATTTTATTCAATATAAAAAGTACAAAACATGTTAAAAAAAATGTAATGGAACAGATTTACAGTGCTGTCATCATACCATAATATAAGTGATACATAAGGGATTCTTGCACCCGACGCGTTTCGGAGTTATGTGTATCTCTCCTTCTTCAGGGGTATAGTTGAGCAAGAATATTTAATACAATATAATGAAGTGACAACCCTTACAGATTTAAAATTATATGGATGCAGAAAGATACTCCCAATTTGCTTAAGCCGGAAATTTTAGACAAATAGCTTGCCTTAAAGGAAGGGAGGTGCCTGGCCCAAAGTTGCTGACCCAGCTCCCCCCACACAAAAACCGTCTTGTACTGGATGCTGGAGCGAACGGTCAAACAGCACAATAGTTGTGGTGACTGTGCTCTCTACAACAATTAAAATCTTCCCTGCACCATCTGCAGGGTCTCTTCCTCCTCTTTGGCCTCAGTGGGTCCTCTGGCCTCCCCCTTTTTCCCGGGTCGGTTTGTGTGTGTGGGGGGAGCTGGGTCAGCAACTTTGGGGCAGGCACCTCCCTTCCTTTAAGGCACGCCATTTGTCTTAAATTTCTGGCTTAAGAAAATTGGAGGTATCTTTCTGCATCCATATGATTTTAAATCTCCAAGGGTTGTCACTTCATTATATCGTATTAAATATTCTTGCTCAACTATACCCCTGAAGAAGGAGAGATACACATATCTCCGAAACGCGTCAGGTGTAAGAATCCCTTATGTATCACTTATATTATGATATGATGACAGCACTGTAAATCTGTTCCATTAAATTTTTTTAACATGTTTTGTACTTTTTATATTGAATAACAGTTCTTCGTGCCTTTAAAGTCCACCAATAGGGGATTTTGTTCTTTTTCTAAATCTAAAAGTGAAGAACAGTGCTGCAGTATCCACACAAGCGGGCGGTGTCCGTGTATCACTCGTGCTCCCCTTTATGTGATTGCACTCACCAGCTAAGAATCCCCACTCAAGGGGTAACGCACTTTCACAGTTGTAAACAGTTCTTTCCACGGATTTCTCACTCTCCTTATCGTGTGGAGTCACATAGATATCATGTAGGGATAATAAAAAGCCTTCATAGCATAATTCCGTAAACCATTTAATGGATTAAATGTAAATATTGCACTTACATCAAGTTAAGGGTAACAAGCATTAAAAAGCAGGAAATCTGGCGCTCCACGGATCTAAACCGGAAGTGACGTAATGACGCTCTGACACTCTAGCTCCGACTTATGCGTTTCGTCATCAAGACGTCATGAAATTAGGAATATTCCTCCTAGTTTTTGGTATATTTTTGGAATCAGACATGTTAATATCTTAAGTTTTAAGAAAGCTTTACTTTTCAAAAGAAGAACCCCCCCCCCCCCTGGATGGATCATAGGAACCATAGGATCATATTACAGGGCTCTGGGAGTTATGCTCCAAAAAATGTGCTGCCAATAGGTGATTGCATATGACTGACATCCCCAAAAGTGAACACAAAAAGAGACTCAGCTGTAGCTGCCAAAGCAACTCTAACAATGAAATGAATGAAATAGTTAATAATACAGCCTTCAGTCTTTCCCTTATGAAAGGGTGCTAGGTATAATCCTGGACTCTGACCCATCTTTTCAGCTCCAAATCCAATCGCTGTCCAAACCTTGTAGACTTCACCTTCATAACATCTCCAACATGCGCCCCTTTCTAACCATTGAACACTAAACAACTTATTTACTCCCTTGAAATCTCTCGCCTTGACTACTGTAACTCCCTCCACATTGGCCTACCACTCCGCAAGCTATCCCCTCTTCAGTCTATCATGAATGTCGCTGCCAGACTCATCCACCTTACCAACTGCTCAGTGTCTGCCACCCCTCTCTGCCAATCCCTACACTGGCTTCCCATTGGCCAACGAATAAAATTCAAACCACTAACAATAACATACAAAGCCATCTACAACTCTGCCCCGAGCTACATCCCCAATTTTGTCTACAAATATCACCCAAACCGTCCTCTCCGCTCCTCCCAAGCCCTTCTGCTCTCTAGTTCCCTTGTCTCCTCCTCCCATGCTCATCTCCAGGACTTCTCCAGAGCCTCTCCCATCCTCTGGAACTCCCTACCCCAATCTGTCCGGTTATCTTCTACTCTGTCAACTTTCAGGCGATCCCTGAAAACCTATCTCTTGAGGGAGGCCTATCCTGCCTTCAGCTAACAACTGAATCTTCTACTCCCCTCATCAGTTCATCCCTCACAGTCCCCACCATTTGTTTCACCAGCCCCTCCCTGATAGATTGTAAGCTCGCAGGAGCAGGGCCCGACTAACCCTCTCGTACTGAATAGTATTGTGGCTGTATTGTCTGCCTTTACATTGTAAAGCGATGCGCAAACTGTTTGCGCTATATAAATCCTGTATTATAATAATAATAGTTTGGAGCATACTTTCTCTTAATCTGCTACACGTCATCAGGGTCCCATGTTCTACCTGAGTGGGAGATCATGGTCTTACAGTAACTCCCCCAATATTTTTAAAGACTGCCATCTATGGATGCCGTTAGGTGAGACAATGCTGGGCCTACCAGAGGGTGATGGTGGTGCATCCCTCTAGTGTGATGTGTTTTTATCAGCTGTATGCCATGTTCACCCATTTGGCTCCCTTGTATCGTCTCGGTTCCCGAGAAGAATCTCAAAAAGCATCGGTTATGAGAAATTTGTACCCAAGTTGTCTTGTGATCACTTTATGCTTTTCATATTACTAACATTTTTTTGTATTATATGTGTCAGGGCTGGGCTCAGCCCTTCCTTCTCTGAGCTGGCCGCTCAGCTGTTGCCTAATTGCCAGCTCCTATCTCTCCACAATTACTCAGCTGTTGATGATATCCTGCTCTTTAGTCCTGCCTACTTAAGCTGTCCAGTCCAGAGGAGCTCTACCTTCGCCTTGGTCAACATCAGAGAAACTATCTCCTGCAATCCTGTTCAAGACTTGCTTTGCTGACATCCCTTCTGGCTGCAGATCCTGCTTGCTGTTCCACTACATTGATCCCTGACTTCTGGCTTGGCTGACTATCCGTTACGGTTACTGAAGTTTGGCTATGTTTTGACTAGGGGTGCAACGGATCGTCATCGATCCGTGATCCGATCCGCGGAGGTTGATCCGTACGGGACACCCGTGATCCACGGAGCGCTCTGTGGCCTCGGCCATAGGAAAGGCCACGGCTTCGGCCTAGCGGCCGTTTAGCACGTGATCGCTCTGTCAAATGACGCCGGTTCCTCTCTCCCCTCTGTGTACTGATCTGTACAGTGGAGGGGAGAGATCGGATGGCAGCAGTGCCAATACTCTGCAATGCCCTGCCAATACTCTGCAATACCCTGCCAATACTCTGCAATGCCCTGCCAATACTCTGCAATGCCCTGCCAATACTCTGCAATGCCCTGCCAATACTCTGCAATACCCTGCCAATACTCTGCAATGCCCTGCCAATACTTTGCAATACCCTGCCAATACTCTGAAATACCCTGCTGCAATGCCCTGCCAATACTCTGCAATGCCCTGCCAGTACTCTGCAATGCCCTGACAATACTCTTCCATAACCTGCCAATACTCTTCCATACCCTGCCAATACTCTTCCATACCCTGCCAATAGTCTGCCATACCCTGCCAATAGTCTGCAATGCCCTGCCAATACTCTTCCACAACCTGCCAATACTCTTCCATACCCTGCCAATAGTCTGCCAATACCCTGCAATACTCTGCCACACCCTGCCAATAGGGAGATTGTTGATATTACAGTGGGGGAGATTTTTTTTTTGTTGATCCGAAAATGATCCGAACCGTGACTTCTAATCCGAGGAACGATCCGAACCGTGAGTTTTTTGATCCGTTGCACCCCTAGTTTTGACTATGTTTGTTCTTTGTACTTTTATTAATAAACAAGTGTGATTTAATTGTACTTCTGTCTCGGTCTAATTTTATGGTTTCTGACACTTTATGCTTTTCATATTACTTTTAACGTTTTTTTTATGATATATGGTTAGTCAGGTTGAAAAATGACACAAGTCCATCTAGTTCAACCAATAAAAGGGGAAAAAAGAAAAAATATGTGACCAATAAAATGTATATTTTTATCAGTTTAAGACCCCTTTCACACTGAGGCAGTTTTCAGGTGTTTTAGCACAAAAAATAGCGCCTAAAAACTGCCTCCGATTCATTTGAATGGGTGCTTTCACACTGGGGCAGTGCAGTTGCGGGGCAGTAGAAACAGTACTGCAAGCAGCATCTTTGGGGCATGTTTGGAGCGTTGTAAAAAGCGCTCCAAAAACGCCCCTGCCCATTGAAATAAATAGGCAGCGCTTCGAAAGTGCCTTAAAAAAGAAAAACGCTTTGAAACTGCCACAAAACGTGTCTTTTTTGGCCCGCTAGCCGCCCGAAAAGTGCAGCAAAAGCACCACAAAAATGACCAGCGCCTTAGCGGCTGTTTTAGCAGCGCTTCAGTGTTAAAGGGGTCTAATAGTTGGAGTACCTCAAAAGTTCCAATCCAAAGTGTTTCCTTGTTGTCTACTGATGAAAGCAGGGGGCTGGCTCTTGGGAGGAGTTATGCAAATATCAAAATGCCTTGATGATTTGGATGTCAGTCTGGAGGAGTGGGTGTGTCACTAGGCAGGCTGTATTTGCATGCACCCTGCACTAGGTAATGCCTATATGTGATGCTGAAGCTTAAAAGAACTGAAATCCAAGGAATGAAAGGGACAGAGAATGTTCTCCTGGGGAGGAAAGTGGTACATGATGATGGGCGCCGTCCTCCAGCCAGGAAATGAGGCGGGGCTCTATCTGACTTGCTGCACCTTCTAATGCATATTGTGAGAAGCTCAAAGTGTGCAGTGAAATCAGAGGAAGCCATTTCAGTCCAGGAGAGGAGACGGTACAACTGTGCAAGACTGAAGGTCAGATTTAACCTTAAAGCAGAGCTCCACCCAAAAAGGGGAAGCTTCGCTTGTTTGCTTCCTCACCCCCACCACAGCCACATTTGGCACCTTTCGGGGGGGGGGGGGGAGGGGGGCAGATACCTGTCAAAGCCAAGTATCTGCTCCCACTGTATAAGATCGCCGCAACATTGTGGCGATCTACAAAACTTCTGTCCCCCCCCCCCCCCCGCACTGCCTTCTGGAAGACACACAGATCCTAGAAGACAGCGGGACCATTCAGAAAGTGCAGCACTACCCACGCATGTGCACAAGGCTTCACATCCTGTTTCTCTTAGTAAGAGATGCTGGCGCCTTCACCCAGAGCCGATGGACAGATCGGCTGGGGGTGCCGACATCACGGGCTCCCTGGCCAGGTAAGTGTCCTTATATCAAAAGTCAGCAGCTACAGTATTTGTACCTGCTGACTTTTATTTCCCCCCCCCCCCCCAGGCTGGACCTCCACTTTAAAGAGAAGCTCCAGGCTCACCCCCCAAAAAAATTAAAAGCATCTAAAAATACTGTAGATGCTGACTTTTAATATAAGGACACTTACCTGTCCAGAGAGCCCGCGATGTTCTCACCCGAGGTGATTATTTAATCGGCTCCGGGTGCAGGCGCTTGCATCTCTACTAAGGGAAACAGGCTGCGCCTTGTGAATGGTCCAATAGGGTTGGGGGGGGGGACTTCCAGCTTAGATTGCCTCGGTAAGTGGAAGCGAGTACCTGTCTAAACCAGTAGAGGGGGGGAGCGTGCACACAAGGCGGAGCTTCACTTTTTGGGTGGAGCTCCGCTTTAATATATCTGACAGGTCCACTTTAATAAAGCAAGTAAATGCATCATTCCGGAAGCAGAAAGGATGAGATGCGATTATCTTTGAATGTTCTTTATTTTCTTATCTCCGTCTTTGACTTTTTCAGAGCTTGAAAAGCAGCGGTGGGCACTTGTAAGGATCTGCAGTTGGAGGGATTTGCGTGCGTTGTTGTGAACCCCCCCGGGTGGCGCTGACCTGGTATGACACTTCTGCACCTGCTCCACGTTCCTCGGCTTTTCCTGCACACGGCTCCTGAGAATTTGCCTGGTTACAGTAGCAAGGTCAGCGCTCGTACTCGTGTACACGGATCGGCTGGATTGCTAAGCAACGCTCACTAAACCTTCTTGAATTTCCTTCATTCTGCAGGGTTCAGCTCAGGCTGCGCCGCTGCAGTGCCAGCAATGTTCCCAGGATGGCGTGGGGGGGGAATGGGGAGACCCGTGCGCACACCGCCACGCTTTGTCAGAGTGAGAGCCGGAGCATCAAAAAAGCCCCACGGGAGGAGATGATGGACACTTAAAGCTTAACTCCAGGCAAACAGTTTAATTCATATAAGGAAGATGGTTAGCCAAATAATTTGTATTGCTGTCCACCCAGACCTGAGATTTACACAGCTCTGCCATACAACACAGCCCAGGGCAAGACCTGATTTTTCTCTGCTGTAGTTGAAACCTGAAGTCTTCCACCCTCCGCAGTCACAGCACTGGGTGGGGGTGATAATATGAATGTTGGACCTGTCAAAGGCATTCATCAAGAGTGTCGGCTGTGTGCGCCCTTTCGGCCCTCCCTTTCATTCATATAATCTGTATTTTAGCTTCCAATGGTTAAAAGGTCTCTTTTTTTAAGGGCGGACAAGCAGATTCATTAACGGTCTGCCTCCGCCATTCATAGAGAACTTTTCATCAATGGAAGCTATAGTACAGCTTCTATGAATGGGCGGGGGGGGGCAAAGTCAGCACTGTTGCTGGGTTCCTGTGACAGGTCCAGCAGCTCTTGTATTAACCCCCCCCCCAGCATTATGGTGTTGGTTGAGGAGGAATGGTGATGGCTGTTGAGGTATGGTGGTGGCTGTGGAGGTATGTTGGAGATATGGTGGTGGTTGGGGAGGTATAGTGGTGGCTGCAGAGGTATGGTGGTGGCTGCGGAGGTAGGGTGATAGTTGGGGAGGTATAGTGGTGGCTGTGGAGGTATGGTGGAGAAATGGTGGTGGCTGGGGAGGTACAGTGGTTGGTGAGGAGGTATTGTGCAGGTATGGTGGTGGCTGTGGGGGTATGGTGGTGGCTGTGGGGGTATGGTGGTGGCTATGGAGGTATGATGGTGGCTGCGGAGGTATGTTGGAGATATTGTGAGGGTTAGGGAGGTATGGTGGTGGCTGCAGAGGTATGTTGGAGATATGGTGGTGGTTGCAAAGGTAGGGTGGTGGTTGCGGAGGTATAGTGGTGGCTGATGAGGTATGGTGGTGGTTGGGGAGATAAATTGGTATTTGAGGAGATATGGTGATATTTGGGGAGGTATGGTGGAGTTATATTGGAGATATGGTGGTGGTTAGGGAGGTATGGCGATGGCTGCAGAGCTATATTGGAGATATGGTGGTGGTTGCGGAGGTAGGGTGGTGGTTGTGGAGGTAGGGTGATGGTTGTGGAGGTAAGAGGGTGGTGGTTGGGGAGGTATGGTAGTAGCTTCAGAGGTATGGTGGTGGTTGCGGAGGAATGGTGGTGATTGGGGAGGTATTGTAGTGGCTGCTGAGGTATGGTGCAGATAAGGTGGTGGCTGTGGGTGTATGGTGGTGGCTGTGGGGGTATGGTGGTGGTTGCGGAGGTAGGGTGGTGTACAATCACAGGAGAACACGTTTCATGGGCTCACCCCCTTCATCAGGGCTAAAGGGTGAAACGTATACATTAATATCTGTCAGCATTTAATGTAAAATATAGGATGTCCTATGTAATAATGTATATAAAACAGTATGTCTGCTGAGCAATGCTTGTTGTACCCTGTAGCTCTGATGAATGGGGATTGGTGAGAAGTCGAAACGTGTTGAATACTCTTAGAACAAGTAAAAATCAACAGTATCTATTAAACATGGTTGGCGTGCTCACATCTTGATGATCTTTTTGCATCTCTACAATGGTGACCTCTGTTGGGTTCACCTAAGAGCTACCCTCCCTACATGCCTACAAATCATCCTTTACAGTAGTGTTCTGAGGTCCACAGTGTGTCACAGGACAGGAAGTGGAGGGAAATCGCTCCAGGAGACACACTTTTGAGGAAAACAATGAAGCAGCACCGATAATGAATCCTCCGTCCCGCCATGTATACAGTTCAACCTAGTCCTCTCTCCCACCGTAGTCCATTGCAAATTCAAAGTCCTTGTAGCACACTAAACCGTCAGAGTCCTGATCCACTTCCCTGGGGGATAAAACACAGAATGAAAGGTTACTGTTTTATTGACCGTACACACTTGGGCTTTCCATGGGTAACTACAAGTCTCAGCAGATCCGTTATAACATATGTCTTGATTGGAAGTATACGGTTTAGGAAACTGTACTAAATATGGCAGAAAATGCATTTAAAGTGCACAAAGACATGGAGGAGTGAGTTTGGGGTGGAGGAACTTAACTGGCCTGCACAGAGTCCTGACCTCAACCCGATAGAACACCTTTGGGGTGAACAAGGGCGGAGACTGCAAGCCAGACCTTCTAGTCCAACATCAGTGCCTGACCTCACAAATGCTCTTGTGGAAGAATGGTCAAACACTCCCATAGACACACTCCTAAACCTTGTGGACGGCCTTCCCAGAAGAGTTGAAGCTGTTATAGCTGCAAAGGGTGGGCCAACTCAATATTGAACCCTACGGACTAAGACTGGGATGCCATAAAAGTTCATGTGCGTGTAAAGGCAGGTGTCCCAATACTTTTGGTAATATAGGATACAGTACAGTGCCTTGCAAAAGTATTCACCCCCCTTGGCATTTTTCGTGTTTTGTTGCCTCACAACCTGGAATTAACATGGATTGTTTGAGGATTTGCATCATTTAATTTACAGAACACGCCCACAACTTTGAAGATGTTTTTTTTTTGTTTTTTTTTTATTGTGAAGCAAACAACAAATAGGACAAAATAACAGAAAAAGTCAATGTGCATAACTATTCACCCCCCTAAAGTCAATACTTTGTAGAGACACCTTTTGCGGCTATCACAGCTCCAAGTCGCTTTGGATAAGTCTCTTATGAGCTTGCCACATCTTACCACTGGGATTTGTGCCCATTCCTCCTTGCAAAACTGCTCCAGCTCCTTCAAGTTGGATGGTTTGCGCTTGTAAACAGCAATCTTTAAGTCTGACCACAGATTTTCTATTGGATTGAGGTCTGGGCTTTGACTAGGCCATTCCAACACATTTCCATGTTTCCCCTTAAACCACTCAAGTGTTGCTTTAGCAGTGTGTTTGGGGTCATTGTCTTCCTGGAAGGTGAACCTCCGTCCTAGCCTCAAATCACACACAGAGTGGTACAGGTTTTGCTCAAGAATATCCCTGTATTTAGCACCATCCATCTTTCCCTCAACTCTGACCAGTTTCCCAGTCCCGACTGCTGAAAAACATCCCCACAGCATGATGCTGCCACCACCATGTTTCACGGTGGGGATGGTGTTCTTTGGGTGATGTGATGTGTTGGGTTTGCACCAGACATAGCATTTTCTTTGATGGCCAAAAAGTTCAATTTTAGTCTCATCAGACCAGAGCACCTTCCTCTATACATTTGGGAGTCTCCCACATGCCTTTTCGCAAACTCAAAACGTGACATTTTGTTTTTTTGGCTGAAAGTAATGTCTTTCTTCTGGCCACTCTGCCATAAAGCCCAACTCTATGGAGCATACGGCTTATTGTGGTCCTATGTACAGATACTCCGGTCTCTGCTGTGGAACTCTGCAGCTCCTCCAGGGTTACCTTAGGTCTCTGTGCTCCTCTCTGATTAATGCCCTCCTTGCCCGGTCAGTGAGTTTTGGTGTGCGGCCGTCTCTTGGCAGGTTTGCTGTTGTGCCATGTTCTTTCCATTTGGTTATGATAGATTTGATGGTGCTCCTAGGGATCATCAAAGATTTGGATATCTTTTTATAACCTAACCCTGACTTGTACTTCTCAACAACATTGTCCCTTACTTGTTTGGAGAGTTCCTTGGTCTTCATGGCAGTGTTTGGTTAGTGGTGCCTCTTGCTTAGGTGTTGCAGCCTCTGGGGCCTTTCAAAAAGGTGTGTCTATGTAATGACAGATCATGTGACACTTAGATTGCACACAGGTGGACATCATTTCACTAATTATGTGACTTCTGAAGGTAATTGGTTGCACCAGAGCTTTTTATGGGCTTCATAACAAAGGGGGTGAATACATACGCACATGACAATTATCAGTTTTTTATTTCTGAAAAATAGTTTTATGTATATATTTTTCTAATTTTACTTCACCAACTTAGACTATTGTGTTCTGATCCATCACATATAATTCAGATTTAAAAAAAAAACATTGATGGCTGTAATGTAACAAAATAGGTAAAAAGCCAGGGGGGGTGAATACTTTTGCAAGGCACTGTACATACACAATTTATTTATTTTTCCAAACAGACGTGATATTTGTCATCTTAGTACTAAACATTGCTCAATATGCAATCCTAGTAATCCATGTAGGCGTAATGGATCTCAAAAGCCACAATTTATTGCCCACACTCAGCAGCCCTGTAATAGGATCTGATATACAATATATATCTAAGAAAGGCACATATTACATTGTACCACCTCCATTCCTCCTAAAGGGAGTAGATTATATGAACAAAACATGCAGCAATCTGGAAACCCATCATAAAGACTTCCATAGCATTTGTTACAACAGCAGATATCTGCATACATTGTCAGATTTATATAGAGGATACAAATGTGTTGCGGTACATATGTGCAAAATATCCTGTGATACCGATCTTTTAAAAGCCCCACTCGGGGATCAATGACACTCTCCTCCCATCCCCCTCTATCTGATTGCTAGAACAGAGAAAATCACAACCTAAATGCTAGTTTTTTACTTACCGTATATACGTGAGTATAAGTCGACCCGAATAAAAGCCGAGGCACCTAATTTTACCACAAAAAACTGGGAAAACGTATTGACTCGAGTATAAGCCTAGGGTGAGAAATGCGCAGCTACTGTAAGTGGAAAAGAGGGTCAACAATGCCCATTTGCAGCCTCACTGTGCCCATTTGCAGCCTCACTGTGACCATTTGCAGCCATAGGTCCCCCGAACTTCAAACTCGGTAGTTAAGGGTTCCTAGATGCCCCCTAGCTGCAGCCAAAATTTGGGGTCTCTGGACCCAAAGGGTCCCGAAATATCTGCAGGTTGACACAGTTGACCGATTTTGGGGCCCCGTATGTCGGGGCCACTTAGTGCTAGGCACCCCGAAATGGAACTAGCACCACAATATATCCAAAGCTGGAGTTCCTAGCACCAAGTGTCCCCGAGATACGGGGCCCCAAAATTGGTTCAGAAAATGTCAAGCACTTTTCTGCAGCAGATAATGACATTTCCTGAACCGACTTTGGGGCCCCGTATCTTGCGGCCACTTGGTGCTAGGAACCCCAGCTTTGGATATGTTGTGGTACTAGTTCAACTGGGTTTGCACACCAAATTTGGGGTTCCTAGCTGGGGGCCCCAAATTCGGTTCGGAAAATGACATTTTTTGCTGCAGAAAAGTGATTGACTCGAGTATAAGCCGAGGGGAGCACTTTCAGCACAAAAAGATGTGCTGAAAAACTCGGCTTATACTCGAGTATATATATATATACGGTATTTTAACTTGCGGTCATGTGATGCTGCAGCCTGAGTCTTCTCTTTGATTTACTTCCTGCTTGTATCCCTCTGCGAGTTCCCCTGTCATTGCCTTTATGGCGTGGACAATTCTTATTGGATATTCAGCAGCAAGGGTACTCTCAGGATCCTGAAGATGGTGACATCATCACAGGAGGGTGATGGGGGACTGTTAGGGTTGCCACCCTTTCTTCAAGCCAAACCCGAACACTTTACTGGCGCATAGCATTTTTTTTTTTTAGTATACACTATAGACAATAGGATTGTAAAAGACCTTGGAGCGGGAGTGGACGGGGTAGTGAGATGTACACCAACAGACTTTGAGGGATGGGAAGGATGGGACGGCCTGTGTGCTTTTATGTCAGTCAGCTAAAAAAAAAAAAAAAATTTAATAAAAACTTGATGGTATTTCACTATTGTGAGTTCCGTTTCTCCTTGAAGTGCTTCTATGGATTTTTATCTGTGAGATCTGCTTGCACTGCCTGTGATGCTTAGTGTGGAAGTTGCCCTTGGATAGATGCTGAAGCGCTGTATTACATTCTGATCTGGGGGGTCAAAATTATGGGGGAGCCACTGTCTTTAGGTGTGAGGCATGGAAGAAGAATTTATCAATTTGAATATTTCTTCACTTGAGTGGACTTAAGCTATTGTACAGTTGGTGTTCACTTTTTTTAGGTATACGTATATAAGGAAATTATTGGTAATTAATTGTATGAATTATCAGATGTTCACCTCAATGGAATGACATACTCAGATATATAAATATTTTTATTTAATCACATGCATACACACACTCAAATGCATACAGATACTAAGATATATACATATTCTCAATTACATACAGCAGGGCTCAAAATTTCAAGTCCTGAGCTACTAGCCAGGTCTGAAGGGTTATCACCACCAATTGCCCCACCCAACCCTTATCCTGCCCCGGCCCTAATCATGCCATCATAAATTATCTCATGAAATGACACTTAAATGTTTTATGCAGAATTAAGTTACAAAATTAGCTATTAACAACAACTTTATCAGTTCCCCTCAGCACAGCCTCACCAGTGCCCATCAATGCAGGCTCACCTGTGCCCATCAATGCAGCGTGACCTGTGCCCATCAATGCAGGCTCACCAGTGCCCATCAATGCAGGCTCACCTGTGCCCATCAATGCAGCGTGACCTGTGCCCATCATTGCAGCGTGATCTGTGCCCATCATTGCAGTGTGATTTGTGCCCATCATTGCATCTTAACCTGTGCCCATCATTGCAGCCTCACCGTGCATTGCAGCCTCACCGTGCCCAACATTGCAGCCTCACCGTGCCCAACATTGCAGCCTCACCATGTGCAGCCTCACCGTTCCCCACATTGCAGCCTCACCGTGCCCCACATTGCAGCCTCACCGTGCCCAACACTGCGCCCTCACCATGCGCAGCCTCACTGTGCCCCACATTGCAGCCTCACCGTGCGCAGCCTCACCGTGCGCAGCCTCACTGTGCCCCACATTGTAGCCTCACTGTGCCCCACATTGCAGCCTCACTGTGCCCCAAATTGCAGCCTCACTGTGCCCCAAATTGCAGCCTCACCGTGCCCCAAATTGCAGCCTCACCGTGCCCCAAATTGCAGCCTCACTGTGCTCCGAATTGCAGCCTCACTGTGCCCCCCATTGCAGCGTCACCATGCCCCACATTGCAGCCTCACCAAGACCCCATTGCAACGTCACCATGCCCCACATTGCAGCCTCACCGTGACCCCATTGCAGCCTCACTGTGCCCCACATTGCAGCCTCACTATGCCTCAAATTGCAGCCTCACCGTGCCCCGAATTGCAGCCTCACTGTGCCCTGAATAGCAGCCTCACAGTGCCCCCCATTGCAGCCTTGCCAGGGCGGACAGATCATGACGAGTTAGAGGAGAGCCAGGGTTGCAGAGCGGTAAAACACACCGTAACAGCTGACATTGAAACTGTCTCCGCTCTGCTCATTCTCGCACAGCCCCGCCTTCTCCTAACCCCGTGCCTGTGATAGACAGAACGCAGGTCCAATGCGGGGATGCATTCTGTCTATCACAGGTACGGGGTTAGGAGGAGGCGGGGCTGTGCGAGAATGAGCAGAGCGGAGACAGTTTCAGTGTCAGCTGTTACGGCGTGTTTTACCGCGATACCGTGGTTCTCCTCTAACTCCATGCACTCTTCCACCGGTAGAATGGCTCTCGATCAACTCCGCCCGCCAGAGGTGCTCGCCGCCACCCCCCACCCCCAGGCAGCCCAGCTCCTCGCCAGCCCTCATTTTCCACTCGCAACATGTGAATAGGCGAGTGGAAAATTTGAGGGCTAACATACAGTACATGCACACACACATATATATATATACACTCAGATATACACAATCAGACACATGTATACACACATATATATACACTCAGATCCGTGTATACACACACACACAGATATATACAATCAACAAAAGTGAGTACACCCCTATGTGAAAATGTCCAAATCGGTCCCAATTAGCATTTTTCCCTCCCCGGTCTCATGTGACTCATTAGTGTTACAAGGTCTCAGGTGTGAATGGGGAGCAGGTGTGTTAAATTTGGTGTTATCACTCTCACTCTCTCATACTGGTCACTGGAAGTTCAACATGCCACCTCATGATAAAGAACTCTCTGAGGATCTGAAAAGGAAAAGAATTGCTGCTCTACATAAAGATGGCCTAGGCTATAAGAGGATTGCCAAGACCCTGAAACTGAGCTGCAGCACGGTGGCCAAGACCATACAGCGGTTTAACAGGACAGGTTCCACTCAGAACAGGCCTCGCCATGGTCCACCAAAGAAGTTGAGGTCACGTGCTCAGTGTCATATCCAGAGGTTGTCTTTGGGAAATAGATGTATGAGTGCTGCCAGCATTGCTGCAGAGGTTGTAGGGGTGGGGGGGGTCAGCCTGTCAGTGCTCAGACCATACGCCACACACTGCATCAAATTGGTCTGCATGGCTGTCATCCCAGAAGGAAGCCTCTTCTAAAGATGATGCACAAGAAAGCCTGCAAACAGTTTTCTGAAGACAAGCAGACTAAGGACATGGATTCCTGGAACCATGTCTTGTGGTCTGATGAGACCAAGATAAACTTATTTGGTTCAGATGGTGACAAGCGTGTGTGGTGACAACCAGGTGAAGAATACAAAGACAAGTGTGTCTTGCCTACAGTCAAGCATGGTGGTGGGAGTGTCATGGTCTGGGGCTACATAAGTGCTGCTGGATCTACAGCTCATTGAGGGAACCATGAATGCCAACATGTACTGTGATATACTGAAGCAGAGCATGATCCCCTCCCTTCGGAGACTGGGCCGCAGGGCAGTATTCCAACATGATAACCACCCCAAACACACCTCCAAGATGACCACTGCCTTGCTAAAGAAGCTGAGGGTAAAGGTGATGGACTGGCCAAGCATGTCTCCAGACCTAAACCCTATTGAGCATCTGTGGGACATCCTCAAACGGAAGGTGGAGGAGCACAAGGTCTCTAACATCCACCAGCTCTGTGATGTCATCATGGAGGAGTGGAAGAGGACTCCAGTGGCAACCTGTGAAGCTCTGGTGAACTCCATACCCAAGAGGGTTAAGGCAGTGCTGGAAAATAATGGTGGCCACACAAAATATTGACACTTTGGGCCCAATTTGGACATTTTCACTTAGGGGTGTACTCACTTTTGTTGCCAGCGGTTTAGACATTAATGGCTGTGTGTTGAGTTATTTTGAGGGGACAGCAAATTTACACTGTTATACAAGCTGTACACTCACTACTTTACATTGTAGCAAAGTGTCATTTCTTCAGTGTTGTCACATGAAAAGATAGAAGAAAAAAATTTACAAAAATTTACAAAAATGTGAGGGGTGTACTCACTTTTGTGAGATACTGTAAGGTGTCCGTGTGCGTATATACACACTCAGATATATACAGTCAGATACATGTAGAGCTGCACGATTCTGGCCAAAATGAGAATCACAATTTTTTTGCGTAGAATAAAAAGATCACGATTCTCTCACGATTCTTGTGATGTCATTTTTTTTTAGGAGAGAGAGAGATTGATAGAGAGATTGATTGATTGAGAGCGATTGATTGAGAGTGATTGATTGATTGAGAGCGATTGATTGATTGAGATTGATTGAGAGAGATTGATAGAGAGAGAGAGAGAGATTAATTCGGAGAGATTGATTAATTGAGCAATTGATTAATTGAGAGATTAATTGAGAGAGAAATATTGATTGATTGAGACTCTCAATCAATCTCTCAATTAATCAATCTCTCTGAATTAATCTCTCTCTCAATCACTCTCAATTTGAGAGTGATTGATTGAGAGAGATTAATTAATTGAGAGATTAATTAATTGAGAGATTGATTAAGTGAGACTTGATTGAAAGATTAAGATTAAAAAGCATTTGCTGATTCTAAAAAAAAAGAAAAAGAAGTACAGTAGCTCACATTTCGTCAGTGCTGCAGTCACGCTTGTGCTGGTGCGCTGTCCCCGAGACTTCTGGGAAGAAGAAACACACTTACCCGACCAATCACATTCTTCTTTGCTGAGTGACGTCACATGTTTCACGCTGGCTCCAACGGCTTCCCCTCCGCTCTGAAACAGGGAGCATCCCGGGGACACCATCGATCGGTGCGCGGCGCGTGCTTTTCACCTCACATTCTTACACATTGCTTGATGATCACAATCGCTCAAATCCGGAGTTGCGATCGTGGTGGGCGGAGAATCGCGATAACGATTCTCTGTGATTAATCGTGCAGCTCTAATGTATACACACATGTATACACCCTCAGATACATGCATACACACACTCGGATATATACTGTACATATGCTCAGTTATATACATGCACACACATATATACACACACTGAGATACATCAATGCACTCAGATACACACAAACATGTATAAATACACAACCACAACACACTATCCAATGAATACATACATATGTAGCCTGGTAATGGGCAGCCAGCTTCTCTCCTCCCTTCTCTGTCTTGCTGTTCCCGCACTCACAGCCCAGTCTGTACAGCTCCTTCCTCTTCTCCCCACACTCACGCTCTTCTCCACTAGATCGGTCTGCCAGAGTGAGCAGTCCTGAACTATAAGCAGAGCATCGGAAACTGCGGCCAGGAGGTTCTGTATCCCTCCACAGAGACAAACAAGTCCCTTGTAACTAGGGCTGTTTGCATCCAGACAACTACAAATATGTAAAGATAGGTGACATTCTGATACATGTAATAGATGTGGGCGGCACAGTGGTGTAAGTGGGTAGCACTCTCGCCTAGCAGTAAGAAGGGTTGCTGGTTCAAACCCCAACCACGACACTACCTGCCTGGAGTTTGCATTTTCTCCCTGTGCCTGCGTGGGTTTCCTCCGGGTACTCCGTTTTCCTCCCACACTACAAAGACATGCTGGTAGTTTAATTGGATCCTGTCTAAATTGTGCCTAGTATGTATGAATGTGAGTTAGGGACCTTAGATTTTAAGCTCCTTGAGGGTAGGGACTGAATGTACAATGTATATTTATGTAAAGCGCTGCGTAAAGTTAGGTTGCCCCTGGACGACGTAAACTCTATTACGAAACGCGTAGGGCGGAGCGACGCGCTTGCGTCACCTCTCATCGCTGTTGCGGTTACCAGCAGGACGGGTTTGTCTACGAGCTTACCGGCCGGTGCTCCGGACACTTTAGGCACTTACTTTACTACCATCATGTGAGTGCAATTATTGACATTTATTTTAATAAAGGTAAATGGTTTTACACTATTGGAGCTTTTATATTTTTTATGGTGCATTCATCCTAATGCGGGTTGATGTCCAAACGTGCCAGTTTGAGTGTTGATGCCACAATAACAACGCCCTGGTTGTGCCAGGATACCCTAAGGATTCTGGTTCATCGGCTGTGGTCCGGAGGTCTGGAGAATTTATCCCTTTCAAGCTTTCTCTGATCCTCTGTAGTGGGGGATCATGAGTCTCTGGTAAGCGGCCATTGTTTACTTGTGGTAGTGGATCGAGGACTATTTCCATTTATAGTGGAGACCATTCAGCCCTTTATGGACTCTTTATTTTCTTATCACATTGGTGATTTATTTATGTATATGGACTCTTATTCATTACATTTTCATTCTTACGTGTTTACATTTTATTACATCATTTATTTTGGTGTTATGTCACTTTGATATGTTCACATTTATTCACTTTGTATATTTATATGATATGCATTTATTGCCTCATTGCTGAGTGGTGAATATTCACTTGCATGTCAGTTTTCAGCGCGATTCCAACTTTTTCCAATTGATTATTTCTGTGTTTGTGTTACTCAGCGGAATTGCTGCTTCTCAACTCGCACAACTTTTTGGTTTTGATATTTGTTGTGTGTTTCACCAGTTTCTTTTTTCTTTTCTCTGGCGTGAATTATTGTCCATATTCTGTAACTTAAATGTCCAGTTTCTCATAATTGTTCTGTTCTGAATATTGTGTTGTTTGTATAAACATTACCACTGGGCTGAAAGTGGTAAATGGCCCTCAGGTCACGTGGATGCAGATAGAGGGGCTCCAGAAGGTGTTTTAAGAGCAGAGAAGATTGGGGGTTTTCAGTTTTCTCCAGGTTTGGCAATATCTGGATTTGGTTCTGGAGTCCAGAGACTTCAAACAATTTTGAGAGGGTAGAAGCCCTGCCACCGGGTTGAAAAAGGTAAATGGCAACACAGTTCTCAAGAATGCAGATGGAGGGGCTCCAGAATGTTTGTTATGATCAGACAAAATGGTGTTTTCGGGTTTCTGCAGGTTCGGTAACGCCTGGCTCGGGTTCTGGAGTCCAGAAACTTTGAAGAGCATTTGGAGGGAAGAAGCCTGTAATCCCGTGTCCAGATCTTACTGGGGACCAGCAGGCTGTGTACAGTCCTTACAATCGATGACCTGACAGTAGTCTAGGGCATCACATAGAAGATAGGAGGTCTCCTGCCCAGAGGACATGATGTGGGCAAGAGCAGCAGGGAGCTTCCAGAGAGAGCCGGGAGGGAAGGGCAGAGTTTAAAATGAGAATAGCGGTGCTGAGAGAAGGTTCAGGGATGAGGTCTGAGAATCGGCACTGCAAGAAGACGACAGAAGGTTTGATGTTGTTTTTCTTTGTGTTGGAAATGATGGTGGAAACCCCTGTAAGGGCAACTCTTTTCTTGGAACTTTTACATTCTTTTAAAATAAAAGTAGAACAACACACCCGAAACTGTATACCCTGGCTGGACTACACTCACAAACCCCGGAACAGGGATCTCCAAACTGTGGCCCGCAGGCCAGGTGCAGCCCTTTGTATGTTCTCATCTGGCCCTTGGGGCACTTTCATCTACTGATATGGAGGATTCTTCATCTCGCGGACACCAATGATGGGGCACTATTCCTGCCACTGACATCATGGATGGGACACTATTCCTTCCACTGACAACAATGATGGGGCACTATTCCTGCCACTGACATCAATGATGGGGCACTACTCCTGCCACTGACATCAAGGATGGGGTACTATTCCTGCCACTGACACCAATGATGGGGCACTATTCCTGCCACTGACAATAATGGGGCACTATTCCTGCCACTGACACCAATGATGGGCACTATTCCTCCCACTGACACCAATGATGGGGCACTATTCCTCCCACTGACAGCAATGATGGGGCACTATTCCTTCCACTGACACCAATGATGGGGCACTAGTCCTCCCACTATTACCAATGATGGGGCACCATTTCTCTTCCTCCTATTGACCACGGGCAATATGTAATTTTTTTAACCCCGCGGACCATCAAGCCTGGAGCATTTTCTAATTTTCTACTCCCAATTGCCACAGTACACCCCCCCCCCCCCCCTATAGCCTAAAGAACAGTAACCTGACCCTTTCTTTACAAAGTTTGGGGACCCCTGCCCTGGAATATCACAACATGTATACCATATACTAAGAACCAAGCATTTCCAGTGTTTTATATTGTAACCAATATGCATGCTTGACTTGACTTGACTTCACTTGACTTGACTTAGTCAGTAAAAGGCGCCTCCACAACGACTCTCTCTGCAAAGTTTATAATCTGCATGTGGGATGTTCCACAATTATTAGATCGGCCTTTTATTGAGAGCAACCAGTAAGCCTGATGGTCATACAAATTCAATTAAAAATCCCTACTATTGGTGTAATGTTTTTTTTTTTTTCCCTTTTAAATCTGTTGGAAAGAATTAAAAACAAATCTGTTACCCCAAAAAGAAAAGCAAAACGTGAGCGTGTTCTTTAATTCCAAATCGATTTACAAATGACCTAGAATAGATCAGCAGGGTGCTGCGCTGTGATTTGTGAGATTTAACGACCTTACTGAATTCTACACTTTTCACCGTGGAATTATTTTGGCGAACGCATTTATAAACATTACAAATAAGAATGAGCGGGACGCGCCGCCGCTGGTCTGTGAAGGCTGAGCGTTCCCCTGACATGGAGATGAAATATGTAGATTAAGAGAAAAAAATATAAAAATATGGAAAACTTTTATAGAAGCAACAGCCGAAGAGGGAATGGAGATTGTTATCGCGTTTACAACTCGGATGAGTCAAAGCGAGGATTACCGCAGGTTTGGAGAATCGTTCGAGGATCACCCACCCCTACCAGTTTTTGTAGATAAGGCAAAGGCCCATCCCAGTCTAGACTAAAGCTTCTACATAAAGCAGCACACACCTGAGCAATTCAAAATCAACACACTCTATATTGTCAAAAGTATTGGGACACCTGCCTTAACACGCACATGAACTTTAATGGCATCCCAGTCTTATGCCGCGTACACACGGTCGGACTTTTCGTCTACAAAAGTCCAACGGACGCTGACGGACTAAAGCTGGCTGGTAATCCGATCGTGTGTGGGCTTCTCCGGACTTTCAACGTACTTTTTTAGCCTCAAATCCGACGTACTTTAGATTTGAAACATGCTTCAAATCTTTACGTCGTAACTACGACGGACCCCGAAATCCGCTCGTCTGTGTGCTAGTCCGACGGACAAAAACCCACGCTAGGGCAGCTATTGGCTACTGGCTATGAACTTCCTTATTTTAGTCTGGTGTACGTCATCACGTACGAATCCGTCGGACTTTTGTGTGGTCGTGTGTAGGCAAGTCCGTTCGTTACAAAGTCTGCCGCAAGTCCGCCGAAAGTCCACCGGAAGTCTGTCGGACAGGCTGTCGGACTTTTGTAGCTGAAAAGTCCGACCGTGTGTACGCGGCATTAGTCCGTAGGGTTCAATATTGAGTTGGCCCGCCCTTTACAGCTATAACAGCTTCAACTCTTCTGGGAAGGCCGTCCACAAGGTTTAGGAGGGTGTCTATGGGAAGGTTTGACCATTCTTCCAGAAGCGCATTTGTGAGGTCAGCCACTGATGTTGGACAAGAAGGTCTGGCTCTCCACTCTAATTTATCCCAAAGATGTTCTATCAGGTTGAGGTCAGAACTCTGTGCAGGCCAGTCAAGTTCCTCCACCCCAAACTCGCTCATCCAGGTCTTTATGGACCTTGCTTTGTGCACTGGTCCAAACCATTTGGTGGAGGGGGGGATTATGGTGTGGGGGTTGTTTTTTAGGCGTTGGGTTTGGCCCCTTAGTTCCAGTGAAGGGAACTCTTAAGGCGTCAGCATACCAAGACAATTTCATGCTCCCAACTTTGTGGGAACAGTTTGGGGACGGTCCCTTCCTGTTCCAACATGACTGCTCACCAGTGCACAAAGCAAGGTCCATAAAGACATGGATGAGCGAGTTTGGGTTGAAGGAACTTGACTGACCTGCACAGAGTTCTGACCTCAACCCCATAGAACATCTTTGGGATGAATTAGAGTGAAGACTGTCAGCCAGACCTTCTCATCCAACATTAGTGCCTGACCTCACAAATGCGCTTTAGGAAGAATGGTCAAACATTCCCATAGACACACTCCTAAACCTTGTGGTCCTGACCTCAACCCGATAGAACACCATTGGGATAAATTAGAGCGGAGATTGCGAGCCAGGCCTTCTCGTCCAACATCAGCGCCTGACTTTACAAACGCTCTTCTGGAAGAATGGTCAAACATTCCCATAGACACACTCCTAAACCTTGTGGACGGCCTTCCCAGAAGAGTTGAAGCTGTTATAGTCTCTGTCTCTGGGAGTCATGCTGGTAACTGTCAATCTTGTTATGCCTCATGGGACATGTACTGTTCTAAAGTTTTAGGCAGGTGTGAAGAAATGCTGTAAAGTAAGAATGTTTTCAAAAATATGTTTTTTAATTATTTATTTTTTAACAATTTACAAAATTCAAAGTGAGCGAACAGAAGAAAAATCTAAATCAAATCAATATTCGGTGGGACTACCCTTTGCCCTGAAACCAGCAACAGTTCTTACACTTGTACACAATCTAGGATTTTGAAGGATTAGAGTCAGGTGTATGATTAACTAACTATACCAAGCAGGTGCTAATGATCATCAATTTAACCACTTCAGCCCCGGAAGGATTTACCCCCTTCCTGACCAAAGCACTTTTTGAGATTCGGCACTGCGTCGCTTTAACTGACAATTACGCGGTCGTGCGACGTTGCACCCAAACAAAATTAATGTCTTTTTTCCCCCAAAAATGGAGCTTTCTTTTGGTATTTGATCACCTCTGCGGTTTTTATTTTTTGCGCTAAAAAACAAAAAAAGAGCGACAAATTTGAAAAAAAAAAAGCAATATTTCTTACTTTTTGCTATAATAAATATCCCCCAAAAAATATAAAAAAAAACTAATTTCTTTCTCAGTTTAGGCCGATATGTACTCTTCTGCATATTTTTGGTAAAAAAAAAAAAAAAAAAAATCGCAATAAGCGTATATTGATTGGTTTGCGCAAAAGTTATAGCGTCTACAAAATAGGGGATAGGTTTATGGCATTTTTATTATTATCTTTTTTTATTAGTAATGGTGGCGATCTGCAATTTTTATCGTGACTGCGACAGTATGGCGGACACATCGGACACTTTTGACACTATTTGGGGACCATTGTCATTCATACAGCAATCAGTGCTATAAAAATGCACTGATTACTGTGTAAATGACACTGGCAGGGAAGGGGTTAACACTAGGGGGCGATCAAGGGGTTAAGTGTGTCCTAGGGAGTGATTCTAAGTGTGGGGGGGATGGGCTACCTAGAACATGACAGAGATCACTGCTCCCGATGACAGGGAGCAGTAGATCTCTGTCATGTTGCTAGGCAGAACAGGGAAATGCCTTGTTCTGCAGCTCCGTGACGCGATCGGGACCCGCGTGCATGGTCACGGAGTACGCGGCGGGCACGCGCGTGCCCACAATGCCACGATTTAAAGGGGACGTACCTGTACGCCCATTTGCCCAGCTGTGCCAACGTGCATCGTCGTGCGCTGGTCGGCAAGGGTTCAATAAGTAGAAAATGAAAGAAGGATGTGCTGGACAGTTTTTCCCCAAAAAATGTGACATGTATCTACGTCCCCAAAACTTATAAGTAGAGAAACATTTTTCTAGGGGGCAAATGGACTTTTCTGGTTCCGACGCAGACATTACAACATATTAAAAATGAAAAACCAGCAGTTTTAATTTCATATGTAGGGTGAAACACAGTCATTAACTGAAACAGAAACAGTTGTGTAGGAGGCTGAAAACTGAGTGAGGAACAGCCAAACTCTGCTACAAAGGTGAGGTTGTGGAAGACAGTTTGATGTCACAGGTCATACACCACGGCAAGATTGAGCACAGCAACAAGACACAAAGTAGTTATAATTTATCAGCAAGGTCTCCTACAGTCAAAGATTTCAAAGCAGACTGGTGTTATAGGATGTGCTGTTTAAGCTCTTTTGAAGAAGCACAAAGAAATGGGCAGTGCTGAGGAGCGTAGACGCAGTGGTCGGCCAAGGAAAAAACAGATGAAGGACACATCATGCTTACTTCCCTTCCACATCGGAAGATGTCCAGCGTTATCATCAGAACAGAGCTGGTGGAAACCAATGGGACCCAGGTACACCCATCTGGAGAAGTCTGGCCAGAAGCAGTTTTCAGGGAGAAAATACGGCCGAAAAGCCACCAAAACTCCGACGTAGAAACAAGGCTAAGCGACTCAACTATGCACAAAAACACGAAATGGGGTGCAAAAAGATAGCAGCAGGTGATCTGGACTGATGAGTCAAAATGTGAAATATTTGGCTGTAGCAGGAGGCAGTTTGTTGGGGGGAGGTCTTGAGAGCTGTGCAATAATGAGTGTCTGCAGGCAACTGTGAAGCATGGTGGAGGTTCCTTGCAAGCTTTGGGCTGCATTTCTGCAAATGGAGTTGGAGATTTGGTCAGGATCAATAGTGTCCTCAATGCTGTGAAATTGTAAGGTACCTGGTAGTTGAGCCTGACTGGTAGAAGGAGACCTCTCTTAAGCGCTGGTTCAGGAGCCACTGGAAGTGGGAACAGTGGTCTCTTGAGCACAGTGGGTAGGAGGGCCTGATGCGGTTCCAGCAGAAGCAGATGATGGTCTGGAAGGATGCCCCTCAGGGATGGCTGAGCTGCGGATGCAGGTATGCGGATGCAGGCCGGTAGACAGGCAGGTAGCTGAGAAGGCAGCGGCAGGGTGCTTGACAGGCAGGCTGGAAGCAGCGTCCCAGGACACAGGCAGAAGCAAGTCAGACAGTCCGTTTCAGCAGGAGATCAGGCAGGTATGGCAAAGGGGTGATCCAAGAATAGTCAGGCAGGCAGAAGTACGGCAACAGGTAATCAGATAAACAAGGTCAGGCAAGCCAGGTCGGATTGAAGACTGGAGAATGGTCAGACGTAGCCGGGTCACAGGTAAGTACAAATCAAGCGGAAAGCAGGAACGCAGGTACAGAGCTGCAGACAAACAGCATCTGACAGAAGCACCTGTCATCCTTTTAAAGGGGCCTTGGCGCCAAACAGCACTAGCGCGAATGGGCGCGCGCGCGATCGCGCGTACGGGCACACGCGGGAGCGCTCCGGCGCCCCCTGGTGGGGAATTGAGCAGAATTGTCCTGGAAGAGCTTCTTGTGCACCTGTGTGCACGCATATTTGCCCGACGGCCACTGATATGCCCCTGACAGAAATACAGGCAGATAATGCTCCATCATGCCATACCATCAGGGAGGCATGTGATTGGCCCCAAATTCTGCACCAGAACAACGCCGTCTGGTAGATATATTCTACCACCAATGTAAGGAACATTCTTCCCACTGATCACCAATGTAAGGAACATTCTTCTCACTGACCACCAATGTAAGGAACATTCTTCTTACTGATCACCAATGTAAGGAACATTCTTCTCACTGATCACCAATGTAAGGAACATTCTTCTCACTGATCACCAATGTAAGGAACATTCTTCCCACTGATCACCAATGTAAAGAACATTCTTCTCACCGATCACCAATGTAAGGAACATTCTTCCCACTGATCACCAATGTAAGGAACATTCTTCTCACTGACCACCAATGTAAGGAACATTCTTCCCACTGATCACCAATGTAAGGAGCATTCTTCTCACTGATCACCAATGTAAGGAACATTCTTCTCACCGATCACCAATGTAAGGAACATTCTTCCTACTGATCACCAATGTAAGGAGCATTCTTCCCACTGATCACCAATGGAAGGAACATTCTTCCTACTGATCACCAATGTAAGGAACATTCTTCCCACTGATCACCAATGTAAGGAACATTCTTCTCACTGACCACCAATGTAAGGAACATTCTTCTCACTGATCACCAATGTAAGGAACATTCTTCCCACTGATCACCAATGTAAGGAGCATTCTTCCAACTGATCACCAATGTAAGGAACATTCTTCCCACTGATCACCAATGTAAGGGACATTCTTCTCACCGATCACCAATGTAAGGAACATTCTTCCTACTGATCACCAATGTAAGGAGCATTCTTCCCACTGATCACCAATGGAAGGAACATTCTTCCTACTGATCACCAATGTAAGGAACATTCTTCCCACTGATCACCAATGTAAGGAACATTCTTCTCACTGACCACCAATGTAAGGAACATTCTTCCCACTGATCACCAATGGAAGGAACATTCTTCTCACTGATCACCAATGTAAGGAACATTCTTCCCACTGACCTCTAATGTAAGGAACATTCTTCCCACTGATCACCAATGTAAGGAACATTCTTCTCACTGATCACCAATGTAAGGAACATTCTTCTCACTGACCACCAATGTAAGGAACATTCCTCTCACTGATCACCAATGTAAGGAGCATTCTTCTCACTGATCACCAATGTAAGGAACATTCTTCCCACTGACCACCAATGTAAGAGACATTCTTCCTACTGACCACCAATGTAAGGGCCATTCTTCTCACTGACCACCAATGTAAAGAGCATTTTCCCTATTGATCACCAATGTAAGAGATATTCTTGCCACCGACCATCAGGCTAATGTACCGTGAGTTGTAGATATAACAACTATTAGCAGGGGTTCCCTGAGCCTGGAAAGTTATTTAAAGGGTTTGTCCATGTTAAAAAGGTTGACATAAGCTGCCCTAGACTATTGTCTCCTCTGAACAGGAAAAATAAGGTTAGACCAAAAATGGGGGGGGGGGGGGGGGGGTTGGGGCGACGACAACCTACAAAATTATATTTATTGCAGACAATCCGAAAACCAACAATTAATGTAGATAAAAATATAGATACAAATCTATATAAATAAATGATAGACAGAAGTAATCTATTACAAACCATTTCACCAGATGATTCAGAAGAAAAAGAGCAAAGATGATCCTCGGAGAGAACAACCAATGACACGCTCAGGTATCACTCATCAGCGTAAAAATTGGACAGCGGGATAAGTGGCGAACAAAAT
Organism: Lithobates clamitans; assembly: GCA_037952925.1. Classification (NCBI taxonomy): domain Eukaryota; kingdom Metazoa; phylum Chordata; class Amphibia; order Anura; family Ranidae; genus Lithobates; species Lithobates clamitans. Next base: position 164,204 of record JBBGZY010001935.1, read on the forward strand.
AATATAATGCGGCGTTAAAGATCAAATCATTTCAAACCACTTTAGAAGATAAGTATCTGGAAGCATCTTAAAGTTGATTATACGCCGGAAATAATAGGCCGGAGAGGGTAATCATTTAATCCTTTAAGAAGTGTGAGACGGAACAACGGAAACTGCAAACCTGACACAAATGAATGGCTGAGGAAAGAAATGGCTATGCGGCTAATTCAATATTCACCAGGCAAAGAGCCAATGAGAGCTGAGAATAACAGGTGCACAAGGGAAAACCATTTTGCCATTTAACATGTGTCAAAGCTTAGTGAATTGAGTCTGACGTTTTTATACAGAAATACAGTATTTAGCTAGAATCATTGGGGGGGATTTGTTCTACAAGAGGAAGTTTTTTTGGGGGGAGGCTGGAGGATTTATGCTAGGAGGAGTGATTTGAGAGGGAAGGGGGTCACAGGGTGGTATTGTGCCGTGAGGGTGGATGAGGGGGGGAGGGATTTGTGATAGGAGGGGGATTGAAGGAGAGGGTTTGTGGTAGGAGGGGTGATTTGGGGGGGTTGTGCTGGGAGGGTGGATGGGAGGGGATTGAATTTGTGCTAGAAGAAGTGATTTGTGGTAGGAGGAGAAATTTGGGAGGGAGGATTTGAGCTAGGAGGGTGGATTTGAGGGGTGATTGCGCTATGAGAGGGGATTTGTGCTAGCAGGGGGAAGTTGGGGGGGCGGCAAAGATTGTGCTGAGAAGGAAGTTTAAGCTGGTGTGGAAATTGTACTGGGAGGAGGGAGAATTTTTCTTAGAAGAAATTTGGCTTGTAAAGGGAATTTACGTTTAGGGTGTGAGTATGCAGATTGTATTATTTTCATGGGGGAGGAGATTTTTGTGATGCTCACAGAGGGAGGGGGGGGGTACATTTGGGCATCTTTGATCTGGGCACTAGATGAGCAACAGAAAAGCTGAAATGCTTTCCTTTCCTAGAGAAAATGCTGCCCTGGATTCCTTGCAGTGCTTGCCTTATTTATTTACCTTTTCTTTATAGGAATTTATATAGCACTATTAACTTGCATGTTATGCATAACCAGGGTGAATAACATTTTTTTTTTTTTAATCAAAAAAATCATATTTTTTTTAATTTTTTTTAATTTAAATCATATTTTTTTTATTTTTTATTAAATTTATTTTAATAAAATGCTTTTGGAGTAAAAATCTATCTAAAGATTGATTGATTCTATTTAGGATACATTGATAATTTAGTTTATTCAGCATGAAATGGAGCTTAGTTACCGTATTTATCGGTGTATAACATACGCCGGCGTATAACAGGCACCCCAAGTTTAGGAGGGAATTTTAAGGGAAAAAACTTTTTAAGGGAAAAAAACCTTACATTTAGATGCCCATCAATGCAGCCTTGCACAGCGTCCATCTGCAGCCTTGTCAGTGACATTTGCAGCCTTGCCCAGGCTGCAGTTAAACTGCAGTGACTTGTCACTGTCACTGCAGTTTGAAAATGCCGCCGAGATACACAGAGCCGGTCCTCGGCTCCTCTCGTAGTCCCGCCCTATAATAGACATAACACAAATCCAGTGGCGGGACTGGGTGTGACTGTGAGCGGAGCTGAGCGCCGCCCATATACATACATACTCGGCTAGGTTCGGCTAGCTCCGCTCACAGTCACGCCCAGTCCCTGTGTTATGTCCATCATAGGGAGGGACTGGGCGTGACTGTGAGCGGAACTAGCCGAGCCTAGCCGAGTACACTCGGCTATGTATGTATATCGGCGGCCGGCGCTCGCTCCGCTTACAATCAGCGTGGGGGGGGGGGGGGGGGAATCGGCATATAACACGCACCCACGATTTCCCCCTGATTTTAAGGGGAAAAAGGTGTGTGTTATACACCGATAAATACGGTATGTAGCATGAGGCTGTAAATTCTGCAATAGTTACATTTTTGGTAAACTCATTCAATGAATCCAAGCCCTGCGATAAAACAAAGTTCAGGAATATTCCTTTAACCCATTGTTTTGCAAATCTATGTACACTGCAAACTGTATGATTGAATCGGTTCTAAAATCGCTGTTTAAGGGCTCTTTCTCACGGGGCGGATCAGTGATGATCCGCCCTGTGAACATCCGCTTGCTCAGCGGGGATCACTCCACCGATTCCCGCTGAGCAGCAAGATGACAGGTCCGTCGCTGCACACTGTGCAGTGATGGACCTGTCAGAGCGCCGCTCTCCCCTATGGGGGGATCGGATGATGATGGACCGTAGTGTACGTCGTCACCCGATCCGATCACGGATGGAAAAGTAGGTTTTTCCTCCGTTACACTTTTCGGATCGGAGCGGGTCGGATGTCAGCGGACATGTCACCGCTGACATCCGACGCTCCATAGGGATACATGTATGTCCGTTTTTCATCCGAAAACGGAAGGATGAAAAACGGACATACGGATCCCTCGTGGGAAAGAGGCCTTACTAACCTGACAGCTTATTACTCTAAATAGGAAACCTTAATTTTGTTTACAAATATTAAAGATTCTAACTACCAGCAAGAATAAGTCCTTACATTTAGAGATCACCTGTCATTTCAGAGCCATCATGGCAGCGCCTGTTAGCGGGCATCCACTCACCTGCTGCCGCCACGTCCCTCACCTTGTTGTGCCACCGCCGCATCACCAGCCGTCTCATTAAAGTGAATGGGACTGTCGGTGATTCAACAAGCGGGTCAAAGGAGGAGCCAACAGTGGGTCAGAGGAGGAGTCAACAGCGGGTCAGAGGAGGAGCCAACAGCGGGTCAGAGGAGGAGCCAACAGCGGGTCAGAGGAGGAGCCAACAGCGGGTCAGAGGAGGAGCCAACAGCGGGTCAGAGGAGGAGCCAACAGCAGGTCAGAGGAGGAGCCAACAGCGGGTCAGAGGAGGAGCCAACAGCGGGTCAGAGGAGGAGCCAACAGCGGGTCAGAGGAGGAGCCAACAGCGGGTCAGAGGAGGAGCCAATGCAGGACAGAGATGACAGTTGCTCTTTAAAAATTATGATCTAAATTGAGTTGATTTAAATCAAATCCACCCATGTACCTTAGATTGTAAGCTCCTTGAGGGTGTAGGGACTGATGTGAATGTATAATCTATATGTAAAGCGCTGCGTAAATTGACGGCGCTATATAAGTACCTGAAATAAATAAAAAATAAATGTGCATAAGTTTAGCTGAGTATTTACGTCAACATTTTTAACAAAAAAACATTTTTTAACAAAAATTGGGAAGTTTCAGCAAAATGTTGCCATTTTGGTGTAATGCATTTTAGTCAATAGGGAAAAAGAAATGAAAGTGTTTCTGGTGTTTTTTTTTAAGTGTGCAGCGGGCCTTAAATGGCTCATAAAGATAACAAAAACTCCTTTCACTTATCCAGGACCTGTTCTTTTACCATAAAAATTGACCCCATCAGCCTCATTATTTTATATTTTTTTTCAGTAAAAAAAAAAAATTGGAAAAAAAATAAATACCGGTAAATAAAAAGACAGTACACAAATAACTATCAAAAACATAAACAATTATACTTACATTAAAACCTTAGAATGGGACTTTAAAAGCACAATAAAGTACAACATTTAACACGTCACCATATTAAAAGATTTTATATTTGTATCAATTTATTACGAAGCAATTCACATTGTAATACTGGCAATAAACTGATATAAAATATTTTAACATAGGGATGCGTCAGATTTTGTCCTTTTTGTGTCTTGAAAGTCACCAAGACTTTCAATAAAAAAAAGTAAGTGTGATATTTGGTATGTTGGCTCAGAAAAACAATTCTCATTGATCATGGCGCACTGAGTTTTATGTGTTTATTGTAAAACGGCACCAAACAACATCATAAAAAAGGAAAAAAAAACACATACAGTCAGGTCCATAAATATTGGGACATCGACACAATTCTAATTTTTTTAGCTCTATACACCACCACAATGGATTTGAAATGAAACGAACAAGATGTGCTTTAACTGCAGACTTTCAGCTTTAATTTGAGGGTATTTACATCCAAATCAGGTGAACGGTGTAGGAATTTACTGGGACTATACACACCACTGTAAAGACTGGGCCCCAACGCTAGCCGGCTGAAGAACTAGGGCTAAAGACTGTTCACTCAGTTAGCTACTTCACAAGAACTTGGTCTACTGTCCGTAGTAAGATAGGGAGTTTTTAATTTAATTGCTGCCCTTCATATAGAGTGCACTGTAAAGTGGATATAACCTACTGTTTACAGAGGAGTTCTCAGTATTAATTATTATTGCTGGTATTGTTTTCTAATGCAAGTACTTATTGCAGATTTTGTGGATTACCAGATTTACTCCATTCGATGCTGCAATAGATAGTGAACATCTAGTGAACTGTGATTGATCTAATCCTTTACTTACCTATTTATGTGCATACTGGTATTTTCTGCAACCTGCGACAATACATTGGGTTCATTTCCCAATGAGCATTCTGATGATTGCTTATTGACACTGAGCCTTAGACACGGGTTGCAGGAAAGAAAATTGCTAGATTCCCCCACCAACACAGACAGTGTGTGGTGGAAACCGTCCCCGCCAGAAGACCATATACTATACCGGCCGCTAGCAATAATCACATGTAAAATCCAGCAGGCTGGTTGCACCCAAGTTGATGGATCCATTGATCAACTTGGCTACATTCCGCCTGCCCATACATGGATCAAATCTCAGCCAGTTCATGTTGAACCAGCCGAGATTCGAATAGTCTATGGCTGGCTTTAGTGTGCAGGATATCTATATTTGTGCTTCCAGTGGCCGTGTAGTATTTATTTATTTACCCAGGTGTGCCAGTGGGGCTGAGGTTGTTCTCACTGGCAGAAAAACAGAGAACTCAGTCCACTAAGCAGCTCCTGGGGGGGGGGGGGGGGGGGTAGTGCTACAAGTGTATCTAACCCAAGAAGAAACATTCACATATTGCAGCTTACCTAATCCTAAGATGTGGCTTTTCTTTTTTGTCAGCCTATTTTTTTCTTTAAATTCACCTGGTGATCCTGCCAGTAATACTATCCACAATGATTTAAATGGTATATTTAACATAAGACAAGGGAGAAAATAAGCATTTATTGCACGCTTTAAAGGGATACCGAGTTCTGGAAGCTGTGCCCACAAAGCTCAGGCAAAGGACTAGTCACTAGTATTGCACATGGTCTCCCTGATCCTTCCAGACTTCTTAGGCCTTGTTCTGCATGTATCTGTGGAGGCGCCACACTGATAGAGATAGGGCTTTGCTTCCCTGTGCCCCTGGGTGGAGAAATATTCAAGAAGCAGTCGGAGAGGTGAAGGAAGCACAAATCCCAGAAAAAAAAAAAGCAGAAGCAGGGAGATCCTTGTACTACAGGTCCTCAGGTGCAGCTTCCTCTCCAGCAAGTACAGTGATCAACACAGTAGTGATATCATTTAATGACTGATGGGTTATTGATAGAGGTAGAGCAAGCACAGATCAACAGAATGGATGAAGCAGAAGCAGGGAGATCCTTGCATTGCAGGTCCTCAGGTACAGCTCTCTTTCCTGCAAGAAGAAGTGAGCAGTATCTGATGACTGGTGGGGTGATGATAGAGGTAGCGCAAACACAGATCCACAGAATGGATTAAGCAGAAGCAGGGATATCCTTGCACTGCAGGTTCTCAGGTACAGCTTCCTCTCCAGCAAGGAGAACAGTGATCAGTGCAGTAGTAACAACACAAAATCTCACTTTAAATCTGGTGAGGCTAGCATTCAGAGGCAGCAGTGCCTTCGATAATCTCACACTGCAGATACATATTGTATACCGCTATGAGTCTGGAGACCGGGGAGTGCCTAGGCACATTTGCATACCAGGAAGTGCACTGCTATTAAAAGGTAAATCTTCACTTTTAGAGTTCCACTTATGAAAGAAGTAGTATACTTCCATATTCTTTGCTATCTCAACATTGGAATGTACAGTCCATCCTCATTAAATCAGTGGTGTCACACAATAGTGTAATGGTTATGTTTCGAGCTGACTGGCTACAGATGCCAAATAATTAAAGATAATACAATTTACCAAGCGGGGTTTGCTGCTCCGGAGGAAAGATTGCTGGTTTCCTCAAACTTTCTGCACTCTGGTGACCCGCCTGCCTCCCTCCCGTGATGAAGCCGCAGTGCTGGATATGAGCTGGCGCCATAGCAATAAAAGCCGTACTTAAATTGTAATGAATTCGGTACAGAGCATCGAGAAGCGGCAGGAAAATATATTCACAAAAATAATTCCTGTCTTTAATATGCTCTCTCGGCGGCTGCCGCGCTTCCCCCGCACTTGTTGCTCAGTTTTTATGATGGAAGGCGGACGGGGAGTGTCTGAAATACAAGTTGATGTTCAGCCGCTGGTATGCGTTAATGGCGTATTAACTTAACTGTGACTTTTTCTCCTAGAAATGTGCAGATTATTTGTTTATATTGGCCCGGTACATTTAAATCTGTGGTCTGCGGTGTGACTAAACCCGCCGAGACGTTCTGCTGCAGATTTTATGGCGCAGATTACATCTAAAGCTGAAATTTTAGTATTAGATAAAATCATCCTATAAATGGAAGAGATTTGTTTTGCAAAAGTAGTATTTATGTTTATTTTACTTATTTATCCACTTGCCGACCGCAATACACGCATATTATATATATATATATATATATATATATATATATATATATATATATATATATATATATATATATATATATATATATATATAAAATGTTGCGGTTTGCAATTGGTTTACCGGGGTTATGGCTAAAGCCATCAGCCATAACCCCTATATTTTTATTTTTCAGCCGGTGACTGGCTTTCTCATGAAAGACGTCTGAGCGGCTCATTAGGGTTGTCCCCTCCCGCTGCTTACCGGTATTACTCGGCTTACCGTTTTTACTGGTGCGCCTGAGAAACGATCGGATGGTGCAGCCAGCTGGTCACAGAGGCGGATTAAGACCAGATAGTCTCTGACCGCCCCTATGGCCTTGGAAGACCAGAGCGACGTCATGACATCACTTCCGGTCTAGGGTGGAAGTGCCAATTTTTTATTTATTTTTTAAAGCAAAAGATCAACTTTTTTATTTATTTCTATTTTTTGCTTTTAAAAGGTAAAGGAGAGATCTGGGATCTTTTTGACCCCAGATTTCTCCATTAAGAGGACCTGTCATCCATATTTCTTTTACAAGGGATGCTTACACTATTCCTTGTAATAGGAATAAAAGTGATTTAAAAAAAAGGTACAGCGTAAAAAAAAATAAAAATAAAAAAAATAAAATAAAAAAAAAATATTAAAAGTGCCCCTATCCCTCCGTGCTCGTGCGCAGAAGCAAACACATACGCGAGTCGTGAATGTTAGCGCGAGAGCAATAATGCCAGAGCTAAACCTCCTCTGTAACTCAGGTAACCTGTAAAAATTGCCATTCCAGGAGCGTGCGCATTTTTAAAACGTGACATGTTAGGTATTTATTTATTTGGAGTAACATCACCTTTTATAATTTACAAAAAAATTGGAGTATATATTGTGTTTTCATTTTTTTCAATAATTTAAATGTATTTTTTCCCAAAAATTGCGTGGGTGTTACATAGGGTGGTCTGCTTGCAAATGCAGCCTGCCTAGGAACACCCACTCCTCCAGACTGACATTTACCCATCAAGGCATTCTGGTATTTGCATAACTCCTCCAAAGAGCCAACCCACTGCTTGCATCAGGGCTGAGGGCGCTTAAGAGGAGTACTGAGGCACAGTGGCGTACCAAGGGGGGCGTGGTCCGGAGTGGTGGGTGGGGTCGGGTGTGGCTGCCTCCTCCAATCCTCCTACAGACTCCTCCCCTCAGGCTGATCCCTAAGCTAAAAAAGAAAGAGGAGGGTAGAACACAGCAGCCCAGGAATCTCCATCACCTGCCATGCTATAAGTGACGGAGGACACTGTCACTACATGGAGACCTAGCCTGGCACTAAATTACCCTAACCTGGCACTATACCACCCTAACCTGGCTCTATATCACCCTAACCTGGCACTATACCACCCTAAACTGCCACTATATCACCCTAGCCTGGCACTATACTACTCTAACCTGGCAGTATACCACCCTAATCTGGCACTATATCACCCTAGCCTGGCACTATATCACCCTAGTCTGGCTCTATATCACACTAACCTGGCATTATTTCACCTAACCTGGCACCATATCATCCTAACCTGGCACTATGTCACCCTAACCTGGCACCATATCATCCTAACCTGGCACTATGCCATTCTAACCTGGCAGTATACTACTGTAACATCGACGTGTGGTGCGCTGCCTGGCCGCCTGGGGGGGGGGTACGCGGCATTAGAAGAAAACTTGTTATGCCGCATACACACGGTCGGACTTTTCCGACAGACTTTCCGGCGGACTTTCTACAGACTTTTGACGGACTTCCGACAGACTTTTTAACGAACGGACTTGCCTATACACGATCACACCAAAGTCTGACGGATTCGTACGTGATGACGTACACCGGACTAAAATAAGGAAGTTGATAGCCAGTAGCCAATAGCTGCCCTAGTGTCGGTTTTTGTCCGTCGGACTAGCATACAGACGAGCGGATTTCTTGGTCTTGAGGTGTTCTGACGTAAAGATTTGAAGCATGTTCCAAATCTAAAGTCTGTCAGATTTTCGACTGGAAAAGTCCACTGAAGGTCCGATGAAGCCCACACACGATCGGATTGTCCGCCAGACTCGGTCTGTCGGACCAGTCCGGTCGAAAAGTCCGACCCTGTGTATGTGGCATTAGAGTCTGCAAAAGACTTGAGACTGGGGCGGAGGTTCACCTACCATCAGGACAATGACCCGAAACATACAGCCAGAGCTACAATGGAATGGTTTAGATCAAAGCATATTCATGTGTTAGAATGTCCCAGTCACAGTCCAGACCTAAATCCAATCGAGAATCTGTGGCAAGACTTTAAAATTGCTGTTCGCAGACGCTCTCCATCCAATCTGACAGAGCTTGAGATATTTTGCAAAGAAAAATGGGCAAAAATGTCCCTCTCTAGATGTGCAAAGCTGGTAGAGACATCCCCAAAAAGACTTGCAGCTGTAATTGCAGAGAAAGGCGGTTCTACAAAGTATTGACTCCGGGGGGCGCTATACAAATGTACCCCCCACACTTTTCACATATTTATTTATAAAAAAAAATTGAAAACCATTTATCATTTTCCTTTCACTTCACAATTATGTGCCACTTTGTGTTGGTCTATCACATAAAACCCCAATAAAATACATTTACGTTTTTTGGTTGTAACATGACAAAAGGTGGAAAATATCAAGGGGTATGAATACTTTTTCAAGGCGCTGTATGCCCATCTACATCATCCAATGTCCTCTACTTTTTGGCTGAAGCGACTCCACCGGGGGGAATCCCCTTGCCAGCGATCTCTCGGCTTCCCTGCATTGTTCTGGCTGATTAATTACTCGGCTCATTTTGTTTGTTTCTCTGTTACGGGATAATAGAAGGCGCTGTATTGGCCGCGGATAAGGACGCTCTCCACAATGCAGCGTTTACAAGCCACGCAGACATTAAGTAATTGACTTCCCTCTCAGGGACCAATTATGCTACTGAAGGGAGAACGGCGCCTAATAAACTTGTTTTCGATGCTGCAGAAGGATGCGCGGGGATGATCCTGGCACACGAGGGGTTAAAGCCAAACTCCAAGCAGATATAAAAGATCATCATTTATTCTGGTTTGAATGTTAAAAAAAACACAAGCCTAACATTAAAGCTGAGGTTTAATCTGATTATACAGTGTGTTGCCTTCCCTTGGTTCCTCCCTCACACCTCATCAACATGCAGACGACATTTTTAAATAAAACCTTTCCATGGTCATTACATACCTTATTTTAGACCCAACAATGTCCTAACTGGGCCTCTGTGCAATGGAGGCAGATCATGGCTCGTGGGAGAGCCCCCACCCCCAACATTCATTGTAACATTGTAAGCCCCCCCGTTCACACCATCAAATTGCATGCCAAATCGCAGCCTATTGCCGGCAACGGCACTGTCCTAAGCGGCGCGACGCCAATTTCCAAAAGTTGTTTCTGCACTACTTTTGGCGACTTCGGGGGGCAATTTCAATAGACATCTGTGCATGAACCCCCCACAGATGTCTTTCAATTCGCCCCCCGAAATCGCACTAAAATTCAGGTTTGAAATCGCGTTCAGCTGAACATGCACAATTTCAAACCCGTGTTCAGTGTGAACGTTACCCCAACTCAGAGTTTTTCCCTGCAGTACTTTTTTCTCCCTCTAGATGTCCTCAGCCAGCATCAATCAACCCCATCCCGGACGCACCCCCAACCTGTGACTGGACAGTGAAAGAAGAAGCAGCATGGTAGTTAGCTCATCCTTCTGTCACTCTCAGCATATGAACTGATTGGCTCCTTTGCTGCTTCTTCCTCTCACACACCAGCTCTGCTGTACTGGGACAGCAGGAGGCTGATGCCAGGTCACATTCAGGTACTTACACTGCTTGCATTAAAAAAATATATTTAACTACTTCCCGCCTGCATGACATGCTATGACGTTATGCACTTTAAGGATCTATATCTGGATGATGCCTGCAGCTACTGATTCCCTACCCTGTAAAAAGCCGCTGGATTGCTTTTACAGACTTTGGGAGGGGATGCCCCCCGCCCCCTCCCGCTAGAGCTGTACAATTAATCGTTAAAAAAATCGTGATCTCGATTCAACCCCCCTGACGATCTCTATTGCAGAGTTTGCCGATTCTTTCATATAACAAGTGGAGAGACTTATCTGCTCACTCAGCTGTCAAAAGAAAACATCCGGGCAGTCTGTCAAGTTTTTAACATGAAACATTGTAACTAACTCTTCCTTCTTAGATCAAAGGGATAAACTTCTGTGTGTAAAGAAAAAAATCCAAAGTTTTTAACAACAGTGTAAATGCAGGAAGTTTAACCACTTAAAGTCTAAGTCTTTTTCTGACACTTGTTTCTTAAGTTAAAATCAATATCTTTTGCTAGAAAATTACCTGGAACCCCCAAACATTATATATATTTTAGCAGAGACCCTAGAGAATAAAAAGTCAATTGCTGCAATATTTTATGTCACACTGTATTTGCCCAGCGGTCTTTCAAGCGCAATTTTTTGGGAAAAAATACACTTCAATGAATAAAAAAAAAAAAAGAAACAGTAAAGTTTGCCTAATTTTTTTTTTTTTGTTTTAATGTGAAAGATGATGTTATGCTACGAGAATCATGAGAGAATCGTGATCTATCTTCTAAGCAAAAAAATCGTGATTCTCATTTTAGCCAGAATCGTGCAGCTCTACCTCCCGCCCCCTGTTGGTGCTTCTTCGGGCTCTTCCATTCGATCAGGAAGCCGGAGATCTAATCTGGTGGTGGCGCAGGTTACCACAGAGCTGGCTGAGGACCAGATGGTCCCCGGCCATCTCTATGACCCTGGGAGGCCGGAAGTGACGTCATGACGTTACTTCCGGATCTGGCAGATGTAAACTCTACCATTTTCTCCCCTAGGAAAGCAGAGATCATTTTTTTTTTGTAATCTCAAGCTTTACAGGGTAGAGAAGATACGTATCTGGGGTCTTATACACCCAGATGTCTCCATAAAGAGGACCTGTCATGCATTATTTCTATCGCAAGGGATGTTTTAATTCCTTGTGATAGAAATAAAAGTGATTAAAAAAAAATTAAAGGGACAGTGTAAAAATAAAAACAAAAAATGCATGCAGAAGTGAACGCATACGTAGGCCGCGTCCACATACGTAAACTGTGTCTGCACCACACATGGTGTGAGGTATCGCTACGAATGTCAGAGCGAGAGCAATAATTCTAGCGCCAGACCTCCTCTGTAACTTTAAACTGGTAACCTGTAAAAATGTTTAAAGCGTCACCTATGGAGATTTTTCGGTACCGTCGTTTGGAGCCATTCCACGATCATACGCAATTCTAAAGCATGACATGTTAGTTATTTATTTACTTGGCGTAACATTATCTTTCACATCTTCTAAAATAAATTGGGTTATATATTGCGTTTTTTTTTTTGCATTAAAATTCATTCAAATGTATATTTTTCCCAAAAAAATTGCGTTAAAAAAAATTGCTGCGCAAATATTGTGTGATATAACAAATTGCAACAACAACCATTTTATTCTCTAGGGTCTCTTTTAAAAAAACAAAAAATAAAACATATATAATGTTTGGGGGGTTCAGAGCAATTTTCTAACAAAAATATACAGATTTTTTACATGTAGGAGAGAAGTGTCAGAATTGGCCTGGGTGGGAAGTAGTTAATGATGTATTAAAGCGGTATTAAACCCAGAACCAAAAATGGAATCTATTGCAGCTTACTAGTCATTAGATGTGATGGCTGCATTAGTTTTATTTTTTAAGCTTTTTTGTGATGGCTACATTCATTTTCTTTTTTTAGGCTTTTTTCCCCTATGTTTTCACCTGGTGATCTGGCCAGTAACACACCTCCTGTATTAGAGCGCCTCCCACTCCCAGCCCACTCTGGATGAAGGAGAACAGGAGGCACAGCAGACAGCAGCATTGTCAGTACAGGGGGGAGGGGGTGTTAAATGTAATAGCAGATTTAAATACACTAAGGCTACTTTCACACTGAGGCGTTGCGGGCGCTGGCGGTAAAGCCGTTGCGGGCGCTGGCGGTAAAGAGGCTCTATATTTAGCGCCGCTTTACCGTCATTTTAGCGGCGCTATTCGGTCGCTAGCGGGGCATTTTTAACCCCCGCTAGCGATCGAAAAAGGGTTAAAACCGCCCGCAAAGCACCGCTGCAGCGGCGCTTTGCAGGCGGGTTTGGAGCGCTCCCCCATTGTTTTCAATGGGAAGGGGAGCTTTAGGAGCGGTAAATACACCGCTCCTAAAGCGCTCCAAAGATGCGGCTTGCAGGACTTTTTAGACCGCCCTGCAAGCGCACCGCTCCACATTGGATTGCACTGAGCGGCTCTTTCAGGGTGCTTTGCAGGCGCTATTTTTAGCACTTTAGTACCTCAGTGTGAAAGGGGCCTTAGAAACAAAACTTCAGCCAATACTTTATAATCAGTTATAGCAAACAGTTTTTTTTTCTCTGGTAAATGGTTTGTCTCATCCCTGTTAACTGATACAGCGGAAGGAGAGCTTGTTCTTTTGAAAAACCACAGACTTGTTGGCTGAATCACCAAATTAAAGCAGAAGCGAGAAAAGCCTAAAAAAAGAAAACGAATGCAGCCATTACCTCTAAGAATTGGTGAACTGCAACATAACAAATGTTTGCTTTTGGGATTAATACCGCTTTATTGATTACAGAGCTGCATTAAATGGGTCTTATGTATCTTCCTGCAGGCTGGCTATAACATGAAAAGGATCATACTGTGTATGTGAATGGATTATGGGAATCTTGCAATAGAGAGTGTTTCATTTTTTTTCTGCAGAGAACTTCCTTAAAAACAATAACCACAAAAATATAACAATATGCGTGCACACCGCTCCCGCCATACTGTAAATTACCGGAATAATCTGCAGAAGTTTCCCTCCTCAGCAAGATGTGAATTGTGCTGGATGCACAATCTCGACACGTGAAAGCTCTTGCCTGGGAGGCGTTGCGCAGTCTGGCCGCTGACACATTTCCCACGCCATATGGTGAGAAGGTTTTTTTTTTTTCTTTTATGGAATCATATTTTTGTTTGTTTGTCAGAAGGCTGAGAAAACGAAGTGTTGCTGTTTATTGCTTCACACATTAACGGAGGATGATTCGATGGTCCCTTGCGGGAATGGATCTCCATCGCGTATTTAGAAGAGGCAGCGCGGAGAAGGGGGGCGGAGCAGATGAGCTGCCAGCCGCAGCAAACATATTAGAACATCATTAAAGGGATTTAAAGTTTCAAAAGCCGTTCACACCTGGGCCGACTGATCGATTGTGGGGCTGTTGTCTATGGCAGGGGGGTCTGCAAAATCCACAATTAATATTTTACAAATATTTGCAGGCTGAAAAAAATCAGGTTCATAAATGAATGAATATTTAAATGAAGTTCCCTGTTACATCAAGCAGTGCCCAGCATAGTCCCCCCTTACAGACAGGAATGCCCAGCAGAGTTCCCCTTAAATCCAGGAGGGCTAGCAGTGTCCCGCCCCCCCCCCCCGTTACATTTAGAAGGGTCCAGACGCGCCCCCCTTACATCCATATGTGCCCAGCAGATTTCCCCCCCTTATCCAGTAGTGCCCCTCCTTACATTCCAGTGTGCCCAACAGCATCCCCCCTTATATCCAGGAGTGCCCAGCAGAGTACTCCCCTTCATCCAGGAGTGCCCAGCAGTGTCCCTCCCTACATTCAGAAGTGCCCAACAGCTTCCCCCCTTCATCCAGGAGTGTCCAGCAGAGTCCTCCCTTACAGACAGAAATGTCCAGCAGAGTTCCCCTAAATCCAGAAGAGCTAGCAGTGTCCCCCAGTTACATTTAGGAGTGCCCATCAGCACCCCCTTTTATTCATATGTACCCAGTAGTGTCCCCCCACATTCAGGAGTGCTCAGCAGTGTCCCCCTTACATCCATATGTGCCCAGCAGAGTCCCCCCTTACATTCAGGAGTGCCCAGAGGAGTACCCCTTACATTGAGGAGTGCCCAGAAGAGTACCCCCTTCATCCAGGAGTGCCCAGCAGTGTCCAGCCTTACATCCAGGAGTGCCCAACAGCACCCCCCTTACTTCTAGGTGTGCCTAGTAGTGTCCCCCTTACATCCAGGTGTGCCTAGTAGTGTCCCCCTCTTACATCCAGGAGTGCCCAGCAGCACCCTCCCTCCCTTACATCCAGGAGTGCTCAGCAGCGACCCCCCCCCCTTACATCCAGAAGTGCCCAGCAACGTCCCCCTTTACAGGCAGGAGTGCCCAGCAGAGTTCCCCTTAAATCCAGAAATCCAGGAGTGCCCAATAAAGTCCCCCCTCACACTCAGAAGTGCCCAGCAAACCCTCCCCACCAAATGCAGGGGTGGGGCATCAGAGTCCACCTTATATCCATGAGTGCCCAGCAAAGCCACCCTTATAACCATGTGTGCTCATCAGAGACCCCCTTACATCCAAAAGTGAAGCCAGGAGTGCCCATCAGAGCTCCCCCTTACATTCAGAAGTGCCCAGCAGTGTCCTCTATTACATTCAGGAGCCACCCCCCCCACTCCGGATTTGGGGGGAGCATCACAGTCCACCTTACATCCATGGGTACCCAGCCGTGCCCCCCCCACACCTTATATTAATGTGTGCTCATCAGTCCACTTTATTCATACACAGTCTGATTTCAGTTTCCTAAGCGCAGCTACACAGATCTGGTCATCCCTGCTGCTGGAGGCCTGCTTTCAGTATCGGTTTCATCAGTGCTGCTGATCTCCTGCAGCTTCTTTGCAGCCGTTTCCTGTGTACATGCACTTCAGAGATGGCTACCTGACATTTCTCAGGGTGAGTTTCCTGATGGTGACAACATTGCACTATGCCTATGTAAGAGCAAATACCAAAAGGATTCTGCTACTACCTTTATTAGCTGTTAAACCCTCCTACGTGCACATCCCCCATTTAGTTTCACTGTTATTTAAGGTATGATTTCTAGGCCCCAGAAATGAGCTCACGTTTTAGGTTTTAAATAATATGCCAATATACGCAAGTGCTGGCAGTTACCTGCGTATAGCACCGCACAGCATCTTCTGTAATGTAATGCAAACCCACCAACTTGCTTACCGCTCAACAGATTGCCAACCATTTCAATAGCAAAATCGACACAATTCGCAAGGAGATATCCAGCATTCAAATTCCTCCCCTACCCAACACACTGGGTCCAACACCACACTCAATACTCTCCTCCTTTTGCCCAGTTACAACAGATGAAGTTGATAAACTCCTCTCCATGGCCCACCTCACTACCTGTCCCCTGTCCCCTCACAATTACTGCGACCACCTTCCCACTCTATCCTCAACTCCCCAACCCACATCTTCAACCTCTCCCTCTCCTCCGGCACCTTTCCTTCCCCGCTCAAACATGCACTGGTTATCCCCATACTCAAAAAACCCTCACCCATCTCCCTGCTCCCGTTTGCCTCCAAGCTCATCGAACTCCTTGTCCATGACCGAATGAGTCGCTACCTCATGGACAACAACCTTCTCGACCCCCTACAGTCCGGCTTCCGTCCACAACATTCTACTGAAACCGCCCTACTAAAACTCACCAATGACCTACTAACTGCTAAAACCAATGGGCACTACTCCATACTCATTCTTTTAGATCTCTCTGCTTCCTTTGACACAGTTGACCACCTGCCCCTCCTCAGCAAACTACACTCCCTTGGCCTCCGTGATTCTGCATTATCCTGGTTCTCCTCCTACCTATCTCAGCGCACTTTGAGTGTCACTTACAACTCCCTCTCCTCCACTCCCCTTCCTCCTTCTGTTGGGGTACCCCAAGGCTCCGTCCTTGGGCCTCTCCTATTCTCACTCTATACCTCTTCCCTGGGCCAGCTGATAACCTCCCATGGCTTCCAATACCACCTCTATGCCGATGACACCCAGATCTATCTCTCCGCTCCTCAACTCACCCCCTCTATCTCCTCACGGATCTCAAACTTACTGAATGACATATCAATATGGATTTCACAGCACTTCCTCAAACTCAATCTTTCTAAAACTGAGCTTGTTATATTTCCTCCGTTGCGACCCCCCCCCATGACTTCACCATTAATATCAACAACACAACCATTGGTCCCTCCACACATGCCAGGGTCCTGGGTGTAATCCTTGACTCTGACCTCTCCTTCAGCCCCCATATCCAATCACTGGCTAAATCCTGCCGCCTTAACCTCCACAACATCTCCAGAATTCGACCCTTCCTGACTAATGACACTACAAAGCAACTTATTCACTCCTTGATTATTTCCCGCCTTGACTACTGCAACTCTCTCCTTAATGGCCTACCCTAAAGCAGGCTCCTCCCCCCTTCAGTCTATTATGAATTCTGCTGCTAGACTAATACACCTCACTAATCGATCCGTGACTGGCGCCCCTTTCTGCCAATCCCTTCACTGGCTTCCCCTACCCCACCGTGTAAAATTCAAAATGCGCACCATAACATACAAGGCCATTCAAAACATCACCCCCATCTACATCACCAACCTCATCTGCAGATATCGCCCAGACCATCCCCTCTGCTCCTCCCAGGACCTCCTGCTCTCTAGCTCTCTTGTTACCTCCTCCCATGCTCGCCTTCAGGACTTCTACAGAGCCTCTCCCATCCTCTGGAACTCCCTGCCCCGGTATATCTGATTAGCCCCTACCCTGTCCACCTTTAGGAGATCCCTGAAAACTCATTTATTCAGGGAAGCCTATTCAACACCCACCTAACAACTGTCCCTGAGCCACCCCCATCAAATCATTCTCTGCAGCTATTACCTTTTGTACCACCACCCCCTCCCTTTAGAATGTAAGCTCTACGAGCCGGGCCCTCCTGTACCTTTTGTATTGAACTGTACTGTAATTGTGTTGTCCCCCCTATATATTGTAAAGAGCTGCATAAACTGTTGGCGCTATATGAATAATGTATAATAATAATAATAATGGAGGTCAATGGGCACAATTATTCTGCAGCTGTGGTTCCCAGGCGCCACAACAACTGGCGTATTTTACACTATATGGATGTACACCCAATGTATGCCTGCGTGCGGGAACAAGGGGATTTCTCCAGTGAGATTTCCTGTGGGGTCTCCAGGACAAGAAGTAAAATAACACTAAATCAGAGGGGTAATTTTCTGACTACTACATTTCATAAGAGGCATCCCGTGGAGTTTGGGGTTAGGGAGAACTTTTGCTTTGGAAGGTTTAAACTGTGAAAGGTTCACTTTAATGCTGAATCTTTAACATTACCTAATTTCTCCAGCTCAATAACAGGTCGAACATCTAGGGAAAAGCGAACGTCGCTAATGACAGCATGAAACATATGAGAAGTGAGCTGATTTGCATAAATTTAAATGAGCATAAGCCCTGTTCAATGATATGTCTGCAGACTGGCCCTGCCAGGGGCCATCGGGGGAGGATGAACGTCGAATGTCACAAAGCAAAGTCACAGAAGTATTGTACATGGACTCGGCTGTTCATCCTTCTGCTGCGTTTTCTGCCTCCCGGAGTTCGTTAATCCTTCTTGACAGATGAACAGGCTCAATGGTACCCTGCGGGCTCTAATTTAATTGTTTTCTAACCTATGGGGCGAAGCGTGAGGATCGGGCAAGGCTGGCACTGCCAATATGAAAGAGTAAGGGCCACTTCTTGAGCAGAAATAGAGCACCGAGTGAGGCCCAGATGGCACTAAGGGACTACATGATCCATAAGGTATGGAGTCTGCAGCAGTGAGGGGCTTTTAGCAACTGTGTTTGGATGTAGAATGAGGCCAAAAGTTTGTATGTGCATCTACTTTCACCCCATTAGTGACCAATGTGCACCAACAGGCCCCCCCCTTTACCCAATTAGGCCCCCACTTTACCCAATTAGCGCCCAATGTACACCATTGGCCCCCACTAAACCCCATTAGTGCCCAATGTGCACCATTAGCCCCCTACTTTACCCTATTAGTGCCCAATGTGCACCAATAGGCCCCGATTTATCCCATTAGCCCCCACTCTGCATCATTAGTGCCCACTTTATCCCAGTAACACCTAATGTGAACCATAGGCCCCCACTTTACCCCATTAGTGTTCACCTTATCCCATTATCCCCCACTTTGCTCTACTAGCTCCCTAAATACCCCATTAGCATCTAATGTGTACCATTAGCCCCCATTTTACCCCATTAGTGCTCAATGTGCACCAATAGCCCCCAATTTATCCCATTAGACCCCACTCTGCATCATTAGCGCCCACTTTATCCCATTAGCACCTAATGTAAACCATAGGCCCCCACTTTACCCCATTAGTGCCCCCCCCCCTATTAGCACCTAATGCGAACCAAAAGCCCCCACTTTACCCCATTAGTTCCCACCTTATCCCATTAGGCCCCACTTTGCTCTACTAGCTCCCTATATACCCCAATGTGCACCATTAGCGCTCCCCCTTTACCTTATTAGCGCCCAATGTGCACCATTAGCCCCCCACTTTACCCATTAGAGCTCAATGTGCACCTTTAGCCCCCTACTGTACTTTATTAGTGCCCAATGTGCACCATTAGCCTCCACTTTATCCCATTAACACCCACTTTACGCCATTAGTGTTCGCCTCAACCAAATAACACCCGCCCCCCTGCACCATTAGCGCCCACTTTATCCCATTAGCACCTAATGTGTACCATTAGCCCCCACTTTAACCCATTAGTGCTTGCCTTATGCCATTAGCACCCACTTTGCTCTATTGGCCACCTACATTCCCCAGTAGCACCCAATTTGCACCATTAGCCCCCTCCCACTCTGCGTCATTAGTGCCCACTTTATCCCATTAGCACTGAATGTGAACCATTAGCCCCCCTATTACCCCATTAGTGCTCACCTTATCCCATTAGCCCCCACTTTTCTCTACTAGCTCCCTGCTTACCTCATTAGCCATTTAATATGCACCATTAGCTCCCCCCCCCCCCACTTTACCCTATTAGTGCTCAATGTACACCTTTAGATCCCCACTTTACCCCATTAGCACCCAATGTGTACCATTAGTCCCCTACTTTACCCCATTAGTGCCCAATGTGCACCCTTAGCCCCCATTTTATCCTATTAGCCCCCAGTCTGCATCATTAGCGCCCACTTTATCCCATTAACACCCACTTTACCCCATTAGTGCCCAACTTATCCTATTAGGCCCCACATTGCTCTATTAGCCACCTACTTACCCAAGTAGCACCCAATTGCACCATTAGCCCCCTCTTTACCCCATTAGCGCCCACAGCAGGTGGTGTTTTGGTACATATGGCACTGGGGACTACATGTCCCATAAGGTATTGAGTCTGGAGCAGTGGGGATCTTGTAACAACTACGTGTTTGGGTGTAGCAAGAAGCCAGAAATTTGTATGTGCATCTACCTTACACCATTATTGCCCACTTTGTACTATTCAACCCCTTTTTACCTCATTGGTGCCCACCTTATTCTATTCGCTACCCACTCAAAAACTGCCCAGCGATTATGTTATGACATTGCTACACACATCACTGTGTCTCAGCTCCCCCTCTCAGCAGTGACTCTGCGATTCAACACCCTCACAGCAGTGGCTTCAGCTAAACTCCCCCTTTACCCAGCAGTGACTTTGCAGCTTATCCCTGTTACAGCACTGACTTTGCAGCTGAACTCCCACTCCCAGCAGGGAACCAACAACTCAGAGCCCAACCAAGCAGTGACAATGCAGCTTAACTTTCCCCCCCAGCAGTGATTTAGCAGCTCCACTCCTCCTCGTAGCAGTGACTCCGCAGCTCAACTTCCGGTCCCAGCAGTGATCCAGCAGATCAACTCTCCCACCCATCAATTACTCAGCAGCACAGCTCCTCCTCCCTGCAGTGACTCCACAGCTCAGCTCCCCTTTCCTGCAGTGACTCTGTGGCTCAACTCCCCTAATCAGCAATGACTGCGCAGCTCAACTCCTTCAAAGCAGTGACTTCAGCTAATTTCACTTTTACCCAGCAGTGACTCTGCAGCTTAGTCCCTCTTCCATGCAATACCTCAGCAGCTCAGCTCTCCTTCTCAGCAGTGACTCTGCAGCTCAGCTCCCCCTCCCAGTAGTGACACAGCAGCTCAGCTCTCCCTCCCAGCAGTAATTCAGCAGCTCAGCTCTCTCTCCCAGCAGTGATTCACCAGCCCAACTCTCCATCCCAGCAGTGATTCAGGAGCTCAGCTCTCCCTCCCAGCAGTTATTCAGCAGCTCAGCCCTCCCTCCCAGCAGTGATTCAATAGCTCATCTCTCCCTCTCAGCAGTAATTCAGCAGCTCAGCCCTCCCTCCCAGCAGTGACTCAGGAGCTCAGCTCTCCCTCCCGGCAGTGATTCAGCAGCTCAGCTCTCCCTCCCGGCAGTGACTCAGCAGCTCAGCTCTCCCTCCCAGCAGTGACTCAGCAGCTCAGCTCTCCCTCCCAGCAGTGACTCAGCACCTCAGCTCTCCCACCCAGCAGTGACTCAGCAGCTCAGCTCAACCTCCCGGCAGTGATTCAGCAGCTCAGCTCTCCCTCCCAGCAGTGATTCAGCAACTCAGCTCTCCCTCCCAGCAGTGACTCAGCAGCTCAGCTCTCCCTCCCAGCAGTGACTCAGCAGCTCAGCTCTCCCTCCCAGCAGTGACTCAGCAGCTCAGCTCTCCATCCCAGCAGTGATTCAGCAGCTCATCTCTCCCTCCCAGCAGTGATTCAGCAGCTCAGCCCTCCCTCCCAGCAGTGATTCAGCAGCTCAGCTCTCCCTCCCAGCAGTGACTCAGCAGCTCAGCTCTCCCTCCCAGCAGTGATTCAGCAGCTCAGCTCTCCCTCCCAGCAGTGATTCAGCAGCTCAGCCCTCCCTCCCAGCAGTGATTCAGCAGCTCAGCTCTCCCTCCCAGCAGTGACTCAGCAGCTCAGCCCTCCCTCCCAGCAGTGATTCAGGAGCTCAGCTCTCCCTCCCAGCAGTGACTCAGCAGCTCAGCCCTCCCTCCCAGCAGAGATTCAGCAGCTCAGCTCTCCCTCCCAGCAGTGACTCAGCAGCTCAGCTCTCCCTCCCAGCAGTGACTCAGCAGCTCAGCTCTCCCTCCCGGCAGTGATTCAGCAGCTCAGCTCTCCCTCCCAGCAGAGATTCAGCAGCTCAGCTCTCCCTCCCAGCAGAGATTCAGCAGCTCAGCTCTCCCTCCCAGCAGTGATTCAGCAGCTCAGCTCTCCCTCCCAGCAGAGATTCAGCAGCTCAGCTCTCCCTCCCAGCAGTGATCCAGCAGCTCAGCTCCCCTCTTCCTAGCAGTCACTCAGAAGCTCATCTCCTACTCCTAGCAGTGACTCTGCAGCTCAACCCCCACCTTCCAGCAGGGACTCAGCAGCAGCTCAGCCCCCCCCCCCCCCCCCAACCCAGCACTTACTCTGCAGCTTAGCTCCCCCTTCCAAAAGTGATTTGGCAGCTCATCTCCCCCTCCCAGCAGTGCCTCTGCGGCTCAACTTAACCCTCCCAGCATTTCCTCCGCAGCTCAGCTCCACCGCCAAGCAAGGGGATCTCAGACCTCTGCAGAAAGACCACTGCTTCAACACAGAGAGCAAAAGTCTTGCTGCAGGCTGGCAGGGGACAGGCTTCTCTACTGGCTGTGGCTGCTTTCTAAAGAACATGAACAATAGGACTTTGCACATCCTTTCTTTTTGTGCACCTGGAATGTATTTAACGGATTTAAACTGAAAGTTCAAGTGAGCGTTAACGTAAACGAGCTTGAAGTGGCCACCCATGTCATCCAATCAAATGACAGCCGTCATCTCTTCCAGGTATATGACACATAAGGAGTTAGGAAACATTAGTGCATTCTTTTTTTCACTGTTATACAAAGACCCCCCCCCCCCCATAAATGCAGGCCGCTCCTTCCATGAATACTTTTTTTCTCTTATTGTTTTTTCCGCCTTTATGTTAGCGTTTCAGGAGAGAGAGAGATTTTCAATCCTGTAAATGAGATATGAATGGCGCAGCCCCATGCAAAATGATTAATTGTCTCGTATTGAAAGACGCTAAGACGTCTCCTCAAGAGCCGGGAGCAACAAAAGGAAGAGCGGAGGAAAAAGGAAAATCTTCTGCAGGAATCGCCAGAGGTGACGCGCTGCTGCACTGTGTATGAGGTTTCCATGGCAACTGGCGCTGGCAAAGACGGAAAAAAAAAAACGCCGGAGATTCATTTCATTCTGCAGTACGGGCTCATAAATCTCTCTGTTCTCCGGTACCCACAGATCATTCGCCTCTGCTTCTAATTATGGCGAAGGAGTGCGAAACAATGAGGTCATTATTACTGTACAATGTAGTGAAATAATTGGAGCGCACCTGGCTTCTGACCCTTCTGTTTATCTAGAGCCGCGCAGGAGCGGCTGGCCTGCGAAACGCCCGGCAGATAATCGCGGAAAATAATTGTATCATAAAACATGACCGGGGACGGCTCGCGAGCATGCTAATGAACGCACCATAAAAATGAGATTTCCAGTTTAGCGGGTAACGTTTATTGTGCTCCGCGTTACGCCGAATGGACGAATTGGACGCACGGTAATTTTATGGTCGCTGAATCTCTGGGGCTTATTGGCACACGCGGTAATGAGTTGGGAGTTTATTTTACAATGCCGGCCGCTCGCGGCGTTTTAGAATTATACACTAATACCTTTTATAGGGTAATGTTTTGGCTGTCTGTGTTTAAAATACAACACCGATAACGGCCGGCTGGTATTTTTTTGATTGGTTATTATCAACAAACAAAGGCCGGTAATAACTAAAGAGATTCTCAAATCAAAAGGTGAAATGGAGCCTTGGAATGCGTACTGCGAGGACATCCAGTCTATCCGTGGATTCTGTTTTCCTTCCAGGTAGAGTGGTGCTGTGCCAGACTACTTAACGTTGAAGTTTAATCCGCTTATATTTTTCCCTACGCGTTACGTCCTTCCGACTTCGTCAGGGACACAGTGACCTTGATTAATTCAAAATGACGTAGCTTGCATTCCAAAACCATTCCATTTTCATTACACCATCTCTGGGTCTCTGTGCTTCTCTATGCAACACAGGAAAAAAATCAGAGCTGGTGCCCTTTCCATCCAGCTGTGCTTACCTTACATGATCTACGTCATTCATATGTGCTTACAGTACATCATCCAGCTCTGCCCTATGCGTCAATTTGCATGTTCTCCCTGTGCCTGCGTTTCCTCCGTGTACTCCGGTTTCCTCCCACATTCTAAAGACATGCTGGTAGGTTAATTAGCTCCTGTCTAAATTGGCCCTAGTATGTGTATGTATGAATGTGAGATAGGGACTTTAGATTGTAAGCTCCCTGAGGGCAAGGACTGATGTGAACGTAAATATATATGTAAAGCACTGCGTAAATTGACATCGCTATACAAGTACCTGTAATAGTAATAATAATAATAATAATACGTGCTTACATCAGCCAGCTCTGCCCTATGTGTTACAACATTCCGACTTCATCAACCTGCTTATATTTTTCCCTACGCGTTACGTCATTCCGACTTCGTCAGGGACACAGTGGCCCTGATGAATTCAAAATGATGTAGCTTGCATTCCAAAACCATTCCATTTTCATTACACCATCTCTGGGTCTCTGTGCTTCTCTATGCAACACAGGAAAAAAATCAGAGCTGGTGACCTTTTCATTCAGCTGTGCTTACCTTACATGATCTACGTCATTCATATCTGGTTACAGTACATCATCCAGCTCTGCCCTATGCGTTGGATCAGTTCAACTGTGTAAGGGACACATTGGGGGTTGTTTTATGAAAGGCAAATCCACTTTGCACTACAAGTGCAAACTACAAGTGCAAAGTGCTTTTGAAATTGCACTGAAAGTGCAGTCGCTGTAAATCTGAGGGGTAGATCTGAAATGAGGGAAGCTCTGCTGATTTTATCATCCCATCATGTGCAAGCTAAAATGCTGATTTTTATTTTCCTTGCATGCCCTCCTCGGATCTACAGCAACTGCACTTACAGCGACTGCACAAGTGCGCTTTCAGTGCAATTTCAAGTTGACTTTGCACTTGTAGTTTGCACTCATAGTGCAAAGTGGATTTGCCTTTCGTAAATAACCCCCAATGTCCCCGACAAAGTCAGAATGATGTAGCTTGCATTCCAAAACCTTTCCATTTTCATTGCATCATTATGGGGTCTCTATACAACACAAGCAAATCACAGCTGGTGCCCCTTTCATCCAGCTGTGTATACAATACATCATCCAGCTCTGCCCTATGCGTTACATCATTTCAACATTGTCAGGGACACATTGCCCCTGACGAAGTCAGAATAATGTAGCTTGGATTCCAAAACCTTTGCCCCTTTCATCCAGCTGACGAACTCAGAATGATGTAACCGAAAACACACCCTATATTTCCTACATGATTAGAATTAGAATGATTTAACTTGCATTCCAAAACCATTCTATTTTCATTACATCATAATTGGTTCTCTGTGCTTCTCTATGCAACACAGGAAAATCATAGTTGGTGGCCCTTTCATCCAGCTGTGATTTTTAGTGCACAGATTGGAGTGCACTACTTTTTTTTTTTTTACATCATCACTGGGTCTCTGTGCCCCTTTCATCCAGCTGTGCTTAAATGACCAACGTCATATGTGCTTACATCATCCAGTTATGCACTGTGTTACAACATTCTGACATCCTCAGGGACACAGTGCCCCTGACGAAGTCAGAATGATGTAACTTGCATTCCAAAACCTTTCCATTTTCATTACATCATCACTGGATCTCTGATCTTCTTTATGCAACACAAGCAAACCACAGTTAGTTCCCCTTTAATACAGCTATGCTTATATGATCTACATCATTCACATTGGCTAAGTGGTTATCACTTCTGCCTAGCAGCACTAGGGTTATTGGTTTGAAGCCCAACCACAGAACTACGTGCCTGGAGTTTGCATGGTCTCCCTGTGCCTGCGTTTTCTCCATGTACTCCGGTTTCCTCCCACACTCCAAAGACATGCTGGTAGGATAATTAGCTCCTGTTTAAATTGGCCCTAGTATGTGTATGTATGAATGTGAGATAGGGACCTTAGATTGTAAGCTCCTTGAGGGCAAGGACTGATGTGAATGTAAAATATATATGTAAAGCACTGCCTAAATTGACAGCACTATACAAGTACCTGTAATAGTAATAATAATAATACGTGCTTACATCAGCCAGCTCTGCCCTATGTGTTACAACATTCCGACTTCATCAGGGACAAGGTGCCTCTGATGAAGTCGGAATGATGTAACTTGCAGGGCGAAGCTGGATAACATAAGCGCCCAAATGGTATGCAGGAAGGGGCAGTGAAGTGGTGGCTTCATAAATGGTTTGTCCTTTTTCCCCATGCATGATGATTTTTAGTGCACGTAGTAGAGCGCACCACTTTTTTAAGCGTCTTTTTAACCTTTTTTTAAAATAAAATGCTAAAACTGACTTATGCAATGCAGACTTTTCACACTTCACTTCCATGTGGAGTAAATGGAGACCCCTGAGGACAAATAATAGGCCAGTAGGGGGCATAAAGAGCATTAGACCTTCTACTTATTTCAAAGTCCATCATAAAGGATTAGCCAATGCTCTATAGCAGGGGCCTCCAAACTACAGCCCATGGGCCACATTCAGCTCACTGCAAGATTATATCCGGTATACAGCTAGGGTTAGTGGTCTCTCACACAGGTCTCAG
This sequence comes from Lithobates clamitans, assembly GCA_037952925.1. Taxonomy (NCBI): domain Eukaryota; kingdom Metazoa; phylum Chordata; class Amphibia; order Anura; family Ranidae; genus Lithobates; species Lithobates clamitans. The sequence continues at coordinate 190,558 of JBBGZY010001935.1, forward strand.
TCAAACCCCTCCTCTGGTCTCCAGCCGAGGTTCCTGTCATTGTACCATCACTGGTTGCTAAGGCCACTGATGTCCTAACAACCAATAATTTGCCTGCCTCAGCAAGAGGACAGCAAGTCTGGCTGGCAAGACTTGGAGACTTGGCAAAGAGGCTGCCAGTAGAGAACAGAACAATCTTACAAGGGGAAATGTTAGAAGTCTCACCTGAAGGCCTCTAGGACAGTGTGCTCGGGGATGTTTGGGGCCACACGTTTAAACGCCCTCTTAAAATCGTCCACATTTAAAAACCCGCGACCTGTTAATAACATAGAAACATTGAAGAGTGACAGCAAAAAAAAAAAAAAAAAAGCATGTGGTCCATCAAGTCTGACCCTTTTTTAAAAAAAAATGTATATTTCTTTTTTACCACTTATTGTTGACTGACTCCCTAGCTCTGCTGGAAGTATTTTCCAAGCATCAACTACTCTCTGGGTAAAATAATACTTCTATATAAATAGATATTAAAAAGACACCGCCCTGTCACCTATCAATATCTCCACCGCGCCTGCTGGAAAATAAGAGTGTAATATAACTGTGTACACCGATAACAAAAACGTGTGGTGAATCAACTCCCCACAACTAAAGTGAAGCAGCCCCTTTAAAATAAATCTAATATAAAAAATGTATTTAATCTAGTATGCCTGTGCAGTAAAAATTACCCACAGGCACTACACAGAAAAAATGAGAGGCGCTATTGATCAATACAAGTGAACATGTGCTACAAACCAGTGATGGTGTGACCCCCTAAAGGTGTCAGCGTATCCAAATGATTAAAGTAAACAAACAAAGTTGTAAAAAAATGTGTGAAAGAAAATGTTCAAAGCCACACACTAAATGTACTCAATGTATGGTAGCAATACAGTGATGGTGTGATTCCCTCCGTATAACTCACCATCAATGAGTGAATCTTTTAAAAAAAGATAATAATACCTCTCCAGTGATGAAGTGCAAAATATTCATGCTAAGCATGCATTACATATATAGAAAATATTCACACTTTCGAAAAAACAGTCCAAAAAAAATGACATGACATCACACGTGATGAATAGTGTCCTAAGTAAGTGCTCAATCTTGATGCAACCAGGTGATAACATAAATCTTCCACCTCTCCCTTGGTGCACGGTGCTTCCACTCCCTCAAGAATAACACTCACCGACTAGCTTTGCCTGCACTCTCATGCACGGCAACAATCGCTTATTTACCACCCCCGGGTAATAGGATCAATCGTTGTTTCCACGGTGATTGTTTAAACATGAGGCCCACATGAAAGAAATAATAAGTGCTCCAATAGTGTGAACCAGTTAAACACTTTTATTAAAATCACTGCAATCTTCTAATATATCACTCACATTTAAAACGATAGAAATCAGCCAAACGGTTAAAGTGCAGATCACATCAAACTGTGTATAGTGGAACCAAACTGCAACAAATGGTCACGGCGGACCCGAGGTGTGTCGGCGCACAGCGTTCAATCTCACCACCTCCCTGACAGCTCCACCGCGCCTCCGTGTACTCACAAACTTTCTCCCTCCGTGAGGATAGCAGCACTGTGTGTCACGTATTTACGGCCACGCCCCCGACATGTTTCGTCACAAGATGACTTATTCATGGGATCCCATGAATAAGTCATCTTGTGACGAAACATGTCGGGGGCGTGGCCGTAAATACGTGACACACAGTGCTGCTATCCTCACGGAGGGAGAAAGTTTGTGAGTACACGGAGGCGCGGTGGAGCTGTCAGGGAGGTGGTGAGCTTGAACGCTGTGCGCCGACACACCTCGGGTCCGCCGTGACCATTTGTTGCAGTTTGGTTCCACTATACACAGTTTGATGTGATCTGCACTTTAACCGTTTGGCTGATTTCTATCGTTTTAAATGTGAGTGATATATTAGAAGATTGCAGTGATTTTAATAAAAGTGTTTAACTGGTTCACACTATTGGAGCACTTATTATTTCTTTCATGTGGGCCTCATGTTTAAACAATCACCGTGGAAACAACGATTGATCCTATTACCCGGGGGTGGTAAATAAGCGATTGGTGCCGTGCATGAGAGTGCAGGCAAAGCTAGTCGGTGAGTGTTATTCTTGAGGGAGTGGAAGCACCGTGCACCAAGGGAGAGGTGTAAGATTTATGTTATCACCTGGTTGCATCAAGATTGAGCACTTACTTAGGACACTATTCATCACGTGTGATGTCATGTCATTTTTTTTGGACTGATTTTTCGAAAGTGTGAATATTTTCTATATATGTAATGCATGCTTAGCATGAATATTTTGCACTTCATCACTGGAGAGGTATTATTATCTTTGTTTAAAAGATTCACTCATTGATGGTGAGTTATACGGAGGGAATCACACCATCACTGTATTGCTACCATACATTGAGTACATTTAGTGTGTGGCTTTGAACATTTTCTTTCACACATTTTTTTACAACTTTGTTTGTTTACTTTAATCATTTGGATACGCTGACACCTTTAGGGGGTCACACCATCACTGGTTTGTAGCACATGTTCACTTGTATTGATCAATAGCGCCTCTCATTTTTTCTGTGTAGTGCCTGTGGGTAATTTTTACTGCACAGGCATACTAGATTAAATACATTTTTTATAAAATAATACTTCCTAAGATTAGTTTTGAACTTTTCTCTTGCTAGTCTGAAGTCATGTCCCCGAGTTCTTGATTTTAGCTTCATACTTAGGATCCTGCCTACTGAACCTTACTCAACCCCTAAAGTATTAAAAAAATTCGGTCATGTATCCCTTTCCCTTCCTTCCTCCAGACTGTGCATAGGAGTTGTTAATGCAGAAGGTTTTTTTATCATCATGCATGAAGATAAAAAGCCTTCTGTGTGCAGCAGCCGCCCCAGCACCCCCTAATACTTACCTAAGCCCCATCTCTGTTCAGCGATGTCCATGAGTCCCTCGGCTGTCGGAGACGTTCCCTCCTGATTGGCTGAGACACAGCAGCGGCGCCATTGGCTCCCGAAGGTGTGAATCAAAGTCAGCCTATCAGGAGAGAGAGGGGCGGGGCCAAATGGCAGCTTTGTGTCTGAATGGACACACCAAGCTGCAGCTCGGCTCGGGTGCTCCCATAGCAAGCTGCTTGCTGTGGAGGCATTTAACAGGAGGGAGGGGCCAGGAGCACCGAAGAGGGAAACGAGAAGAGGAGGATCTGGGCTGCTCTGTGCAAATTCACTGCAACAGAGAAGGTAAGTACAACATGTTTGTTATTTCTATTTTATTTTAAAACAAGACTTTACAACCATTTTAAGTTCCTGCAGGCTTTCCCTCAGATCTTTCATCATTTTTGTTGCCCATCTCTGGACTCGTTCTATCTTATCAATATCCTTTCGTAAGTGAGGTCTCCAGAACTGGACACAATATTCGAAATGATCTCTAACTAAAGATTTATATAGAGGAATCAGGACATCCTTCCTCCTGCCTGTGACCCCTCTAGTCATATAAAGATCTATAGAGAGGAACCAGGACCTCCTGCTGGTGATCCCTCTAGTGATATAAAGATCTATATAGAGGAATCAGGACCTCCTTCCTCCTGCTGGTGACCCCTCTAGTGATATGAAGATCTATATAGAGGAATCAGGACTCCTTCCTCTTGCTGGTGACCCCTTTTGTGATAATAAGGATCTATATAGAGGAATCAGGACCTCCATCCTCCTGCTGGTGACCCTCTAGTGATATAAAGGTCTATAGAGGAACGAGGACCTCCTGCTGGTGATCCCTCTAGTGATATAAAGACCTATATAGAGGAATCAGGACTCCTTCCTTGTGCTGGTGACCCCTCTAGTGATATAAAGATCTATAAAGAGGAACCAGAACCTCCTGCTGGTGATCCCTCTAGTGATATAAAGATCTATATAAAGGAATCAGGACCCTTTCCTCCTGCTAGTGACCCCTCTTCTGATAATAAGTATCTATATAGAGGAATCAGGGCCTCCTTCCTCCTGCTGGTGATCCCTCTAATGATATGAAGATCTATATAGAGGAATCAGGACCTCCATCCTCCTGCTAGTGACCCCTCTTGTGATAATAAGGATCTATATAGAGGAATCAGGACCTCCATCCTCCTGCTGGTGACCCCCTAGTGATATAAAGATCTATGGAGAGGAACCAGGACCTCCTTCCTCCTGCTGGTGATCCCTCTAGTGATATAAAGATCTATATAGAGGAAGGAGGACTCCTTCCTCTTGCTGGTGACCCTTCTAGTAAGTTAAAGAACTATATTGAAGAATCCGGACTCCTTTCTCCTGCTAGTGACCCGTCTTGTGATAATAAGGATCTATATAAAGGAATCAGGACTCCTTCCTTCTGCTAGTGACCCCTCTTGTAATAATAAGGAGCTATATAGGGGAATCAGGACCTCCTTCCCAGTAGTGTATTTAGGTTTTGTGCTGCCCTAGGCCTGACTAAACTCGTGCACCCCTTAATTTAAATATGACCCACCCATTCCTTTCAAGGCCACACCCCTTGCTGTTTAAGACCCGCCCTGAAATTTTCGAGTGGGGACACTAGTTCTAAGGGCCTGGGGGGGGAAGCAATGAATTCCCTTAATTTGCATAGATTTCCTCTCACTATAACCCTCCCTTACTCTATCCAAAATGAAAAAAAAGTGTTGCCTATAGTTCAAATTTCTTATAATTTTATGGGGAGGACTAAGAAGATATAACCATGCCAATGGTGCAGCAGAAAACAGCACAGTGAGGAAGGTTTGTGGTCCAGGATGAGAGGACAGTCAAAATTAGAAGCGGCGCTGCCCCCCCAACCCCCCCCCCCCCCAGTTGCGGAATGCCGGTCTCCCGCATATTGGAAGCAGTGCGGCCGCTTTATGGGGGAGCTAGACTAATTTGCCTCCCAGCCCAGTCCGCACCATAAGACTGGCGCTACACTAACAGTGTAGCGCAAGCTGGCAGGGACTCTTTCCGTGCTGCCCCCCTGCAAAGTGCTGCCCTAGGCCTTGGCCTTGTCGGCCTAGGCCAAGATACAGCATTGCTCCTTCCCCCTGCTGGTGATCCCTCTAGTTATATAAAGATCTATATAGAGGAATCAGGATCTCCTTCCTCCTGCTGGTGACCCCCCTAGTGATATAAAGATCTATATAGAGGTATCAAGACCTCCATCCACCTGCTATTGACCCCTCTAGTTATATAAAGATCTATATAGAGGAATCAGGACCTCCTTCCTCCTGCTGGTGACCCCTCTAGTGATATAAAGATCTATAAAGAGGAACCTGGACCTCCTTCCTCCTGCTGGTGACCCCTCTAGTTATATAAAGATCTATATAGAGGAATCAGGACCTCCATCCTCCTGCTGGTGACCCCTCTAGTTATATAAAGATCTATATAGAGGAATCAGGACCTCCATCCTCCTGCTGGTGACCCCTCTAGTGATAACTAAAAAACAAAGTCATTTTTTACAATCAAGTAAAACAATACAGATGCAATTTTTTTTTAATCAGACAAAGTAATGAAATATCCATTTACTAGTTCCCTAGAAACTGCAGCTCAAACTTTTGCCCATTAGCTGGCTGCGAATGAATACTTACAGTGGGTATCAAAGACGGAGAAGATCTGTCTCTGCTCTCCGAAGTTTAGCTGAGCGCTCCTTTTTACAGACATCAGCTTTACAAATTCATCAGCTCGGATGCCTGGGGGTAGAAAAGATGTTTGTGCGTTATATGACTGCACAGAAGGCTCACCAAGCAATAATCTGCAGCGCCTTGAGCAGAGTACAGGGCTCCCTGGAACCAATCATTTTTCTTCTATTGATCACATACAAGCCGTGGGAAGAGGAGAGCGACGCTCAGGAGATCAGCAGCACACCGTGATCCCTACAAATCACATCCTGTAAGTCTATATAGTCAGCGCATGAAACAAAAAGGAGGAGATCATATGGGCTTTGATTGTCACAAATCAGTAACTCTCCTTAAATGACTTGACGTTAGCATTGAACCTTTTGCCAACCACGTAACGCATATATGCGGCAACAAGAAAAGTGGGCTTTAAAGCGGAACTAAAGTTTCTCTGTAAGAGACAGCGAGCAGGCAGGTGTTTATTGCAGAAGAGACCTAGACGTTCTCTTCTGAAAAAAAATGCCCCTACCTGCCTGTTTGCTGTCTTCTCTGGAACTGCTTTGTGCACTGGTCCAAATTATTTGGTGGAGGGGGGATTCGGATGTGGGGTTGTTTTTTTAGGCGTTGGGCTTGGTCCCTTAGTTCCAGTGAAGGAAACTCTTAAGGCGTCAGCATACCAAGACATTTTGGACAATTTCATGCTCCCAACTTTGTGGAGGCCAACAGCGCCCTAGCAACCAGTGATGCTTTGAGGCCAACAGTATCCCAGCAACCAGTGAAGCTTTGAGACCAACAGGGTCCTAGTAACCAATGATGTTTTAGGGTGAACAGCATCCTAGCAACCAATGATGCTGTGAGAACGAGAGCATCCTAGCAACTAATGATGATGTGAGACTGACAGTGTTCTAGCAACCAGTGATGCTGTAGGGCCAATAGCCTCCTAGCAACTAATGACTCCTTGAGACTGACAGTGTACTAGCACCCTAGCAATCAATGACTTTTTCAGCATGTGCATGACCTATCAACCAATTATGTTGTGAGGCCGACAGTGTCCTATCAACCAATGATGTTGTGGGGCCAACAGCATCCTGGCACTCAATGCTGCTGTAAGGGTGATGGCATCCTAGCAACCAATGATGCTGTGAGGGCGACGGCATCCTAGCAATCAATGATGCTGTGAGGGCGACGGCATCCTAGCAATCAATGATGCTGTGTGGGCGACGGCATCCTAGCAATCAATGATGCTGTGTGGGGGACGGCATCCTAGCAATCAATGATGCTGTGTGGGCGACGGCATCCTAGCACTCAATGCTGCTGTAAGGGTTATGGCATCCTAGCAACCAATGATGCTGTGAGGGCGACGGCATCCTAGCAATCAATGATGCTGTGAGGGCGACGGCATCCTAGCAATCAATGATGCTGTGAGGGCGACGGCATCCTAGCAATCAATGATGCTGTGAGGGCGACGGCATCCTAGCATTCAATGATGCTGTGAGGGCGACGGCATCCTGGGACCGACAGCATCCTAGCAACCAATGATGCTGTGAGACTGACAATGTTCTAGCAACCAGTGATGCTGTGGGGCCAACAGCCTTCTAGAAACTAATAACTCTGTGAGACTGACAGTGTCATAGCAACTAATGATGCTGTGAGACCAACAGCCTCCTAGCACCCAATGATGCTGTGACGATGACAGCATTCTAGCAATTTATGAATTTATGGGCAGGAGAGCGACCCAGCAACCAATGACCCTGTGGGATGAACGACATCCTAGCAACTAATGACTTAATGAGACCAACAGCATCTTATCAACTAATGATGCTGTGAGGCTGACAGCTTCCTAGCAACCAGGATGGCATAGCCCTGCTCACAACAGAATGAACTTAGATTTACCAACAATTTCCTAACTCAAAACTGGTGTTGCAGCCGTTGTTGGAAACTGTCACAAATACAAAATAATTTGGTGCAGCCCTGTCTATTGCAACCATTCCGCCAGAAAAAGGGCTGCAGATGCGTTATTGAATTGCGGCCATTGTGTCCTCTTCAGACGTATCTCTATGTCCTGTGTCAGTCCAGGAATGAACAATGCAATGCTGCTCTCTAAGGACCGTGTAACGCACAATCTCTAAACAAACATAAAAAAGAAGGGAGGAGGAAAGTGATACACACAACATGGAAAACCACAATGAGGTGATATAAGAGATGGAAAGTTCGAAAAAGGTAAAAAAAAAAAAAATGATTAGATCACAATAATATAATAACAACACAGATAGGAACACAATATACTGACCCCCAGACTTGGAGGATGATATGGAGTCAACTTCTAGCTGAAAGGGAAAGAAAACCGTCAGAATGTATGCCAGGAAATCAACTACGGTAATGTCATATAATACAGTAACTGATAACAAATATTATATCAGATAATAATAGGATTGTTGAAAAAAACGATTATAAAAAAAACAAAAACACAATAATAAATACTTTGTTATCTTAGGTAATGATAAAGCTATCAGCGAATAAAAGAGGTCCATAGAAAAGACATAAACACAAATGTTTCATAGGTAGTGTACAGGGCAGGAGCTGAACAGGTTAACCACTTGCGCACTGGGCACCTTTCTTTTGGTGGGATTTAATCACCACTGAGTTTTTTATTTTTTGCGCTATTAAATAAAAAAAGACCAAAAATGTTGTAAATAAAAATGTGTATTTTTCTTCGTTTCTGTTATAAAATTTTGCAAATTAGCCATTATCCTTCATAAATTTTAACCAAAATTTATACTGCTAAACATCTTTGGTAAAAATAAACAAAATCAGTGTATATTATTATTTGGTCTGTGTGAAAGTTATAGAGTCTACAAGCTATGGTGCCAATCACTGAAAATTGATCACACCTGATGTACCGACGGCCTATCTCATTTCTTCAGACACTGAGGCCAAGTTCAAACGCTCCGACATTGGGAGCTCATGTCGCATGACATGTGCAAATCAATGTTTCCCTATGGGAGCCGTCTTAACTGGTCCGACACAAGTCGGTCCGACTTTGAAAATGCTCCCTGTACTACTTGGTCCAACCTTGATCCTACTTCAGCCCATTGAATATCACTGAAGTCGGATCAAAGTCGGATCGCTGCCTTAACTGATCCGACTTTGGCACGCGACTTGTGCTCTGAGGATCTTGAAGGGGAACTCAACGCCAAATTTCCAAAAAAAAAAAACCCGGCATGGGTTCCCCCTCCAAGAGCATACCAGGTCCTTCGATCTGGTATGGATTTTAAGGGGAACCCCCACGGTGAAAAATGGTGTGGGGTCCCCCCCAAAATCCATAACAGACCCTTATCCGAGCACACAGCCCGGCAGGTCAGGAAAGGGGGTGGGGACGAATGAGCGCCCCCCCCCCCCTCCTGAACCGTACCAGGCCACATGCCCTCCCTTTTCCTGACCTGCCGGGCTGCGTGCTCAGATAAGGGTCTGGTATGGATTTTGGGGGGACCCCCATGCCGTTTTTTTGTGGGGGTTCCCCTTAAAATCCATACCAGGCCGAAGGGCCTGTTATGCTCTTGGAGGGGGAACCCATGATGTTTTGTTTTTTTTTTAGAAATGTGACTGGAGCTCCCCCTAAAGATTCATACCAGACACAGTACCTGGTAGTGTTGGGAATCGAATTCGAATCCCTGTTAATTGAAGTTGGACGGATGTCGGACTTAAAGTCGCAGGGCAAAGTCGGATCCAAAGCGGTACGACTGTTGTGTCGTACCAGTGTGAACCTTGGCCTCAGGCCCCTTTCACACTGCCACAACTTGAAAGTAGCGTGATTACACCGCGATTTTGATAGGATATCAGGGAATGCCTGTGTAAACTTGGAAAAGTGTGAAAGGGGCCTAGCAAGCCAGGAAAGTACAAAAAAAACCCTAATTTACCCCTTTTTGGAAAGCAGACATTCCAAGGTACTTAGTAAGAGGCATGGTGATTTTTTCATGTTTTAGTTTTTTCCCACAATTCTTTGCAAAATTAAGATTTTTTTTTTTATTATTTTCACAAAATTGTCATATTAACAGGTTTTTTTCTCTCACACAGCATATGCATACTTGCAACTACAAAATACATTTTGCTTCTCTTCCCAAGAATGGTGATACCTCATGTGTACAGAGGCCCAACATGCAAGGAGCACCCTCAGGCGTTCTAGGGACATAAATTATACATCTAATTTCTTTACCTATTACACTTTTGAAGGCCCTGGAGCACCAGGACAATGGAAATGCCCCAAAAATGACCCCATTTTGGAAAGCAAACACCACAGCGTATAATCTATGAGGAATAATGAGTCTTTTGAATGTGTCATTTTTTTCTACAGGTTTTTGGAAAATGTGGAAAGAAAATGAAAAAGCATTTTTTTACACATTTTTACGGCACTGATGGGCACAGAAGAGCACTAATAAGGCACTGTAGTGGCACTGATGAGCACTAATAGGACACTGTAGTGGCGCCGTAGGGCACTGATGAGCACTGTAGTGCCACCGTAGGGCACTTATGAGCACTGTAGTGGCACCGTAGGGCACTGATGAGCAGTGTAGTGGCACTGATGGGCACACTAAATACAGCCGTTGCACTGTGTCTCCCTCCTCTCCTCACACGCTGTATCGGGGTGTGGAGAGGAGAGAGCTGAACAAGACATGACGTCGGTTTGTTGACAAAGTGATCACTCCATCATTGGACGGAGCAATCACGTGGTAAAAGGCCGCTGTGGTTGGCCCTTTACCCCGATCCAAGACGCGCTGGGCAGGGGGCACGCAAGAAGCGCGTACACGGGAGGACGTCAGTAGACGCCCTCCCAGAACTAGTCAGACGCACTGTGGCTGTCTTTCGGCTATAGCGCGGTCAGCAAGTGGTTAAAGCAGAAAGCAACTTCTGCTGATCCTATTCCTCCCTTTTGAAAGTTTTTTTTTTCTGGGAGATGGCGCCTGTTTCGGACAGGTAAGTAAAGAAGAAATTTGCCGCACCCCTCCCCCGCAACCTCCTAGGACACGAGCCCCATGAGACTGTGGAAGCATTAAGAAAGTGCAGCGTCTCGCGCATGCATAGTGGGAAACAGGCTGTGAAACACCAGGAAGTCACAGTTGCCCTACCACACTGCAGTGCTGGAGGGGCCTAAAAACCGACATAAAAAAAAACACACCAGGTGACAACAGTGCTAGATCCCTGGGCTGTGTATTACACATTTGCAGACCAGCAGTATAACATATACTGCTGTCTGGTGGCTTGAGGGTACAAACTTTCTGGTTTACAGGCGCGCACGTGTGCCCGCTGCCTCTCGTGTTGTGGTTAGACACAGCATGAGTTTGCCAGCAGGCTCACAGACAATGGTTTTGGTTGTGCACCTGCTGATAGCTGTGACCAATCACAGCACAGATCTGTGTGTGTTAGCAAACACAGAACACAAATCTGGCTGCTTCTGCTTCCTATTCTCACTTAGGCTCCTTTCACACTACCGCGACTTTTGCCGCGATTTAAGGGAGACTTGAGGTACATGGGCCACAATTTGCATCAAAGTCGGACCAAAGTAGTGCAGGGACTAATTTGAAGTTGGCGCTAAGCGCTTTCCCCGACTTGTTCATTCCCCGACTTAGTTGGAGTAGGCGGAACACTTTGGTGGGGGTGGGTCAGCCACACCTCTTGACCTTTGGTGACACGCCTACTGACCTTTGGTGGAGGTCCTTATTCCAATCCCTGAGTCCTAACCTTGCTCTTCAAGGGTAAACCCTAACCCCTACTGATCTTTGACCTATGAACTTTAACCCTAACTTTAAGTGCATCTCCACTTTCTGACTCCCCCACCCTAAAACCCCTACCTTTCCCAGATCCAGCTCGGTTTGTCGGAAAAATGGGAATTTTTTTTTTTTTGGCCCGCTCGCCCCCTAGAAACTCCTAGGACGCTCGGCAGCCTTATAAAAGACTTGTTCATTCCCCGACTTAATTGGGGTAGGCGGAACACTTTGGTGGGGGTGGGTCAGCCACGTCTCTTGACCTCTGGGGACATGTTTGCTGACCTTTGGAGGAGGTCCCTATTCCAATCCATGAGTCCTAACCTTGTTCTTCAAGGGGAAACCCTAACCCTGAAGCGCGTGCAAATCGCTTTCCCCGACTTGTTCTTTCCCCGACTTAGTTGGGGAAGGCGGAACACTTTGGATTGGGTGGGTCAGCCATGTCTCTTGACCTTTGACCTCTGGGGACAGGCCTGCTGACCTTTGCATTTGAGGGTGGAAGCGACGTCAAAACGTCACTTCCACCCAATGCTCTTAAAAGGGACATTTTTTATTTTATTTTTTTAAAATGACATTTAATTTTTTTTTTTTTATTGCATTTTAGTGTAAAATTTTAGGGTCTTTTTGACCCCAGATCTCACATTAAAGAGGTCCTATCATGCTTTTTTTCTATTACAAGGGATGTTTACATTCCTTGTAATAGGAATAAAAGTGACCCAAATTTTTTTTTTTTTTAAAAAAGGACAGTGTAAAAATAAAAAATAAAAAAAGGTAAAATAAATAAGAAAAAAAAACAAAAAACATTTTAAAGCGCCCCGTCCGGTCGAGCTCGCACGCAGGATCGAAACGCATACGTAAGTCACGCCCGCATATGAAAATGGTGTTCAAACCCCACGTGAGGGATCACCGCGATCGTTAGAGCGAGAGCAATAATTCTATCACTAGACCTCCTCTGTAACTCAAAACTGGTAACCAATGTTTAAACGTTGCCAATGGAGATTTTTAAGTGCCAAAGTTTGTCGTCATTCCACGAGTGGGCGCAATTTTGAAGCGTGACATGTTGGGTATCAATTTACTCGGCGTAACATTATCTCTCACAATACAGAAAAAAGTTTGGCTAGCTTTACTGTTGTCTTATTTTTTAATTCAAAAAAGTGATTTTTTCCAAAAAAAATTGCGTTTGTAAGACCGCTATGCAAATACGATGTGACATAAAGTACTGCAATGACCGCCATTTTATTCTCTAGGGTGTCTGAAAAAAATATATATATATATAAATATTTACTTGCAGCATAAGACTGTCTGCAAATAAAGTTTTCTATTATTTAAAAAAAAAAACACTTTATAGACTTATAACAGAAATGTAAACACAACTGACTAAAAACTGTGGGTCTCTAGTGACATCTTGTGGCCGAACAACAAAACTACTAGAGGATAATGTGAATGTAAACCTCAATCACCGACGCCTCCTGCGATATTTAATGTGTTAATGTCAAATCAAAAGCCGCCTTCAACCTTTAAAAATTTGCAGCTTTTCATTAACCACTTGAAGACCAGGCTTCTTCTGGCACTTTTTGTTTACAGGTTTAAATCAGCATTTTTTGCTAGAAAGCTACTTAGAGCCCCCAAACATTATCCACTTGACCTCCGGAAGATTTACCCCCTTTCATGACCAGGCCATTTTTTTGCGATACGGCACTGCATTAATATAACTGACAATTGTGCGGTCGTGTGGCGCTGTACCCAAAAAGAATTGATGTCCTTTTTTCCCCCACAAATAGAGCTTTCTGTTGGTGGTATTTGATCACCTCTGCGGTTTTTATTTTTTGCGCTATAAACAAAAAAATAACCAACAATTAAAAAAAAGAAAAAAAACAAATTACTTTCTGCTATAAAACATCTAATTAAATAAATAAAAAAAATCGAATTTCTTAATCAGTTTAGGCCAATATGTATTTTTTTTACATGTTTTTGGTAAGAAAAAAATCCCAGTAAACGTTTATTGATTGGTTTGCGCAAAAGTTATTGCGTCTACAAACAATGGGATATTTTTATGATTTTTTTTTTCATTTTATTTTTTTTTTACTAGTAATGGCGGCAATCAGCGACTTATAGTGGGACTCCGATATTGTGGCGGACAAATCAGACACTGACACTTTTGACACTTTTTTGGGGACCAGTGACACCAATACAGTGATGAATGCTAAATAATATGCACTGTCACTGTACTAATGACACTGGCAGGGAAGGGGTTAAGATCAGGTGTGATCAAAGGGTTAAATGTGTTCCTAGGAAGTGATCTCTAACTGTGGGAAGACAGAGATCCGTGTTCATGCTTAGCAGAAACACAAGATCTCTATCTTCCCATGTCACAGAATGGTGATCTTCCTTGTTTACATAGGCAGACCATCACTCTGCCTCTCTCGGGAATGATCGGCGGGCCTGCCGGAATCGCTGATTGTCTCCCACTGTGATCGCTGATTGGCTCCCGCTGTGTCCAATCACAACCGGAGCTGGTCGAGGGTGGCACCGTAGACCCAGAAGAGCGAAATCACGTACCGCTCCGCATATGCAGTTTTTTGTAGACCAACCCCTTTGTATTTTTTTTTTTAGACTTTAGACCAGTGGCGGCCTGCACATGGGCACCGCCCCCCCATCCATGCGTCCGGCTCCCTAATCTACATTTGGGGGTGCCAGATGCATGGATTCCAATTTGGGGGGAGGGGGGGGGTTGAAGCATGTGATTGGAGCCAGAGGCTCTAATAGGCTTCAAAGTAAGGTGGACTTGGGGTGCAGAGCATTGCGCTCTCAGACCACCCAGTTGTGTGACACTAGCGAATTAATATTTGCTACATTCTCCTCCCGGTCAATCAGGAAGTGAGTCTGAGACCTGTTTCCCAATTGGCCGAAAGGTGAAGCTACAGTGGCCGCCGGGAGGAGATACGAGGAGAGGAGATGCAGGGGAAGCTAGCCGGCCGCCTGTCCGTCGCCCGGGGTAAGTGTTGTGGCACTGACCGGGGGGAGGCGTGGGTGTCCCGACCAGGGGGGGGAGGGGTGTCGGCTGGATGTTGTTTGCTGCCCCCTCCAAAAAAAAATGCCACCGGCCGTCACTGCTTTAGACCAGATTCTGTGTGCACCAGTTATATCCCTCCCTCCTCCCCAAAGGTGTATCCAAGTTCTGCCACTTCCTGTTATAGATTGACAACAATCTGTCCACGTCTCCCAGTTGTGCTCCTGGGTTGTCACCCTGTCACATGAGCTTCTAATGGACACTACAAATAGTCGTTCCAACACTCATTACACAGGTAGGATCCACTAGACACGTGCAATTCGTTTTGTTCCGCATTCGTCTTTCGACTAAAATTCGACAAATTCAGAAATAATAAAAATAACGAAAACCCGTTTAAAGTGGAGTTCCACCCAAAAAAAAAAAAAAAAAATTTAATTTATGTGCTTAAAAAAAAAAAAAAAAAAAAAAAGGAGAAATTTTTTTTTTTACTCACCTCTAAATGCCTGTTGCTAGGGGGTCCCTCATAGTCTGCCTCCTTCAGCGCCTGGGCTCTTGATGTCACTTCCCCCGGCGCAAGAAGGGAGATCGCCCCTCCCCCCCTCCCTCTTGTCACTCACCTGGGACACGTGACCGGTCCCAAATGACTGCGTGGCCAATCACAGCGCGCGCCGCCGCTCGTGTATGAAGCCACAGCCGGGCGCCCACAGTTACAATGCCGGCGCTGCCGAGCGGAGGGGGACATCGCTGGACCCTGGGACAGATAAGTGTCCAATTATTAAAAGTCAGCAGCTGCAGTATTTGTAGCTTATTTTTTAGTGGGAACTCCTCTTTAAGGAATTTTTTCGAAAATCCGAAAATTTGAAAAAGAATGAAAACCTGACAATCTGAAATAACTAAACTAATAACAACATTTGAAATAAGAATAGATGTGCGTAACAAACCTATAAATTTCCTGGATAGATGAATTCCGTGAATTGAGTTGTGTAAACACTGTAAGTGAACATTAAAGTGCGTGTGCCTTTAAATATGTGATCAAAGTAAGAGCGCCACCTTGTGCTAAACAAATACATCAATAACCCCAAATAAATAACAATAGTGCCATTAGCCATAAAAAAAAAATCAATGATGATAGTCCATCAAAAAAAAACGTGTAGAGAGTTCATGAACTTCAAACTCTGCAATACTGCTTCAAAGAGTTTTCAATGCGTGCAAAATAAAGTACTAAGAAGATAATCCGTGTGATCCGTGCTCCCCTCTGTGCCCCTCCCCCTCCCCCCACTCACCAGAAATCCAGGTTTCCCATAACAGAAGTCACAAGCGCTCAGGAGGGTGGCTGGGTTCTGTAGTTCCACAAGCTGTATCTCCAGCTGCAGCATGCGTGTTCAGAAATCCAGGGCTCCCCACCAGAAATCGCAAATACTTCGGAGGATGGCTGAGCTCTGTAGTTCCACGAGCCGTGTCTCCAGCGGTACCGTGCCTTGTTCTCAGCAAATCATCAGGGATAAATGGCAAAGAGAGTGATGTAGTGTAATTCAGTTTGTTTATTGCAAAAATAATGAACAATATGCACTCACGTGTTAAAACATTGCAAACAGCGTTAAAAACCCGGAGCCGGAAGCCGCTGTCGTCTTGTGTCTTACCGACCGGAAACGGCGTCGCCACGCCCGCGTTTTCGTCCCGTCCACCAGACGTTATCAAAGGTTTGATAGGGCAGGATAAAATGCGTCAGTGGACCGCGGGTGGTGATGCAATTTCCTCTTGGTGAGAGGCAAGTCGACAGCCGCTTCCGGGTTTTTAACGCTGTTTGCAATGTTTTAACACGTGAGTGGATATTATTCATTATTTTTGCAATAAACAAACGGAATTACGATATATCACTTTCTTTGCCATTTATCCCATGTCCATCCCTTTATGACTACAGTGTCCCCATCTTCTGATGGCTCCTTCCAGCAGGATAATGCACCATGTCACAAAGCTCCAATCATCTCACCACTGGACAATGAGGTCCCTGTACTCCAACGGCCTCCACACTCACCACATCTCATCCAATAGAGCGCCTCTGGGATGTGATGGAATAGGAGATTGGCATTGTGGATGTGCAGCCGACAAATTTACAGCAACTGTGTGATGTTATTATGTCACTATGGACCAAAATCTCTGAGGAACGTTTCCAACACCTTGTTGTATCTATTCCACCAAGAATGAAGGCAAAAGGGGGTCCAACCCGCAAGGTGTACCTAATAAAGTGGCCGGTGAGTGTGTGACAGGCAGACGGCAAAACACGGACATGGATTACCTTGTAGGGTTTATAGCCAAACAACATCACCACGGCAACCTTGAAGTCTTCTCTACTCAGATATCCTTTCTGACCCTCGTCACATGCTGCAAACACCTGGAGAAACACAACGCGATACAATGTAACATCCCCCATCATACAAAGTAACATCCCCCATTATATGATGTAACATCCCCCGTCATACGACACAACATCCCCCGTCATACGACGCAACATCCCCCGTCATACGACGCAACATCCCCCGTCATACGACGCAACATCCCCCATCATACAAAGTAACATCCCCCGTAATACGATGCAACATCCCCCGTCATACGACGCAACATCCCCCGTCATACGACGCAACATCCCCCGTCATACGACGCAACATCCCCCGTCATACGACACAACATCCCCCGTCATACGACGCAACATCCCCCGTCATACGACGCAACATCCCCCGTCATACGACGCAACATCCCCCATCATACAAAGTAACATCCCCCGTAATACGATGCAACATCCCCCGTCATACGACGCAACATCCCCCGTCATACGACGCAACATCCCCCGTCATACGATGCAACATCCCCGTCATACGACACAACATCCCCCGTCATACGACGCAACATCCCCCGTCATACGACGCAACATCCCCCGTCATACGACGCAACATCCCCCGTCATACGACGTAACATCCCCCGTCATACGACACAACATCCCCCGTCATACGACACAACATCCCCCGTCATACGACACAACATCCCCCGTCATACGACACAACATCCCCCGTCATACGACACAACATCCCCCGTCATATGACGTAACATCCCTCGTCAAACAACATAACATCCCCCGTCATACAATGTAACATCCCCCGTCATACAATGTAACATCCCCTCCCCTCATACTACAACACACCTCCACCAACACTGAGCGGGGAATGATGACATCATTATCAGTTTATTCATCCATATAGCTCTGACATATACCGCAGTGCTGTACCCACTTCAGCCCCGGAAGGATTTTCCCCCTTAATGACCAGACCATTTTTTACGATACGGCACTGCGATACTTCAACTGTTAACACAACTGACGTCCTTTTTTTCCCCCACTAATAGAGCTTTATTTTGGTGGTATTTGATCACCTCTGCGGTTTTATTTTTTGCGCTATAAACAAAAAAATACCGACAATTTTGAAAAAATAATATTTTTTTTACTTTTTGCTATAATAAATATCTATTAAAAATCTTTTTAAAAAACACGTCTTCATCCGTTTAGGGCGATACGTATTCTTCTACATATATTTGGTAAAAAAAAACAATAAACCCCAATAAGCGTATATTTATTGGTTTGCGCAAAAGTTATAGAGTCTACAAAATAGAGGATAGATTTGTGGCATTTTTATTATTATTATTATTTTTCTTTTACTAGTAATGGCGGTGATCAGCGCTTTTTATCTGGACTGCCATATTGCGGCGGACACATCGGACACTTTTAACACATTTTTGGGACCAGCTATAAACATGCACCGATTACTGTGCAAATGTCACTGGCAGGGAAGGGGTTAACACTAGGGGGGGCGATCAAGGGGTTAAATGTGTTCCCTGGGAGGTGTTTCTAACTGGGGGGGGGGTGGACTGACTGACTGGAGGAGGAGGAGAGATCGCTGTTCCTGATCACTAGGCACACACGATCTCTCTCTCCTCCCCTGTCAAAACGGGGATCTGTTTGTTTACATTGACAGATCCCCGTTCTGGCTCTCTGTGGAGATAACGGCTCCGGGGTCACGCCCCCTAGAGCTAAAGCGGCCGACGTACAGCTACCGCGATTCGCGCAGTCGTGCCGAACCGGCCGCAGTATAACGATGGCGGCTGGTCGGCAAGCAGGTACAGAGAATACCCAGCCAGTCACTTCAGTCTCTGCACCAGAGGAGCTGACACTCTAATGTCCCACCACAGTCATACACTATTATTATTATTATTAATATACATTTATTTATATAGCTATGACATATACCGCAGTGCTGTACAGAGAACACTGAGCCAGTCACTTCAGTCTCTGCACCAGAAGAGCTTACACTCTAATGTCCCCTCCCCCACATCACACACTATTATTATTATACATTTATATAGCTCTGACATATACCGCAGTGCTGTACAAAGTGTGTCAGTGTTTTCTGTACAGGACTGCGGTATATGTCAGAGCTATATAAATGTATGATAATAATAGTGTGTGATGTGGGGGGAGGGGGCACTAGAGTGTAAGCTCTTCTGGTGCAGAGACTGAAGTGATTGGCTCAGTGTTCTCTGTACAGCACTGCGGTATATGTCAGAGCTATATAAATGTATAATAATAATAGGGAGTGACTGAGGGGGAGGGGACATTAGAGTGTAAGCTCTTCTGGTGCAGAGACTGAAGTGACGGTCAGTGATCTCTGTACAGCACTGCGGTATATGTCAGAGCTATATAAATGTATAATAATAATAGTGTGTGGTGTGGGGGGAGGGGACATTAGAGTGTAAGCTCCTATGGTGCAGAGATTGATGTGATTGGCTCGGTGTTCTCTGTACAGCACTGCGGTATATGTCAGCCCCATATACCTGTATTATAATAATAGTGTGTGATGTGGGGGGAGGGGACATTAGAGTGTCAGCTCCTGTGGTGAGGAGTAGGTCAGCGTCTCACCGATCGGAACCTCTCCTCCTCCTCCTCTCCCCGCACGGACATGCTCTCGGATCGGATGAAGCTCTTCTTTTGCGGAAGAGTCACCATGACAACCGAACTTCCGAAACTGCCGCCTAGAGGCAGAGGTGACTCCGGATTGGCTATTCTCTGCCGACGTCGGGGAGCCCACCGGCTCCTATTGGTTGAAGGGGGTCGGGAGCCCGCCCCAGGAGAGGACTCGGCGCTGGAATAGGCTGGAGGGAGGAGGAGGGGCGGGGCCTGTGGGTTCCTCTCCCTCTCTCAGCTAGAATAGCGTCATATAAACATATTCATTACGGCCAGCAGAGGGCGACCGGTGTTTGTATTGGTTGCCGAACTCTGACATCTTCTGGTGCGCCGAGTAGTGACGTCAGAAAACAGCGACCCAAGTGGAGCAGAATGAGCAGGTGACAGCTGGGGGAAGACACTGATACAATGTAACACTGAGGGATAAATAGGAGAGGAGCAGACATTAATACAATGTAACACTGAGGGATAAATAGGAGAGGAGCAGACACTGATACAATGTAACACTGAGAGATAAATAGGAGAGGAGCAGACACTGATACAATGTAACACTGAGGGATAAATAGGAGAGGAGCAGACACTGATACAATGTAACACTGAGAGATAAATAGGAGAGGAGCAGACACTGATACAATGTAACACTGAGGGATAAATAGGGGTGGAGCAGACACTGATACAATGTAACACTGAGGGATAAATAGGAGAGGAGCAGACACTGATACAATGTAACACTGAGAGATAAATAGGAGAGGAGCAGACACTGATACAATGTAACACTGAGGGATAAATAGGAGAGGAGCAGACACTGATACAATGTAACACTGAGGGATAAATAGGAGAGGAGCAGACACTGATACAATGTAACACTGAGGGATAAATAGGAGAGGAGCAGACACTGATACAATGTAACACTGAGAGATAAATAGGGGAGGAGCAGACATTAATACAATGTAACACTGAGGGATAAATAGGAGAGGAGCAGACACTGATACAATGTAACACTGAGAGATAAATAGGAGAGGAGCAGACACTGATACAATGTAACACTGAGAGATAAATAGAGGAGGAGCAGACACTGATACAATGTAACACTGAGAGATAAATAGGAGAGGAGCAGACACTGATACAATGTAACACTGAGGGATAAATAGGAGAGGAGCAGACACTGATACAATGTAACACTGAGGGATAAATAGGAGAGGAGCAGACACTGATACAATGTAACACTGAGAGATAAATAGGGGAGGAGCAGACACTGATACAATGTAACACTGAGAGATAAACAGGAGAGGAGCAGACACTGATACAATGTAACACTGAGAGATAAATAGGAGAGGAGCAGACACTGATACAATGTAACACTGAGAGATAAATAGGGGAGGAGCAGACACTGATACAATGTAACACTGAGAGATAAATAGGGGAGGAGCAGACATTAATACAATGTAACACTGAGAGATAAATAGGGGAGGAGCAGACACTGATACAATGTAACACTGAGAGATAAATAGGGGAGGAGCAGACATTAATACAATGTAACACTGAGAGATAAATAGGGGTGGAGCAGACACTGATACAATGTAACACTGAGGGATAAATAGAGGAGGAGCAGACACTGATACAATGTAACACTGAGGGATAAATAGGAGAGGAGCAGACACTGATACAATGTAACACTGAGAGATAAATAGGGGAGGAGCAGACACTGATACAATGTAACACTGAGAGATGGAGAGGAGCAGACACTGATACAATGTAACACTGAGGGATAAATAGGAGAGGAGCAGACACTGATACAATGTAACACTGAGAGATAAATAGGAGAGGAGCAGACACTGATACAATGTAACACTGAGGGATAAATAGGGGTGGAGCAGACACTGATACAATGTAACACAGAGATAAATAGGGGAGGAGCAGACACTGATACAATGTAACACTGAGAGATAAATAGGAGAGGAGCAGACACTGATACAATGTAACACTGAGAGATAAACAGGAGAGGAGCAGACACTGATACAATGTAACACTGAGAGATAAATGGGGGTGGAGCAGACACTGATACAATGTAACACTGAGAGATAAATAGGGGAGGAGCAGACACTGATACAATGTAACACTGAGAGATAAATAGGGGAGGAGCAGACACTGATACAATGTAACACTGAGAGATAAACAGGAGAGGAGCAGACACTGATACAATGTAACACTGAGAGATAAATAGGAGAGGAGCAGACACTGATACAATGTAACACTGAGAGATAAATAGGGGAGGAGCAGACACTGATACAATGTAACACTGAGAGATAAATAGGGGAGGAGCAGACACTGATACAATGTAACACTGAGAGATAAATAGGGGAGGAGCAGACATTAATACAATGTAACACTGAGAGATAAATAGGAGAGGAGCAGACACTGATACAATGTAACACTGAGAGATAAATAGGGGAGGAGCAGACACTGATACAATGTAACACTGAGAGATAAATAGGGGTGGAGCAGACACTGATACAATGTAACACTGAGGGATAAATAGGAGAGGAGCAGACACTGATACAATGTAACACTAAGAGATAAATAGGGGAGGAGCAGACACTGATACAATGTAACACTGAGGGATAAATAGGAGTGGAGCAGACACTGATACAATGTAACACTGAGAGATAAATAGGGGAGGAGCAGACACTGATACAATGTAACACTGAGAGATAAATAGGGGAGGAGCAGACACTGATACAATGTAACACTGAGAGATGAATAGGAGAGGAGCAGACACTGATACAATGTAACACTGAGAGATAAATAGGGGTGGAGCAGACACTGATACAATGTAACACTGAGGGATAAATAGGGGAGGAGCAGACACTGATACAATGTAACACTGAGAGATAAATAGGGGTGGAGCAGACACTGATACAATGTAACACTGAGGGATAAATAGGAGAGGAGCAGACACTGATACAATGTAACACTGAGAGATAAATAGGAGAGGAGCAGACACTGATACAATGTAACACTGAGAGATAAGTAGGAGAGGAGCAGACACTGATACAATGTAACACTGAGAGATAAATAGGGGGAGCAGACACTGATACAATGTAACACAGAGATAAATAGGAGAGGAGCAGACACTGATACAATGTAACACTGAGAGATAAATGGAGGAGGAGCAGACACTGATACAATGTAACACTGAGAGATAAATAGGGGAGGAGCAGACACTGATACAATGTAACACTGAGAGATGGAGAGGAGCAGACACTGATACAATGTAACACAGAGATAAATAGGAGAGGAGCAGACACTGATACAATGTAACACTGAGAGATAAATAGGGGTGGAGCAGACACTGATACAATGTAACACTGAGAGATAAATAGGGGAGGAGCAGACACTGATACAATGTAACACTGAGGGATAAATAGGAGAGGAGCAGACACTGATACAATGTAACACTGAGAGATAAATAGGAGAGGAGCAGACACTGATACAATGTAACACTGAGAGATAAATAGGAGAGGAGCAGACACTGATACAATGTAACACTGAGAGATAAATAGGGGGAGCAGACACTGATACAATGTAACACAGAGATAAATAGGAGAGGAGCAGACACTGATACAATGTAACACTGAGAGATAAATGGAGGAGGAGCAGACACTGATACAATGTAACACTGAGAGATAAATAGGGGAGGAGCAGACACTGATACAATGTAACACAGAGATAAATAGGAGAGGAGCAGACACTGATACAATGTAACACTGAGAGATAAATAGGAGAGGAGCAGACACTGATACAATGTAACACTGAGGGATAAATAGGGGAGGAGCAGACACTGATACAATGTAACACAGAGATAAATAGGGGTGGAGTAGAATTGGATACAATGTATTGGACTCTGGGCAGAGTTGGTGTTGGACTCTCCCATTGCAGAGGTGTGATGCAGAGTTCTGATTGGCTGTCAGTGAATGTCCTGTGTTGGATTGCGGGTGGAGAACTTACAATGGGGTTTACTTACTAAAGGCAAATCCACTGAGCACTTGGAAGTGCAATCACCGTAGATCCGAGGGGGACATGCAAGGAAAATAAAAAAACAGCATTTTAGCTTGCATATGAGTGGATGATAAAATCAGCAGAGCTTCCCCTCATTTTAGATCTTCCCCTCAGATGCACTTGTAGTGCAGAGTGGATTTGCCTTTAGTAAATCATGCCCGATGTCTTGCTGGGATCTGATGCTTCCTTTTGCTACGTGGGGGATGATGATGATTCGTCCTCTCAGCTCATTAATTGGGGATCCTGGGGCCTCTCTGGGGGTACACACTGCCTGGAGGATCACCTATGAGCTGCTTCCAGCCAGTCTCCTACACACCTTCCCTCCTTGTCTCTGGGCCGTCATCTTACTCCCTGGCTTCAGTGACGGATACAGATTGTCCCCCATGTCGGCTGTTGGAGGCACATTATATTCATCTCAGATACTGTTTTATTTTTTGTTTACTCATCTAGTTGTTCACTTCATTTGCTGTGGACATGTTGTGAGCATTTTTCAACTCTTTTGATGCCCGTTTTCAACACATCTTGGCCATCTTTGGCTCATACAGTGTTGGATAGTGTGAAAGTCTCAGCAACTGGGCTCCATCACTTTTAGCATTTCAAATATTCAAAAATTCCCCTTTTTTTAATTTTTAAATTTTTTTTTTTACCGGTATGGATTCATGAGTGACAGTCGGCACAGTTTCCTCGGCTTCCCATGACTTTTTCATAATTCAACATGTTGTTTGCCCCCCTGATGAAAACTCTTGAGTTGAAACGCGTTGGAACCTCCTTTAGCCCAATACAAACAGCAGTTGTAAATGTCATGATTTTTGTTATAGGACTACAAAATGTGTGCTCTGATTTTAACCGGATGTTGTATCATTTGATATATCTCTGGCTTTCTAATAATAAATTGTGATTTTATCAAATTGTTGGCTCTGGTGTCGAAAAAATCCCATCCAAAAAAATAAATAAAAAAATTTGCTTATGATATACAAAACAAACTAAATGTCACCCAGTATGGTGGGGGGCATGTCCAAGATGGCGCCGGGAGCAGTAAAGATCTGTAAAGCGATGATCCTGTCTCTTATCCTGGTGTGGGACGACCCTGTGACCTCCTGCAGGGCTCGACACACCCTAGGCGCCAGGTTGCCATGGCGACAAGAAAATTTTGTCCTGACACCTGGGCTCCCGCCTGAATGCTGCACATACTCCGCCCCCCTGCTATATATCCCAGGCTGCTCTTGCTCATCTGCGGGCCCGGGACCAGCATAGTGGATGCCACCAGGTAGAGGGGAGGGGCGAGAGTGGATACACGTCCAGTCCCCCCCTCCCCTTCTTCTTGTTGACCCGGAAGTGACGTCACTTCCAGATCCCCTTTGACAGTTTCCCTGCCACTCAAGGCCGATGTGCATTGCATTACATTCAGTGGAGCACAGGGAAGACATGTAGGGTCTTTTAAAATTTTAAGATTTTTTTTTTAATTGAAATTAAAGTACCCCCCCCCCAAAAAAAAATTGAGATTCCCCCCACATACACATGTACAAATGTAAACGTATGCAGCGGGGCGCCTGTGCCTGAAGCTGTCGATTGTGATAAACATGTTTTTACATATCGCCGCACAAGCCGGAATGAGAGCAATAATTCTAGCACCAGACCTCCTTCGTAACGCAAAACTGATGATCTATAGGAGGGCTTTTAAAGTGTCGCTTATTGAAAATATAGGTTGCGGAAAAAAAAATGGCTCCCAACTTTTTTTAGCTGTCTCCTAGATTCAAAGCAAATTTGTCAAGCCCTGACCTACGACATCATCGGGTGATGACTAGAGGCGGAAGCACCGGCCCAACTCGCAGTGCAGCGGATCTAGTGAGTACTGAGGCCGCGACGGGAGCCTTCCGCCCTTCCCACCCACCATAGGGTGACACAGACTGGAGGCGGCTCCCTTTACTTCGGCCAATTTTTGACTTCCTTATGCAGGCTATTAGCGCCTGCTAGTCTCGCCTCTAAATTCGATCATTTACAGGCCGACATTAATCTCATCCATTGGGACCTTGATCGGTAAGGGGAACAGGTCACCGAGGTAGAGCGTTGAGTGTCCGATGTGGAGGATGTGCGCCAGGACCATCATGCTGATCTCCACATGTGAAAGATTAACTGCTTAAAGACCAGTCTTTTTCTGGCACTTTTTGTTTAAATCAGTATTTTTTGCTATAAAATTACTGAGAACCCCAAAATGTTATACTTTTTTATTTTTTTTTGGCAGAGACCCTAGGGAATAAAATGAGGATCATTGCAATTTTATACGTCACCCCGTATTTTTGCAGCAGTTTTGCAAACGCAATTTGTTTTGGGAAAAAAAAGGAATTAAAAGTAAAAAAAACACAATATTTACTCCAATTTGTTTGTAAAATGTGAAAGATAATGTTACGCCGAGTAAAAAGATACCTAACATGTCACGCTTTAAAATTGCGCACGCTCGTGGAATGGTGACAAACTATGGTACCTAAAAAATCTCCATAGGTGACACCTTAAACAGTTTTACAGGTTACATGTTTAGAGTTAGAGGAGGTCTAGCGCTAAAATGATTGCTCGCGCTCTAACATTCACGGCGATACCTCACATGTGTGGTGCGAATACCGGTTACATGTGCGTGCGCGACTTGCATATGCATTCGCTTCTGCGGGCAAGCACGGAGGGATGGGACACGTCAATTTTTTTTTTTCCTTATTTATTTTCCTTTTTTATTTTTACACTGTCCCTTTTTTTATTTTTTTTTTATTTTTCTCTTCATAAAGAGGACCTGTCATACATATTTCTATTACAAAGGAATGTAAACATCACTTGTAATAGAAATAAGTATGACAGGTCCTCTTTATCTCGGGAAAGACCACAAATCTCTACTTTACCTTTTTAAAAGCAAAAGATCATAAAAAAATGTATCTTTTACTTTAAAAAAAAAAAAAAAAAAACTTATTTAATTCCAGCCTGGACCGGAAGTGACGTCATGCTATTGCCCTGGTCCGCCAAGGCCATAGAGGCGATCAAAGTAGACCTACTCTTTGATCACCGTCAGATCTTTTCTCGGGTGAACCAGCAGAAATGGTAAGCCCAGGAAACACCAGCGGGGGGACGGGGGAACATCCACTCCCGCCGCTTCTCAAAGCATTCCAGCAGCTCATGAGCCTCTCGGAACGCTTTCATGAGAAAGCCAGTTGCTGGCTGTAAAAACTAAAATCTAAAATCTTCAGCCATAATTTCAATAAACCAATTGCAAACCACAACGTATATATACGTATTGTGGTCGGCAAGTGGTTAAAGAGGAGTTCCGCCTGAAAAAAAAATGAAAGTCATCATCTACAAATACTGTAGCTGCTGACTTTTAATATACAAACACTGTCCAGAGAGCCCGCAATGTCGGCACCCCAGCTGATTTTCCGGTGGGCTGTCGGGTGCCTCCGCCGCCATTCGCGGTAAGGGAAACCGGCAGTAAAGCCTTTCAGCTTCACAGCCGCTTACCTACTGTGCATGCACGAAGCGCGCTACGCTTTCTAACTGGCCCGGCGGCGGAGGAAGAAGAAGGGGGGGCGAACTTCCGAAGGACGGCGCAGTCTCCTGGAAGTGGTGAAGGGTACCTGTCAAAAACAGGAGGAGCAAGCAGATAAGTGGAAGTTCCGCTTTTGGGTGTAATACCGCTTTAAGGTGAAGCATCTAGAATCCAGAGCAGAGGACGCAGAAAACTGTAATTGCCGCAATAACCTGAGGATCTTTGGGCTGCCAGAGGGCGCAGAAGGCGCTGCTCCTACTACTTTTTGCCGAAAACCCTCCTGCCCCGGGTCAAGTTTTCACCCTTCTTCTCGATTGAGCAGGCCCGCCACATGCCTGCAACCCATAGGCCCTCCAGGAGCGCCTCCTACCCACCTTTATTTTTAAACTCCTGCATTTCAGGGATTGGGACCTCGTGCTCCGAGAAGCCTGCAATCAAGGTGACCAGTAGTTTGAAAATAATACTCTGTGGAAATGTCACCCAGTTCAGGTTTACAGCTTCTGTAGAAGTAGTGGCTTGTTATGGGATGTTTGGCCAGCAATGTATGAAGCCGCCTTCTTCCCCTCTTTGATCCCAGTATGAGGCTCCAAATTACGCAGATGTGAGGATCCTTCTGTATCTGTAGAGACTTCCCGCACTCCATCAGCATATGGTGTAGATGAAGCTCTGCTCTCTCCATCTTCTGCATTCTGGTTCTGGGATCGTCCCTGGTGGCTGAAGATCAGAGATACAGACAGATGTTCACATTGTAGAGCCGGCAGTGCAGAGCTGTGTGAGCAGTTCGCCCTTCTGTATGTTTTCAGGGAGAGATACTCTATACTCAGATAAAACAGTTAATGGGAAACAAAAAAACAGAAAAAAACATTTTAAAAAAATAGGAAAAATTCAAGATTAATTCCTCGATTAACCGTTAATTTTTTTGATCGATCAAAATTTTTTTGATCGATCATAATTCTTTTGATCGGTACCTCTCCGCCGGCTCCCAGGTCTTCAGGGAGTTCCGTCGAAGATCCGGTGACGTCACGGACATCGACGTCACCGGACTCCTCCCCCCCATGTCCGTGAAATCATAAATTGAGGAAGACAGATTCTAACGATTTGATCTCACTGGTCAAAGTATTCAGACAAACATCTATGTAAATCCTGGTCTTGGCTATGAAAATCAACATATCTGAGGGCTTTCCTGGCTGTAAGTCAGTTTGACGATGAACTGACATTGATTGGTTATCCAGCAATCAAGAAACATTTACGATGAGGGCACTTTTTTTCCAAAGAGCTGACACTTTGCTGTCTCAGCAGGTGATGGATGTCTCTGGCTCTCCATCGGTCCCCCTGATGCACAACGGTGCTATTTAAATAGACTGTAGGGTGACGCCGTAGCCCCGCCCCGCCCCGCTGAGGAAGTCCTGAGGAAGTTCTGATTGAACGTAACGCGTACGGGGAGGAGCTACGCACGACGTCAGCTAAAAGTAGTTCTATCTGTATGTGCGTTATAATTAGTCGAAATTAGTCAATTAATCGAATTAAAAAAAAAAACGATTCATCGAACACAAAAATTTTAATCAGTAACAGCCCTAAAAAAAAAAAATGGTAAGACTCCATGGACTACTCGATCTTTTTTTTTTCTGCATCACTTTTCTTTGTTGCTAAATACATTTTTTGTCTATTTTACCAGTTAATCGATTTGCCGTCATTCTCATTATTGGAGGGACGAGGGCAGGTCCATCCTCCTAGTTCAGTGGTTCTCAACTCCCGGCCCACCAGCATGCATTGATTTACAGATCCCATAAACATATATTTTACCACTTGCCTACCGGGCACTTTCACCCCCTTCCTGCCAAGACCAATGTTCAGCTTTCAGCTCGGTCACACTTTGAATGACAATTGCGCGGTCATGCAACACTTTACCCATATGATTTTTTGAGAGAGATTGAGCTTTATTTTGGTGGTACTTAATCACCGCTGGGTTATGGGTTTTTTATTTTTTCCTAAACAAATGAAAAGGGACCAAAATTTAAAAAAAAATTGAGGGGAGGAGGGGGAAGGGGGAGAGAGAGGGGGAGGGGGGGAGAGAGGGGAGGGGGAGAGAGAGGGACAGAGAGAGGGGGGAGGAAGAGGGGGAGGGAGAGAGAGGGGGAATGGAGGGAGGGGGGAGAGAGAGAGAGAGAGGGGGGAGGAAGAGAGGGAGAGGGGAGAGAGAGAGAGAGAGAGAGAGAGAGGAGGAAGAGAGGGGTGATGGAGGGAGTGGGGGGGGGGGGGGGGAGAGAGGGAGATCTGTGTGCAAGGGACAATTTTTAGACACAGCTTTTCACAGATTGGTGAACCTCTGCCCATCTTTACTTCTGAGAGACTCTGACTCTCTAAGATGGTTTTTCAAATTTCTTGACGACTGCTCAGATTGATAAGAGTGGCCTAGAAATAATTCAAAAGCAATGTTGAAATGAGTATAGGATTTTACATTTTGACCATACTAAATATTTTTTAACCACTAGACATCCGCGCTATGGCCGAATGACGGGCACAGCGCGGACCTGCATTCCCGGGAGGCCGTCATATGACAGCCTCCCCTGTGCACGCTCCCTGCGCACGCCCTGCAGGGCGCGCGCCGGGCGCGCTGTGATCACCGAGTCACTGAGACTCGGCTGATCACCAATCCGTGTAAGGGGCCGCTCCCGGCCCCTTACCATGTGATCAGCTGATCACATGATGTAAACATCGGTAATCATTTTTTTTTTTTACTCACGCTGACAGCGTGAGTAGAAAAAAAAGCCGATCACCGGCTCACATGTCAGGGACATAGGTCCCCAAGTGGAAGAGGCACATCTGCCTCATCAGTGCCCAATAAAAGTGCCACCTAACAGTGCCCACAGTGTCACCTAACAGTGCCCACAAGTACCACCTATCAATGCCCACCTGTAGTGCCAATCAGTGCCACCTGCCAGTGCTGCCCATCACTGCCACCCATCAGTGCCCATCACTGCCGCCTATCAGTGCCCATCACTGCCGCCTTATCAGCGTACATCAATGAAGGAGAAAAATTACCCGTTTTAAATTTTTTATAACAAAATATAAAATAATAAAACATTTTTTTTTTTTTTATTCAGTTTTTTACATTTTTTTAACAAAAAGTAAAAACCGCAGAGGTGATCAAATACCACCAAAAGAAAGCTCTATTTGTGCTGAAAAAATGATAAAAATTTCATTTAGGTACAGTGTTGTATGACCGCGCAATTGTCATTCAAAGTGCATCACCGCTGAAAGCTGAAAATTGGTCTGGATAGGAGGGGGGTTTAAGTGCCCTGTAAGCAAGTGGTTAATGGGTTAAAAAATGAGAGCTATTCCAATCCCAGACGAATCCTCGGGCCTATATAATTATGTTGGATGATTTTGATGACATTTACATTTTATTGTGCGAGCATCAAAAATGTCATTGAGATTCTTCTTATTTGCAAAGCTGTAAAAAATGTCACCATCATGCTAATTTGTCAGCCCATCTTGATCAAATCCTAATGTAATGCTAACAATCCCCCCTCCCCCCCAATTTTCCCTGTGTGCGTTGCACCGAATGCAGAATGGAGCTCCCCTAAAATGAAAGCAGGCATTCACCTTGAGCTTTACCTTTCCACTACATTAACCATTTGTGGACCACCCAGCAATGTACTGCGGATGGACGGCTTGCACAGGCAAAGTGACGTACCCGTACCTCGCTGCCTGCTCCTGGGTTTAGGGCGCACGCTAGAGTTGCCACCTCATCCCTTTAAACCCGAACACATAATAATTACACAGGTTCTGTGACTGATTAAGGTGGTTAATAAACTCACTTGGTCCCTTATCTGCATTAAATTAGCCTCAGAACCCGTGTGATTCATATGTGTTCGGGTTTAAAGGTATGAGGTGGTAACCCTAGCGCACACACCCCCCACCCCCCACAAGGAGGAGCCTGTCAGCAAGTCCCGGCCAATGTTTCATGGCCAGGAGACCTGCTGATCGGCTGTGTGCAATCACAGCCTAGAGCTCTGTGTCGACAATCAACACAGAGCTCTGTACAGAGGGAACACCTTTGTGATGCACAGACAAGAAACAGAGAGATCTAGTAGTAAAAAGCATCACACATTACACATAGTTAGGCACACATTTAACCCCTTTGATTGACCTAGATGTAGAACCCCTTCCCTGCCAGTGTCATTAGTACAGTGACAGTGTATAGTATTCGCATTGATCACTGTATAAATGTCACTGGTGATGTCAGTGTCAATTAATTCGTTTTTTTTATTTTTTTTTTTTATTTTTTTATCCAAAGGAAAAGCTTTATTTAACAAGAAGCCAGTACAACATAGCCAAGCAGTACTTTCCAATACAAGTTTACATATATTCAGAGCCAGTAGAACCCTGGTCCACAGCCTACGTGCCATTGTAAGCACAACTCTTACATTGTGTCAGGTAGTTACCCCCCCAGCCTCAGTTAGTTTTAGACTGCCCGCTGCACTATGGCAAGTTCGTAAAGGTCGCTGATCACCCCCCATTACTAGTACAATAAAAATAAAATTTTCAGTATATACACCACAGTTTGTAGGCGCTATAACTTTCACACAAACCAACCAATATACACTTATTGTTTTTTTTTTTTTTTTTTTATTATTATTATTATTATTTTTTTTATCAAAGACATGTAGCAGAATACATTTTTGGTCAAAATTTAGGCCTCATACACATGGGACGTTTAAAAAAACGCCAGTGCTGCTGCCAGGAAGAAGCAGCGTTAAAAATGCGCTTGTCAGCCGCGTTTTTTGAATAGCGTTTATGTGCGTTTTTTTCATTCATTCACCAATGATGGGGCACTATTCCTTCCACTGACACCAATGATGGGGCACTATTCCTTCCACTGACACCAATGATGGGGTACTATTCCTTCCACTGACACCAATGATGGGGCACTATTCCTCCCACTGACACCAATGATGGGCCACTATTCCTCCCACTGATACCAATGATGGGGCACTATTCCTCCCACTGACACCAATGATGGGGCACTATTCCTTCCACTGACACCAATGATGGGGCACTATTCCTCCCACTGACACCAATGATGGGGTACTATTCCTTCCACTGACACCAATGATTGGGCACTATTCCTTCCACTTGCAACAATGATGGGGCACCATTCCTCCCACTGATACCAATGATGGGGCACTATTCCTTCCACTGACACCAATGATGGGGTACTATTCCTTCCAATGACACCAATGATGGGCCACTATTCCTTCCACTGACACCAACAAGGGACATGTACCAATGAGGAGCATCTGTGTAACAGTACAGGTGGGAGTCCAATCACTCTGAGATGTGTTTTGCAATTAAAGGATGGGGAATGTGGAGGTTGTAAGGTAAGTAGTAGGTGAGATCAGACAAGGAACGGGGAGGGGTGGCTAGAGAGAGGACGGTATATGGGCACATCAGGGTAGGGATGGATAGGTAGGGATTCATAATGAGGATTTGGATAGTGGTGGTGGTGGAGGGACCAGGGCCTTCTTTATATTGATGTATTATGTTTTTCTCTTTGTGTGATAGGAATTCAGGCTCCCAGCAGAGCAGTTATGGAAAGTGGACGTTGTCCAGCAGCGATGAAGAGTCAGAAGACACCAAAAAACCATCATCCTCATTATCGGTGAGCAGAGACCGTGTGGTTCCCGCTCCTCAGTTCCCGTGCTCCGAAGCCAGGAAGGAATCTTACAAGAGGAAGTCAAATCCAGTAAAGTTTGAAGAGATGGCAGGTAAAGAGCCATCACCGGCCAAAAAAACGAAATCGGACAAAGAGGGCATGGGGTGGTGCCTCTCCAGCAGTGATGAGGAGCCTGAGCCAAAGAAGGAGCCGAAGAAAGTGAAAGAGCCATCTTCCCAAAAACCGGAGGTGCAGAGAGTGTATAAGAGCCACAGCCCCACCCCCACCACCACCACCAATGAGAAACACAAGACTCCCAGCGACTCTCAGGACCCCTGGGATGTCCTACAGGCCGGAGAACCTTTTCGCTTCTACTTGACCAAAGTTACCGGCATCAAACCCAAGTACAACGCCGGTGCCCTTCATATTAAGGGTGAGTCACTGATGGGTTACATGTTTGGGATAGAGTGGGAAAGCGGTATGGTAGAACTCAGATGTAAAGGATGCAATTTAATCATTAATACATAATTAAATGTTTTATTTTTTATTTTTATGTAAGTAGTGAAAGTACCTGAAGTTGACCTGACATCAGTCTCTTGTGGTCTTTGTACAGCAGAACTGGAGTGTTGGAAGAAACAACAGCAGGGACTCTGTCTCTGGAAAGCAGGGACTAGAATTGATCTCTTCCCCTAGTGAAAGCAGTACACGCAATCACTGGTCAGGCACACATTCAACCCTGTAATCACCCCTGATGTTTGACCCCTTCCCAGCCAGTGTCATTAGTACAATGACAGTGCATATTTTTAGCACTGATCATTGTATTAGTGTCACTGGTTCCCGCAAATTATCAGTTAGTGTCCGATTGTCCACCGCATTAACCACCGCCATTATTAGTATAAAAAAAAAAATTCATCAATAAAAACTGCATAAATATATCCCATAGTTTGTAGACGCTATAATTGAACCAATGAATATACGCTTATTGTGATTTTTTTTTTTGTAGCAGAATACATACTGGCTGAAATTTATGAATACGTTTTGATTTTTAATTTATTTTTATGTGTTTATGGAATAAGTTTTATAGTAGAAAGTAAAAAAATATATATATATATATATATATATATATATATATAATATATATATATATATATAATTTATTTATTTTTTTCAAAATTGTCGCTCTTTTTTTGTTTATAGCGCAAAAAATAAAACAATGCAGAGATGATCAAATACCACCAAAAGAAAGCTCTATTTGTGGAAAAAAAAAAGGACATCAATTTTATTTGGGTACAGCGTCGCACGACCGGGCAATTTGTCAGTTATAGTAACGCAGTGCTGTATCGCAAAAAATAGCCTGGTCATGAAGGAGGGTAAATCTTTCGGAGGACAAGTGGTTAAATACCACCAAAAGAAAGCTCTATCTGTGTTATACTTTTTTTTAAATAAAAAAATGTATATGGGTACAGTAGTGACTGAGTAATTGTCATTCAAAGTATGACAGTGCTAAATGCTGAAAATTGGCCTGGGCAGGAAAGGGGGAGGTGGGGGGGGGGGAGGGGGAAAGTGTCCGGTGTTGAAGTTGTTAATTTCCTAATTTTTGTTTTCCAGACTGAAATACATTTTTAATTGAAAATCCTTTGTCTCGCCAGATATCCTGTCTCCCCTGTTTGGGACGTTGGTCTCCTCTGTGCAGGTATGAATGTTGTTACATACATACAGATAGGGATACGCCACAATATACAGATACTGGAATTCAAAACAACCAATAGGAAACAATAAAACATTCAGGTGTGCCGCAGTGGCCAAAAATCCGCTTTGCTCTTGTCAGAAACCATGAAATCAGGGCGAGACAGAAGTACAGTTAAATCACACTGGTTTAATAATAAGTAAAAAGAACAAACGTCGTCAAAACATAGCCAAGGTTCAGTAACCAGAGCGGATAGTCAGCCAAGCCAGAAGTCAGGAATCAATGTAGTGGAACAGCAAGCAGGATCTGGAGCCAGAAGGGATGTCAGCAAAGCAAGTCTTGAATAGGATCGCAGGAGATAGTTGCTGTGATGTTGACCAAGCGAAGGCAGAGATCCTCTGGACTGGACGGCTTAAGTAGGCAGGACTGACGAGCAGGATATCATCAACAGTTGAGTAACTGTGGAGAGTGATGGAAGCTGGCAATTAGCTGACAGCTGAGCGGCCGGCTCAGAGAAGGAAGGGCTGAGCCCAGCCCTGACAGCTCTCTCTGGAGATGTAGAGTAGGAATGTCGGCCTGGTCAGGCGCCGGACAGCGGTGTATCTGGTGTGACGGGCATGCCGGTGCTCAGGCTGATTGTCTGCATTTGCACTGCTGGAGAGACCTCTGAGGAAGACGTGATTGGTGAACAAAGTCGGGAGAGGAAGACTCTGGCTGGAATCACTGACACCCTATTTCTTATTATCCTGTGTGCAGAGACCTCTTGGAGTGGAGCTTTGATCATAAAATCCACTTCACTCCAGGAGTCCTGCTGTTCAGGTAATTACAGGAAGCCAATAGAAAGACACGTCCGGGTTCTTATGCTAGTTGTGTGTATCTAGAGCTCATCCTCTGAAGTGTAATAACAGAAGTGTGCCCCATTCAATTACCAGGATGGGGCATACCTGGGGGCAGTGACGGCCCGTCCATTAGGAGCGCCGCCCCCCCTCATCCATGCGTCCGACCCCCTAAGTTACATGCAGGGCGCCGGACACATGGATTCCAATTTTTCTTTTTTGTTAGAGCCTGAGGCTCTAATAGGCTTCAAAAAAGGGTGGGCTCGGGGGGCAGAGCACTGAGCCCACCCAGTTGTGGCTACTGAGGCCACGCATGGCCGATGTGAGGTGACGGATGGAAAGCCGTCGCCCGGAGGAAAGCGCTGCCCGCTTGAGGCGGTGAATTGTCTAAAGTTTTTTTGCCCATTCCGGATTATTAGAATTGCTATGTATAACACATCATACATAGTTCATTAATCTGAGTTATGTCACATATAGCACAGCATATATAGTTCCTAAGTCTGGGATATGTCATGTATAGCATAGGGGGAGATTTACTAAAACTGGATCACACAGAATCTGGTGCAGTTGTGCATGGTAACCAATCAGCTTAAAACTCCAGCTTGTTCAATTAAGCTTTGACAATAAAACCTGGAAGCTGATTGGTTTCTATGCAGAGCTGTACCAGATTCTGGGTGATCCAGTTTTAGTAAATCTCCCCCAACAGTGTACACCGTTCATAAGTCTGAGATATGTCATGTATAGCACAGTGTACATTGTTAAAGTAGATTTCCAGTTAAACCTTAATACCTATCCTTTTATTTGAAACTTATAAACTTGCTAAGCACTA
The DNA here is from genome assembly GCA_037952925.1 of Lithobates clamitans. Taxonomy (NCBI): domain Eukaryota; kingdom Metazoa; phylum Chordata; class Amphibia; order Anura; family Ranidae; genus Lithobates; species Lithobates clamitans. The sequence continues at coordinate 226,557 of JBBGZY010001935.1, forward strand.
TTTAGATTGCTTAATGTCTGATTATAAACAACCATCTAATCCAGACATTGAGGGTCCCTCCTCTTTCACCAGCAATGGTTTCCCTGTGCAGCCGAATGTGGCTGCTCACAGGCATTTCCTTGTACCTATCCATTGTCCGTTCTTCTTCCGATGTTGACTCAATGCTCTCTCCCGTTCTAATGCTGGGTGCGCGGTGTGCCACTACTCATATTGACATGGGGCGGGGTCACCGAGTGATGTCATCTGGAGGCCCCGCCCCTTCTGACGTCACCACCCGAGGCATGATAGGGCAGTGATGTCATAAGGGGCAGGCCTCCGGTGACCCTTGCCCCATGCCAATATAAGTAGTGGCAACCTGCGCACCCAGCATTAGTGTGGGAGAGAGGGTTCAGTCAACATCGGAAGATAAACAGAGGGAGAAGACAGCGGAGAAGACCCGGTAAAAGAGAGAGAAGATAGCGGAGAAGACCCAGCAGAGGCAGAAGACAGCAGAGGGAGAAGAACCGGAGAGGGCTCGAAGACGTCAGCGGAGAGCAGGGAAGAGCCGGAGAGGGGAGAAGAACCGGAGAGGGCTCGAAGACATGTGTGGAGAAGACCTGGAGAGGGGAGAAGAACCGGCAGAGGCAGAAGACCTCAGCGGAGGAGGCAGAAGAGCCGAAGAGGGGAGAAGAGATCAGGAGAGACGACAGAGCTGCCTTAATAAATTACTTTAAAAACATGTGTAATGTGTTTTATTTTGGACACTTTTTTTTTCAGGTGAATGGGTAAGGGTACGATTTACCCCATATGTATTCACATAGGGTGGGGGGCTGGAATCTGGGGGCCCCCTTGTTAAAGGGGGCTTCTAGATTCCGATAAGCTCCCTGCCCACAGACCCCGGCAACCAACGGCCAGGGTTGTCGGGAAGAGGCCCTTGTCCTCATCAACATGGGGACAAGGTGCTTTGGGGTGGGGGGGGGGCGCAGGGCCCCCCCTGCCCCCAAAGCACTCATCCCCCCCCATGTTGAGGGCATGCGGCCTGGTACGGTTCAGGAGGGGGGGGAGTCACACGCTCGTCCCCACCCCCTTTCCTGACCTGCCGGGCTGCGTGCTCGGATAAGGGTCTGGTATGGATTTTGGGGGGACCCCCATGCCGTTTTTTTGGCGTGGGAGGTTCCCCTTAAAATCCATACCAGACCGAAGGGCCTGGTATGCTTTAGGAGGGGGAACCCATGCCCTTTTTTATTTTTAAATTTTGGAGTTCCCCTTCAAGATCATCAGAGCACACCAAAGTCGGATCAGTTAGGAAGGCAATCCGACTTTGATCCGACTTCAGTGATATTCAATGGGCTGAAGTAGGATCAAAGCCGGACCAAGGTAGTGCAGGGAGCATTTTCAAAGTCGGACCGACTTGTGTCGGACCAGTTAAGGACGGCTCCCATAGGGACACATTGATTTTCACACGTCATGCGACATGAGCTCCCGATGTCAGAGCGTTTGTCGTACCGGTGTGAACCCGGCCTGAATGGAAGAAAGAGATTCTGTGGACAGGTGTCTTTTATACAAATAACGAGTTGTCATTAGGAGCACCTTCTTACATTGACAGGACTAATCTGTGTACTAGGTGAGCAACTACTGTAGAAGCCAGATCTATTGTTAGTAGGGGATCAAATACTAATGGTAATGGTAGGGGATCAAATACTTATTTTACACACTGAACTGCAACTCCATTTAAAACATTTGTATCATGTGTTTTTTCTGGATTTTTGGTTGATATTCTGTCTCTATCATATAAAATACACCTATGATAAATATTATAGACCCTTCAATTCTTTTGTAAGTGGGCAACCTTACAAAATCTGCAGGGGATCAAATCATTATTTTCCCCGCTGTATATGATTCAGCAGTCTAGGGTATGTCATGTATAGCACAGTGTACAGTTTATCAGTTAGGAGTTGATGATGTTTTCGATTGATCAGTTATTGCCCTGTGTCTGTGCTTTCACAATATCTGTATCTTTTTATTTTTTTTTTTAGTTTAACTACTGTATAAATATCCCCTGGCTGGTGAAGCAATATCCGGAGGAATTCCGGTAAGTGAGAACGTCTATCATTTTGTGGGTTGCCACACACATAAGATGGCCTCACACAGTGTAATATGATTGTAGATTTACCGATCGCTGTGTAGTGTGACGGGCCCGTCTGATATCCAATCAGGTAGGTGCGCACTCTCTCCATATTTGTTGGATAAATCTAGAGGAGATTCTACAGTCTGATTGGGAGCCTTAACCACTTGGCGCCGACAGCACACAAATATGCAGCCTCTCGGCGGGGGGGGCCCTGGTGCAGAGCGGCCGCATATTTGCGTGCAATATTGCAAAAACGGCTATGCCGAGAGCGTGCGCCCTGTGCGCTCCCGGCACAGTTACCGGCAGCTAACCAAAAGCTTTCTGATCGTGTGTCACGTGATCCTAAACCCCGCCTCCTGGCATCTGCAACCCCTAAAGGGCCGAGAGGCGCCAAGGGGGTTTAAAGGAGGAGCCTGCGATGCCCTGTGCTGCCAGCGTAGTGGACTGACACCATAATACACAGCCCGGAGTGAGTATTCATTCTAATGCTCACAATGGCAAGTGCCCATTGGTCAGTATGAACATGTGACTGCACTGACCATTGAAAAGTACTTCTTGTTTCTGGCACACTTTACTGGCAGAAGAAGACTCGCACGCGCTTCTCATTGGTCAGTACGGTCATGTGGCAAGCATTTGATTGCAGCGACTGGCCTCAGTGATACACAGAGATGAAACGAATCCTCCTACATACGTTGTACCTGTTTATCTGCAGTCTTCTCTTCTCTACATCTGTTCAAAGTGCAGAATCTATATAGCTTGTCTGTGCTTCCAGAAAGCAGGGGATTAGGAGCTGAAGTTACACTCTGCAGAGCTCAGTGAGAGCTGATTTGGAGGGAAGGGGCACACCCCACTTTAGACAGCACACAGGAACAGCGCTTAGGATGTCAGTGACAGGCTGTGTGCTGGAGCTCCCTCCCCTGTCACCATTTTTTCTCTTGGTGTCAGGAAAACTTGTTAGAAGTGACTCGTGCTGATGGCAGGAAAAGGAGGCAGCAAGCAGAAATGACACTTGGTGCTCTGAAAAGAGACAAGTAGACACTATAGAGGGATATGCTTTGTTCAGATTTCATGTCTGAGGTTTACAACCACTTTTAAAGCGCACCTTCACCCTCCCACCTCTGCACCCCTCCTCTGCAAAAATAGGGCATTGTTTTCTTTTTTTAATGTATAGTCTGCCCTGCCTTCCCATGCATGTCACTCGCCTTAGGCGAATGACGCAGACACTGCCCACTGCGCCCCCCGAGATATGTACTGTACGTCACATATCCCAGGAGGCATAGCCTTTCATTCAAGAACAGGAGGAGGGGGATGGGCCTATCGAGAGGCCGCCCGCTGAAGCCGGAAGAGACAACGGGCCTCTCGATGATGTCAGAGAAAACATGGCGGGGCGGAGCTGTGGCTGGGAATCAGATGGTCTCAGCGGGTCAACGCTGGGTGAATATCTGAAATGTCCAGATACCACCATCAGTTAAGTGCGACAAAAAAAAAAAAAATAATAAGGTTGGCCGGAGATCCTCTTTAATTGCTGGCATTATGATGGATACTCACTTTGGGGCTGTGTATTGCACTGAATGGATCACTACACTGGCAGTACAAAGCATCACAGCCAGCGGAGTCTGGGGTTGATTTTTAAATGATATATTTCTTTTTATTGGATATGTTCTATAGCATATAGTAAAACATATATTGTGGGTTTTTTTTTTTTTTAATTGTCAGTTTTTTTTAGTTTTATATCACAAAAAATAAAAAAATGCAGAGGTGATCAAAAACCACCAAATGAAAGCTCCATTTGTGGAAAACATTTTATTTGGGTACAGCGTCCCACGACCATGCAATGGTTAGTTAAAGTAACGCAGTGCTGTATCGCAAAAAATGGCCCGGTCATGAAGGGGGGTAAAACTTCCAGAGTTGAAGAGGTTAAGCTGGCTACTTTGAAAGTTGTGTTTTTTTTCATTTTTTTTTTAAATGTATTTATTTATTTGTATTCCTCTTTTATCATATGAAACTGGTCCACAGCAATCTGCCATTCACTGTTCCAATTGTTTCTTACCTTTTTGAGCAACCAGAAAACTCTTATTTGCAAAGTCAACCAAAGCCAATGCAATCCCCGTTTAAGGGCCAGTTCACACCATCGAAACGCAGTCCGGATGCGTTCCAGGTGCTTTTTGGAGCCTTTTTGATGCGTTTTTGGTGCGTTTTTGATGCAGTCCAGTGCATTTTTTCTCCCTCTTTTTTTCCTAACCTTCAATAAGGACATGTGTGTTCCAGTGCGTTTAGGTGCATTCCAGTGCTTTTTTTTTTTTTAATGCTTTTTACAGCGTTTCAGTACAGTCCAGTGCAGGAATAATACAGCATGTTCTTCGCAAGCACCGGTGTGAACTATGACATTAAAAACCATATAACCTACTTTCCATGCGTTTTTCATGTAGAAAAAAAAAAACCGCATTGGACTACATGTGGTGTGAACTGGCCCTGAAAGATATTGCTGATTGATTTCCGTCACAGATCATGTGATGGCTGGACATTGTCAATGGTCGGAACCCGAGGGTGACAGACTACTGCAGCCCGTACTGTCTTCTTCAGTGTTTTTTTTAATTTCCTCTCTTTATTTATTTTGAGAGCTGATGTAAAAAAGAAATGTTTTTAAACTTTTTATACGATCGAGATGAATCCACACTGCTGGTATCTTCCTATTTCCAGGAATAAACCATTACTGATTGTCCACGGGGAGAAACAGGAATCCAAAGCACGTTTACACGAGGAGGCGCACCCGTATGAAAACATCCGCCTGTGTCAGGTATTTAGAAAACAATGTGATTCTTTCCTCTATAACCACATGAAGATCGGGCTTTTCTGGCACCTTTTCTTTACAAGTTTACTTTTTGCTAGAAAATTACTTATAACCCCCAAACTTTATACTTTTTTTCTTAGCAGAGACCCAAGGCCAGTGATGGTGAACCTTGGCACCCCAGATGTTTTTGGAACTTCATTTCCCACGATGCTCCACTACACTGCAGAGTGCATGAGCATCATGGGGAAATGTAGTTCCAAAACATCTGAAGGTGTCACGGTTCGCCATCACTGCCCCTAATGGCGATTGTTGCAATTTTTTTATGTCGCACAGTATTTGCGCAGCAGTTTTGCAAACTCAATTTTTTTTCAAAAACACTTTAACCACTTACCGACCGCCGCACGCTGATATACGTCGGCGCAATGGCAGCGGTGGGCAAATTGGAGTACCTGTACGTTCCCCTTTAAGAGCCGGGGATAGCGTGACCGTGCTCGCGGGACCGGAGGACTCGATGTCCGCCAGTCTCCCGCCGATCGTGTCACGGAGCCTCAGAACGGGGAAGTGCCCTATGTAAGCAAGGCATTTCCCCGTTCTGGCTTGTGTCATGACAGAGATCACCGCTCCCTGTCATCGGGATCAGTGATCGCTGCAATGTCACTTGAAGCCCGCCCCCACCCCCACAGTTAGAATCACTCCCCAGGACACACTTAAACCCTTCATTGCCCCCAATGTTTTAACCCCTTCCCTGCCAGTGACATTTACACAGTAATCAGTGCATTTTTATTGCACTGATCGCTGTATAAATGACAATGGTCCCGAAATAGTGTCCGATGTGTCCGCCATAACGTCGCAGTCCTGATAAAAATCGCAGATCGCCGCCATTACTAATAAAAAAAAAAAAAATAATAATAAATAAAAATGCCATAAATCTATCCCCTATTTTGTAGACGCTATAACTTTTGCGCAAACCAATCAATATACGCTTATTGCGATTTTATTTACCAAAAATATGTAGAAGAATACGTATCAGCCTAAACTGAGGAAAAAAATTGTTTTTTTATATATATTTTTGGGGGATATTTATTATAGTAAAAAGTAAAAAATATTGCGTTTTTTTTTTTCAAAACTGTCGCTCTTTTTTTGTTTATAGCACAAAAAATAAAAACCGCAGAGGTGATCAAATACCACCAAAAGAAAGCTCTATTTGTGGGAAAAAAAGGACATCAATTTTGTTTGGGTGTAACTTTGCACGACCGCGCAATTGTCAGTTAAAGCGACGCAGTGCCGAATCACAAAAAGTGCTCTGGTCAGGAAGGGGGGGGGGGTAAAATCTTCCAGGGCTGAAGTGGTTACAGTGGAACTTTGCCCATAACAACCTGATAAAAATGAATGTTCTTTAGCAAGGAACATACATTCCACATTAGTAGTAATGCTCCAAAAATGAATGTGTTCTTGCGGGGAGGAGCTGAAACAGCCGCCGAGGGACCCCAGAAGAGCAGGTTCGGGGCCACTCTGTGCAGAACGAGCTGCACAGTGAAGGTAAGCATGACATCAGCATGACGGATTATCACGGTACCATAGAAGAATTTAAACGCATAATACTTAATAATAAATTTATTTCAAAAATTGATACATTGAAAAACACTGTAAAATCACTAGGATGTTATTTAGAGGTTCAACAATCAAGGTTACAGTATGTGTGAAACAAGATGGTTGACGCGTTTCACAAGGTAGCTTCTTCAGAACCAAAATTGACACGTAACCAAAGGACCTTAAGTTGGAGAGATGGGAGAGATACATATACTAAAGATAAACACAGGTCCAATATTGTACAAATATATCAAACATAAATATGAAAAATATCCAAATAGCCTCAGTTCCTCAGTTTCAACTATTTGGGGTCTACAATCCGTAAGTTTCAGAATGCTTTCGGTTATTGAGGGCTATTTGGATATTTTTCATATTTATGTTTGATATATTTATACAATATTGGACCTGTGTTTATCTGTAATCTATGTATCTCTCCCATCTCTCCAACTTCAACTTAAGGCTCTTTGGTTACGTGTCAATTTTGGTTCTGAGGAAGCTACCTTGCGAAACGCGTCAACCATCTTGTTTCACACATACTGTAACCTTGATTGTTGAAATAAATGTATTATTAAGTATTATGTGTTTAAATCCCTCTATGGTACCGCGATAATCCGTCATGCTGGTTCTTTGTTTTGTAAATTCTATCTAGAATGAGGTACCCCCTCTAGCTTTTTTGTTCACATTTTTTATCTGTTCTGTAGACTAGGTAAATTTAGGCAGGCCTGGCTGGCAGTTTGTTTTGGTTTGTGTGGGCTGGGAGGGGCTTAGTGTAGCAGCTGGTGACTCTCAGGTAGCGTCACTGAGACCTCCCTCTTTCTTCTAGAGGATTCTGATCTAGCAAGACTTAATTTTCTGAATAAAATTCCACTTTAAAGCAGAATTGAACCCTCCTATCTTTTACAGCCAAGGAAGCTGCTTCAGTTTGATCTGCAACTGCCATAGTGCTGCACATGTCATCAGTTAGAACACCAGCCATTTGATGGTATGTCTGTTTGGTTGAGGAAACAAGTAATTGTGACAGTTAGCAATCCTGGCGTTCCGTGAATGTACCTGTTTTTCTGAAACTGTTAAATTGATGGGTTTAGTTCCGTGTTATGAATTACTGCTGCTCAGGGGCTCTGGGCTTCAGCGAAATGGCGGGCTCCAGTAAGCAGAAACAGGAGCAGTGCTGGAGGCAATTTACAGCAACCACTAATTTTGGTAGCAGAATTATTCATGTAGGATGTATGTTCCTTGCTAAAGAACATTATTTTTTATCAAGTTGTTATGGGTAAAGTTCTTCTTTAATAATAATAAAATTCTTTGCCAATCTGAGTGCATGGTAGTTCCCAATATTTCTTCTATGTGCTATTTTATAGTAAAATGCACCACACTAGTGTTAGTGTTCTTGGGGATGTAGCAAATGCATACTTTTTTAAGTGATTTGATAAACTTACATGACGTACGTAGTGGTGCACCGAAAAAGGGTGCAGATAATGGAGCCGAAAAAGGGGCGGGGCCGTCCCGCCCGGTGCCACACGTGTATCATCCTGGCAAGTCCCTGTCAGAGTCTCCCCTCCCTCCTGCTCTTCTCACTCCTGTCATGAGATGCAGCCTCCCCAGTGTCCCGCCTCCTAGACCGCCTCTTGTGATTGACGGCACACTGATCCAATGCCAGGAATCATTGTGCCGTGGGACATCTTTACAGCGGCTGCATGGCGATTCAGATCCAGCTCTGACACACAGCATGAGATTGCGCTACCAGGCACTGGCAGACTGTATCTCATGGGCACTGGTAAGATATATATGATGGGCACTGGTAGGCTGTACATGCTGGGCACTGGTAGGCTGAAGATGACGGGCACTGGTAACTGTACAAGTTGGGAACTGGTAGGCTGTACATGATGGGCACAGATGGGCTGCTGCTTCTGATGGGCACAGGCAGGCTGCTGCATCTGATGGGTACAGGTAGGCTGCTGCATCTAACTGGTAGGCTACATCTGACAGGCACTGGCGAGGCTGCATTGATCTCTTGTAGTATGTCTGTAGTCTCTGACCGTCTCCTGTATCATGTCTGCTAGAGGTGCACCGAATGGAAATTTGCTAATACTATTTTAAGTTTGAGATTAAGTAAGAGCTTGCATACATGATACAGGAGTTTGTTAGAGACTGTGGACATGATAAAGAGATGGTTAGAGACTGGGGACATGATACAAGAGATGGTCAGAGACTGGGGACATGATACAAGAGATGGTTAGAGACTGGGGACATGACACAAGAGATGGTCAGAGACTGGGGACATGACACAAGAGATGGTCAGAGACTGGGGACATGATACAAGAGATGGTCAGAGACTGGGGACATGATACAAGAGATGGTCAGAGACTGGGGACATGATACAAGAGATGGTCAGAGACTGGGGACATGATACAAGAGATGGTCAGAGACTGGGGACATGATACAAGAGATGGTCAGAGACTGGGGACATGATACAAGAGATGGTCAGAGACTGGGGACATGATACAAGAGATGGCTAGAGCCTGGGGACATGATACAAGAGATGGTCAGAGACTGCAGACATGATACAAGAGATGGTCAGAGACTGAGGATATGATACAAGAGATGGTCAGAGACTGCAGACATGATACAAGAGATGGTAAGAGACTGAGGACATGATACAAGAGATGGTCAGAGACTGAGGACATGATAGAAGAGATGGTCAGAGACCTCAGACTGCATTTTTCTTGACCTTTCTTGCACTAAAGGTGCCAATAATGGCCAACAATAAATGAACATTAATTTAAATTGATAATAGTAATTAAAAAGTTGAATATAATACAATTGTATATAAAAATATAAATATTTTTTAGAAACTGTCATTTTCGGTATCGGTTTTCGGCCTAGTGCATCCTTCATTTTCGGTTTCGGCACCAAAATTTCGATTCGGTGAACCCCTAGATGTACGTTTTTTATCTTTCTGCAAGTTTGTTCTCACTAGTTGAACTGTGTGTGTAGCATTGAAAAGCGCATTTTTTTTCCCCCCGTGAAACGCATTGGGTAAAAAGCATATGCAAGATTATTTGTGATGTATACTGTGTAGCAATGTTGCAGTGCGCTCGTTCGTGGTTTTAACAAAGAGAATCTGTGAATATGAGATTTACTTGGGAAAAAATTGAAATGCTTTTATTTGTGGTTTTAGAATCGAGTACTTGCATGCCATAAATCTCCTCCTTCCCTTTTCTAAATATCTTTTTCTTTTTAGTATTGTGTGCAATCTCCCCTTGTGTGACAATGTAATGTTCATCTTCCTGCAGGCCAGGCTGGATATGGCTTTCGGGACCCATCACACGTGAGTTCCCAGAATAGTTTATTGGACAAGATATAATTCTTGAACAATGGTGCGCTTGTTCTATATGTTATAGTGTGCCTAAAGTGACATGTGCATAAAAAAAAAAATCAATGGGTTGCGAATTCCAACAATTGATAATACAAATAAACGTACAAAAAAAATCATAAGATACAGTCAATATAAAGATGAATATTGATAAAGTGCTCCTTCACAAAATATAATGTGATCCGTGCCACCACTTCTATCACCAGGTGCAATGCCTGCTCACCTTAGGACGCCACCCCCCTTGGGTCATACAAAGCTCTCAATAAGGCCCCTTTCACACTGGAGCGGGGGCGGCGTCGGCGGTAAAGCGGTTGGTATTCGGCCGCTAGCGTACCCCCGCTAGTGGCCGAGAAAGGGTTAAATACCACCACAAAGCGCCTCTGCATTTCAATGGGCAGGAGCGGTGAAGGAGCTCCTTCACCGCTCCTAAGATGCTGCTTGCAGGACTTTTTTTCCCGTCCTGCCAGCGCATCGCTCCAGTGTGAAATCCCTCGGGGATTTCACACTAGAGACACAGCAGCGGCACTTTCGGGTCGGTTTGTAGGCGCTATTATTAGCGCAATAGCGCCTGCAAACCGCCCCAGTGTGAAAGGGCTCCTCTGTGTTCTAGGGCGAACCAGCCAGAAATAAAGCCATCTGTTTTCTGGAGTGTCTCGGGAAGAGAATGAGAAAAACTTTCATCGCGCAACAATGTAGCTTAATCAGGGCCATGGGTAGAGGGCATATAACAATTTCCTATTCACTTATTCTATTATCTTGTGTGTAGCATATAATTTATGTGTAAGGCAAATCAGGGAGACACTGCTCTCTTCCTCACCGCTACAACCGTGTACCTGAGACACCGGATGTGACGTCACCAACTCCTCCCGACGCGTTGCGTCAATGATCAGGTGACTTCTTCAAGGGTGGCAGCTTGTGGGGATGCTTTTCTTTAGCAGGGACAGGGAAGCTGCTCAGAGTTACATAGTTACATAGTTAGTCAGGTTGAAAAAAGACACAAGTCCATCCAGTTCAACCTTAAAAACAAAAAATAAATAAAATAAAAAATATTGTACAATACAATATACCCAATTTTATACCCTCAGTTGATCCAGAGGAAGGCTGGATTTTCCCTGGATCAACTTTACCTATAAATGTCAGTACCCAGTTATATTATGTACATTTAGGAAAGTATCCAGGCCTTTCTTAAAGCAATCTACTGAGCTGGCCAGAACCACCTCTGGCGGGAGTCTATTCCACATTTTTACTGTGAAGAAACCTTTGCATATTTGGAGATGAAATCTCTTTTCCTCTAGATGTAAAGAGTGCCCCCTTGTCCTCTGTGTTGACCGTAAAGAGAATAACTCAACACCAAGTTCACTATATGGACCCCATATATATTTGAACATGTTGATCATATCCCCCCCTTATTCTCCTCTTCTCAAGAGTGAATAAATTCAGTTCCTCTAATCTTTCCTCAGCTGATCTCCCCCATGCCTCTTATCAGTTTGGTTGCCCTTCTCTGTTGCCCTTCTCTGCACTTTCTCCAGTTCCCCGATATCCTTTTTGAGAACTGGTGCCCAAAACTGAACTGCATATTCCAGATGAGGTCTTACTAATGATTTGAACAGGGGCAAAATTATATCTCTCTTTCTAGAGTCCATACCTCTCCTAGTACAAGAAAGGACTTTGCTCGCTTTGGAAACCGCAGCTTGGCATTGCATGTTATTATTGAGCTTATGATCTACCAAAACCCCCAGATCCTTCTCCACCACGGATTCCCCCAGTTGTACTCCCCCTAGTATGTATGATGCATATTCTTAGCCCCCAAGTGCACAACTTTACATTTCTCAACATTAAACTTCATCTGCCACATAGTCCCAATTAGACAGAGCCTTGAGGTCGGCTTGTAAATTGGAGACATCCTGTAAGGACGTTATTCCACTGCATAGCTTGGTGTCATCTGCAAAGACAGAAATGTTACTTTTGATCCCAGACCCAATATCATTTCTAAAGATATTAAAAAGTAAGGGTCCCAGCACTGAACCTTGGGGTACACCACTGATAACCTTAGACCATTCAGAGTAAGAATCATTAACCACTACTCTCTGAATTCTGTCTTTTAGCCAGTTTTAGCCAGAGTTGATGGGAAGATGGATGGAGCCAAATACAGGGCAAACGTAGAAGAAAACCTGTTAGTCTGCAAAAGACTTGAGACTGGGACGGAGGTTCACCTTCCAGCAGGACAACCACCCTAAACATACAGCCAGAGCTACAATGGAATGGTTTAGATCAAAGCATATTCATGTGTTAGAATGGCCCAGTCACAGTCCAGACCTCAATCCAATTGAGAATCTGTGGCAAAACTTGAAAATTGCTGTTCACAGACGCTCTCCATCCAATCTGACAGAGCTTGAGATATTTTGCAAAGAAGAATGGGCAAAAATGTCCCTCTCTAGATGTGCAAAGCTGGTAGAGACATCCCCAAAAAGACTTGCAGATGTAATTGCAGCGAAAGGCGGTTCTACAAAGTATTGACTCCGGGGGGCGCCATACAAATGTCCCCCGCACACTTTTCACAGATTTGTTTGTAAAAAAATTTGAAAACCATTTTATATTTTCCTTTCACTTCACAATTATGAGCCACTTTGTGTTGATCTATCACATAAAATCCCAATAAAATACATTTACATTTTTGGGTGTAACATAACAAAATATGGAAAGTCTCAAGGGGTATGAATAATTTTTCAAGGCTGTGTGTGTGTGTATATATATATATATATATATATATATGTATATATATATATATATATATATATATATATATATATATATATATATATATATATATATATATATATATATATATATATATTATAGTGCATCCGGAAAGTATTCACAGCGCTTCACTTTTTCCGCATTTTATGTTACAGCCTTATTCCAAAATGGATGTAATTCATAATGAATTCATAAACCCCATAATGACCATGTGAAAGAAGTTGGTTTGAAATCTTTTCAAATTTATTAAAAACAAAAAAGGAAAAAAATCCCATGTACATAAGTATTCACAGCCTTTTCTCAATACTTTAAAGCACCTTTGGCACCAATTACAGCCTTAAGTATCTTTGAGTATGATGCTACAAGCTTTTGGGCAGTTTCTCACATTCTTATTTGCAGGACCTCTTAAGCTCCATCAGGTTGGATGAGGAGTGTTGGTGCACAGCTATTTTCAGATCTCTCCAGAGATGTTCAAGGACATTCACAAAGTTGTCCCGTATCCACTCCTTTGTTATCTTGGCTGTGTGCTTAGGGTAATTGTCCTGTTGGAAGATGAACCTTTGCCCCAGTCTGAGGTCCAAAGCGCTCTGAAGAAGGTTTTCATCAAGGATGTCTCTGTACATTGCTGTATTCACCATTCCCTCAATCCTGACTAGTCTCCCAGTTCCTGCCGCAGTAAAAACATTCCCACAACATGATACTGCCACCACCATGCTTCACTGTAGGGATGGTATTGGCCAGGTGATGAGCGGTGCCTGGTTTCCTCCAGACATGAAGCTTGCCATTCAGGCCAAAGAGTTCAATCTTTGTTTCATTAGACCAGAGAATTTTTTTTTTCTCATGGTCTGAGAGTCTATCAGGTGCCTTTTTGGCAACACTGGCCATTCGGGTTCTCGGTCACCTCAATGACTAAGGCCCTTCTCCCCCCGATCGCTCAGTTTGGCCCGGCGGCCCGCTTTAGGAAGAGTCCTGGTGGTTCCAAACTTCTTCCATTTACGGGTGATAGAGGCCACTGTGCTCATTGGGACCTTCAATGCTGCAGAAACTTTTCTGTACCCTTCCCCAGATCTGTGCCTCCATACAATCCTGTTTTGGAGGTCTACAGACAATTCTTAGGACTTCATGGCTTGGTTTGTGCTCTGACATGCACTGATAACTGTGGGACCTTCTATAGACAGCTGTGTGCCTTTCCAAACCATGTCCAATCAACTGAATTTACCACAGGTGGACTCCAATCAAGTTGTAGAAACATCTCAAGGATGATCAGTGGAACCAGGAGGCACCTGAGCTCAATTCTGAGTGTCATGGCAAAGGCTGTGAATACTTCTGTACATGGGATTTTTTTTTTCGTTTTTTATTTTTAATAAATTTGCAAAGATTTCAAACAAACTTCTTTCACGTTGTCATTATGGAGGTATTGTTTGTAGAATTTTGAGGAAAATAATAAACCTAATCCATTTTGGAATAAGGCTGTAACACAACAAAATGTGGATAAAGTGAAGCACAATGAATACTTTCCGGATGCAGTGTATAATATATAAGAATAAAAAAAAAGAAGAATTATATACATACACTCACACAGTGGCTTAGTGGTTAGCACTCCTTCCTTGCAGTACTGCTTTTGTGTGGGTTTCTGCCCACACTCCAACTAATATATCTTCTTCTGCTCTTCTTTTTTCCAGGAAGATGATGATACTGTTATATGAGGAGGGTCTGCGGGTGGTCATTCACACCAGCAATCTAATTCATGACGACTGGCACCAGAAGACTCAGGGGTACGTACATCCAGGTTTCCATAATCTCTTGTATCAGTATGCCCTTCCATATACCAAGTTAAGTGACTGGCCTCAGGCGATACACAGATACAAATCCTCCTTTAAAAGTTGTACCTGTTTATCTGCAATCTTCTCTTCTCTACAGCTGTTTAAAGTGCAGAATTTGTAAAGCTTAAAGTGTTCCTAAAGCCAGGAGCCTGCATTCACTATATCTGGTCTCCCCAGGAGCCTGCATTCACTATATCTGATCTCCCCAGGAGCCTGCATTCACTATATCTGGTCTTCCCCGGACCCTGCATTCACTATATCTGGTCTCCCCAGGAGCCTGCATTCACTATATCTGGTCTCCCCAGGAGCCTGCATTCACTATATCTGGTCTCCCCAGGAGCCTGCACTCACTATATCTGCTCTATTCAGGACTCTGCATTCACTATATCTGGTCTCCCCAGGAGCCTGCATTCACTATATCTGGTCTCCCCAGGAGCCTGCATTCACTATATCTGGTCTCCCCAGGAGCCTGCATTCACTATATCTGGTCTCCCCAGGAGCCTGCATTCACTATATCTGGTATCCCCAGGAGCCTGCATTCGCTATATCTGGTCTCCCCAGGACCCTGCATTCACTATATCTGGTCTCCCCAGGACCCTGCATTCACTATATCTGGTCTCCCCAGGAGCCTGCATTCACTATATCTGGTCTCCCCAGGACCCTGCATACACTATATCTGGTCTCCCCAGGAGCCTGCATTCACTAGATCTCATCTCCCACAGTACACAGAACATGAAAATGCAATTATTTTAGTAAATATGAACTGCTAAATACCTTTTCTCATCGGCAGTATATAGCAGTCTTGAGACTTCTATCAGTGTCTGGTTAAAGCTTGTAGGAGGAGATTTCATTCTCCTCTGACAGTCCTATGAGATTGCAGGACACCTGACCCTCTGTCTGGACAGTGCTGATTGGCCCTGTGCTGATCACATGCACCCTCCCAGAAAAAAAAAAACCTCTCTAGCGATACACACCAAACTGAGCATGTGCAGAGTGACTCCAAAGGCTTTGTCATATCAGGAGATGGATTGGGGACAGCAGAAGAAGGGAAGGATCAGAGAAGGCAGGCTCAAACAGCTTTTTTTACACAATGTGGAGGATTACCCCCTTAGATTCCACAGTGAGTATAACGAGCATGCTTCCCTGCATATACAGACTGATTTTACTGTTGTGGGTTTAGTAACACTTTAACCGCTTCAGCCCCTGAAGATTTTACCCCCTTCCTGACCAGAGCACTTTTTGCGATTCGGCACTACCTCGCTTTAACTGACAATTGCGCGGTCGTGCGACGTTGCACCCAAACAAAATTGACGTCCTTTTTTTCCCACAAATAGAGCTTTCTTTTGGTGGTATTTGATCACCTTTGTGGTTTTTATTTTTTGTGATATAAACAAAAAAAGAGCGACAATTTTGAAAAGAAAGCAATATTTTTTACTTTTTGCTATAATAAATATCCCCCAAAAATACATAAAAAAATAATTTTTTCCTCAGTTTAGGCCGATATGTATTCTTCTATATATTTTTGATCAAAAAAAATCACAATAAGCGTACATTGATTAGTTTGCGCAAAAGTTATAGCGCCTACAAAATAGGGGATAGATTTATGGCATTTTTATTTTTTTCTATTAGTAATGGCAGCGATCTGCGATTTTTATCGTGACTGCGACAATATGGCGGACACATCGGACACTTTTGATGCTATTTTGGGACCATTGTCATTTATACAGCGATCAGTGCTATAAAAATGCATTGATAACTCTGTAAATTACACTGGCAGGGAAGGGGTTAAACAGTAGGGGGTGATCAAGGGGTTAAGTATGTCCTAGGGAGTAATTCTAACTATGGGGGGGATGGGCTACCTAGGACATGACAGCGATCACTGCTCCCGATGACAAGGAGCAGTAGATCTCTGTCTTGTCACTAGGCAGAACGGGGAAATGCCTTGTTTACATAGGCATCTCCCCGTTCTACCTCTCCACACAGCAATCGCGGGCCGCCGGCGAACGTCGAGTTCCCAGGACCCGCAGGCACAATCGTTTGGCGGGTGCGCGCCCGATAGGTGGAAAATTTAAAGGGATGTACCTGTACGCCCATTTGCCTGCCTGTGCCATTCTGCCGACGTATATCTGTGTGCGGCGGTCGGCAAGCGGTTGAAGTGGATGTAAACCCAATTCATGAAACTTTGAGCTGGGCCCGTATATCTGTAGTGTTTTCTTATCTCTCTCCGAAGCACTGAGTCCTGTGTCTTTCTTCTGTCCCATAGCTCTGTTAGCAGCCTGATAACTTCTCACAAGTTCTCAGACACGGGAGATAAAAGCAGCCTGAAGTTTGTGGTGTGGGAGGTTGCTATAAATAGATTAGCAGAGTGCTGCACATTACTTCCTTCCTGTGCCTTTCTTCCAATCGGCTGCTTTGGCTGTATGCCGATAATCCACTCCCAGTGCTGAACAGGAAGAGAAAATCTCTAACACAATGTGCACTTTCCAAAGAATATAGAAGGATGAAGACAGCAGATATACATGTAATACTTATGTAGGGAGATTTGTTTCATCTCTGTGTATTATCTGAGGCTGTTCACTTCACTGGGTATATTTGAGGGTTTACATCCGAAAGGGGGTGGAGAGCTGAAGCAACACTCTGCAGAGCTCAGTGAAGAGAGCTCTGAGAGCTGATTAGAGGGAAGGGACACGCCTCCCCCACCCCATCTTCACACAGCAACAGAGCTGAGGCTGTCAATCACAGGCTGTGTGCTGGAGGTCCCTCCCCGACCCCTTTTTTTTCTTTTGGCAGCCAGGAAAACTTGGCAGAAGTGACTCTCATGCTGATAGCAGAGGAAGGAGGCAGCAGACTCATTGTGTCACTCAGTACCCCTTGTGCTTCTCTACATCTTTGACAGCATCAGTGCACAGGTAGCCTTTCCCAGTAAGGCTTTGCAATTACAAGACATAGAAAGCATGGGGGAGCTGAATGACACCCTGAGTTGCATGGTGTCACAGGTAAATGGTCAGCAGTTTCTAGCACTGATTGCTGGACAGCCGGAGCATAGACAGAATTCAATCCTGGGGCTTTTTTTTTTTTCAAGGTACGTGCGTTATATGGCCGTTTTTAATGTTGTAATTCTAGGGTGACCTTCCACTTTAAATTAGAAGTTGTTGCCGCAGATTTTCTTTTGCATTCTCCTTAACCGGTTTCCGACCGGCGCACGCCGATGTACGTCGGCAGAATGGCACGGCTGGGCAAATGGACTTACAGGGACGTCCATTTGAATTCCCCGCCGTGCCATTGCGTGCGCGCCGCCGGCCGGGAGCTCCGTGAGTCGGGTCGCGCAGACTCGATCGCCGCGGGGATACCCGCGATCGCCTCACGGAGAGGACGAACGGGGAGATGCCGTTGTAAACAGCATCTCCCCCGTTCTGCCTAGTGACAAGTGTCACTGATCTCTGCTCCCTGTCATCGGAGCAGAGATCAGTGACGTCACACACCAGCCCATCCCCCTACAGTTAGTAATCACTCCCCTAGGACATACTTAACCCCTCTCCGCCCCCTAGTGGTTATCCCCTTCACTGCCAGTGCCATTTACACAGTAATCGCACTGATCGCTGTATAAATGACAATGGTCACAAAAATGTGTCAAAAATGTCCGACATGTCCGCCATAACGTCGCAGTCACAATAGAAATCGCTGATCGCCGCCATTACTAGTAAAAAAAAAAATTATTAATAAAATTGCCATAAAACTATCCCCTATTTAGTAAACGCTATAACTTTTGCGCAAACCAATCAATAAACGCTATCACGTTTTTTTATGTAGTAGAATAATATCGGCCTAAACTGAGGAAAAAAAATGTTTTTTTATATATTTTTGGGGGATATTTATTATAGCAAAATGTAAAAAATAATGCGTTTTTTTTTCAAAATTGTTGCTCTTATTTTGTTTATAGCGCAAAAAATAAAAATCGCAGAGGCGATCAAATACCACCAAAAGAAAGCTCTATTTGTGGGGAAAAAAGGACGTCAATTTTGTTTGGGAGCCACGTCGCACGACCGCGCAATTGTCAGTTAAAGCGACGCAGTGCCGAATTGCAAAAAACGCTCTGGTCAGGAAGGGGGTAAAATCTTCCGGGGCTGAAGTGGTTAAACTTGCAGAGTTAAAAATAACAAATTGCCAATGACATAAACCCATCGTTTTTAGTGCAGGATAAGCCTGTGACTGCGCAATGCATGTCCTGGTGGCGTTCAGCGGAGGGCTCTTGTGGAGAGACATAGGCCAGGATCCCTCCCTGTGCCACCACCATTGTCCTGTCTGTGACCCCCTGCCGCCTTTTGTCCTCCCATCACATCTGAAAGCTTTTACCATCCCTGGCTGTACCGGCGGCACTCCGCGCCATTCCCAGACACATTAGCTTTCCCCGTGTGTTCGGATTTGTCCCGTATCTCTCCGGCTTTCAGATTATAGAGCTGGTATCTTATCGTTGCTGCCTGCTAAAGCTCTTCTGTACTAATAATTAAAAAATGTTTTACTCTAAACATTTAATCATTTTTAGCTTTTTAATCTAAATTGGATAAAGTTAATAACGTTTTCAGGTACAGGTACTTACGTGGAAAGGATTTTAGCAAACTTTATTGGCGACTCTTGCCTGCTTTTTGTTCTGGTTACTTGTGGAAATTAAGTGTTTATTGGGAGATTTTGCCTTTATTGTAATCACATGATCAGTTCCAGTGTTATAATTGGGAAAACCTCATCCCTCCTGGGAGTGAAGGAAAGTTGAGCAAAATATTACAGCGCACACACGCAAAAAAGACATTTACCTCCAGCAGGGCTAGTTTAAAACACCTAGACATTTTAAAAAAATATTATCAAAAAAATATGGGGATTTGGTCACACCATATTGCTGTATGGTGCTAAGCCCACTTACTGCGTCAAAGTACCCCATGATTAGTGGTCTTATGGCTGCACCAGCTTTAATGCATCTTTTAGGGTGTGCCCCCCAAATATCTTGTTTATCTTGTTTGAAGGATAGTTGAGACACCTTCATTTGCCATGACCTTCTCTAACCACACCATCACGTGCCATGACCTCCTCTAACCACACCATCACGTGCCATGACCTTCTCTAACCACACCACCATGTGCCATGACCTTCTCTAACCACACCAGCATGTGCCATGACCTTCTCTAACCACACCACCATGTGCCATGACCTCTAACCACACCAGCATGTGCCATGACCTTCTCTAACCACACCAGCATGTGCCATGACCTTCTCTAACCACAACACCACGTGCCATGACCTTCTCTAACCACAACACCACGTGCCATGACCTTCTCTAACCACACCATCACATGCCATGATCTTCATTAACCACACAGCCACGTGCCATGACCTTCTCTAACCACACCACCACGTGCCATGACCTTCATCAACCATACCACAACGTGCCACGATCTTCTCTAACCACACCACCACGTGCCTTTGACCTTCTCTAACCACAACACCACGTGCCTTAGACCTTCTCTAACCACAACACCACGTGCCACGACCTTCTCTAACCACAACACCACGTGCCATGACCTCCTCTAACCACGACACCATGTGCCATGACCTTCTCTAACCACAACACCACGTGCCATGACCTCCTCTAACCACAACATCATGTGCCATGACCTTCTCTAACCACACCACCATGTGCCATGACCTTCTCTAACTACACCACCATGTGCCATGACCCTCTCTAACCACATCATCACGTGCCATCACCTTTATCAACCAAACCACCATGTGCCATCACTTTCTTTAACCACCACAGAAATCCTGCTGGCTGTTTTTTAAAACCATCTTTCTCTTTCATTGCCATATGTTTTTAGGATTTGGTTGAGTCCCCTATATCCTAAGTTGCCGGAAGGTTCATCATCTCTAGCTGGGGAATCGATCACCAACTTCAGGTCTGACCTCATGGCATACCTGGCAGCATACAACTCCCCAAGCCTGCGTGAATGGATCGATATTATCAAACAGCATGATTTGTCAGAGACCAGGTCTGTACCCCCCCATCTTTTCCATCCATATTTTATAAAGCCACGATATGATACCTATACATACATGTAGCACAGCTCATTGAAACTCTGGGCAAAATCCAAAATGACATAATGTTCAGTGATGGCCCCAAAGATGTGGGCAGAGACAGAGCTATATTGAAGGGTGACGGAACAACACTGGCACGGCACCGTCTGCACATTTACTTGTAGTTCCTGAGCTGGATAGCATTTGGGATGGAGGCTACTGGGGACTGTAGCCACCCTGTCACAGGAACTTGCTTGCCCTTACTATGGCTGGATAAACAGGTACTTTTTTTTAAAAAGAACAAAAGTGCTATGGATCAGTATGCTCTGCACAGTTTATCCACATTGAATGTACTTTCATTTTTTTTAAACAGAAATATACATTGAATTTAAAGAAGAATTTCAGGCATGGTATATTTTTATATAACTTAAACAAGCTATAAATGTTCCCACCACCACAAAATTTCAAAACCTCTTACCAGAAGCTTAGGACCTCCATAAACAAAGGTCATAAGCGCCACATAATATGGATGATCACCTCCTCATTATCCATTGGATAAAACATTGCACACTGAAAAGGCGCGATCCTGTATATATAAACCTGAATAAAGCAAAAAAGCTGATGCGTACTCACAAATAGAAGAAATGTACACAGCATGGAAACTCAAACGCTGCCCACCAGCATGCGTAATGATGTCAACCTGCTAAGCTCCACCCAGGCTGACGTCATCCTGCTTGCTGGCGGGCTCAATTTTCGGGGTGTGGTGGTTTGTGCATTGGACCATGAGGAGGTATTCATCCATATTATGTAGTGGTTTCTACATTTGACCTTCAGGATGTTCCATGTGTGCTTATGAATCTCATTTATGAGGTGCTAAGCTTCTGGTAGGAGGCTTATAATTTTGTGGTGGTGGAAGCACCAAAGTGGTCACGTGTGAGAACCTTCTACTCGGCATGCTCACTTGATTTGAACTCTCTTGTTCTATGATACTTTTTCACTATATTGTGTAACAATTCACCATTGATATCTGACGTCACTATCTTAACACTGGTGGTTTATTGTTATCTTATCATTTAAAGGGGAAAGCACAACAATGTAACTATATAAAAATATTCCATACCTGAAATTCTTCTTTAAAAACGTCTTTGTTTTGTCAATACAGTGGTGCAAATAATTATTTGATCCCCTGCAGATTTTGTAAATTTTCCCACTTACAAAGAATTGAAGGGTCTATAATTTTTATCATAGGTGTATTTTAAATGATAGAGACAGAATGTCAGCCAAAAATCCAGAAAAAAAACGATATAAGTGTTATAAAATGAGTTGCAGTTCAGTGAATAAATTAAGTATTTGATCCCCTACCAACCAACAATAATTCTGGCTCCCACAGACTGGCTACAGTAGGTGCTCATGTGGTACACAGATTAGTCCTGTCAATGTAAGAAGGTGCTCCTAACAACAGCTCGTTATGTGTATAAAAGACACCTGTCCACAGAATCTCTTTCTTCCATTCAAACCTCATTATCATGGGCAAGACCAAAGAACTCTCAAAGGACATCAGGGACAAGATTGTAGACCTGCACAAGGCTGGAATAGGTTATAAAACCATCAGCAAGAAGCTTGGTGAGGAGGCAACTGTTGGATCGATTATTCGCAAATGGAAGAAATACAGACTAACCATCAATCGTCCTCGGTTTGGATCTTCATGCAAGATTTTGCCTCATGGGGTGAGGATGATCATGAGAAAAGTGAGGGATCAGCCCAGAACTACACGGGAGGAGCTTGTGAATGATCTCAAGGCAGTTGGGACCACAGTCACCAAACAAACCATTGGTAACACAATACACCACCATGGATTGAAACCCTGCAGCACCCACAAGGTCCCCCTTCCTCAGGAAGGCACATGTACAGGCCTGTCTGAGGTTTTCCAATGAACATCTAAATGATTCAGAGAAGTATTGGGAGGAAGTGCTGTGGTCAGATGAGACCAAAATTGAGCTCTTTGGCATTAACGCGACTCGCCGTGTTTGGAGGAAGAAAAATGCTGACTATGACCCTAAGAACACGATCCCTACAGTCAAGCACGGAGGTGGAAACATTATGCCTATGGGCTGCTTCTCTTTGCCACATTCAGAGGCCAGTGGACGGGGCCATGTATTGTAAAATCTTGAATGAGAACCTTCTTTTTTCAGCCAGAACTCTGAAGATGGGTCATGGATAGTCTTCCAGCATGACAATGACCCAAGGCAACAAAGGAGTGGCTAAAGAAGAAGCACATTAAGGTTATGGAGTGGCCTAGCCAGTCTCCAGACCTTAATCCTATAGAAAACTTATAGAGGGAGCTGAAACTTCGACTTGCCAAGCGACAGCCAAGAAACCTTAAGGCTTTAGAGAAGATCTGTAAAGAAGAGTGGACCAAAATACCTCCTGAGTGTTCAAACCTGGTCACCACCTACAAGAAACGTCTGACCTCTGTGATTGCCAACAAGGGTTTCTCCACCAAGTACTAAGTCATGTTTTGCTTGGGGAGTCAAATACTTATTTTAATCACTGAACTGCAACTCAATTTATAATATTTGTATTGTGTGTTTTTTTTCTGGATTTTTGGTTGATATTCTGTCTCTATCATTTAAAATACACCTATGATAAAAATGATAGACCCTTCATTTCTTTGTAAGTGGGAAAACATACAAAATCAGCAGGGAATCAAATAATAATTTTCCCCATTGTACATCAATAAAAATGTTTTTTCTTTAAATCAGGGTGTACCTGATTGGATCCACACCTGGAAGATATCAAGGCCACGATAAAGAGAAATGGGGGCATTTACGTTTGAGAAAGGTAAGTGCGATACATTGTTTTACTGTTTTGTGTCATATCGGTAGACCTAAGCCAGGGGGTTGTGGAATGATACAGCACCAGTATGTTCAAGCCCCTAAATTGGGGATTTTACTGTGTGAATATGGGGGAAGATGATCCAGTGAAAGAATTAGTAGATATTAAGCTGGCCATACATGGGTCGAAATCGTAACAAAGGACGGCCATATACGGTCCCTGCTGAACCGGCCGAGATTCGAACCATTAGTGGGCAGGCTGAATGTACCAATTTGATCGATCAATCAACTTTGGTACAACCAGCCTGTCAGATTCGCTGGCGATTATCACAAGCAGCTGGTATAGTCGCTAGCGATTAATCACGGTCTTCTCCCGGTGGGGATGACCTCCCTCGCCCCCTCGCCTGGAGAAGACAGTGGCCCGGCAAGAGGGATTCCCGCATCAACACTGTCTGTGTTGATGGGGGAATCGAGCGAAATGCTTTCCTGCAACCTATGGTTGCAAGAAAGCAATTCGCTCTGTCTATGGCCAGGCTAAGAATTTTCGTTTGAATTTCGCACCATTAGTGGGCCGCACCAATGGACGATTTTCGTGCAGCTATCAAATTTGAGTAATCTGGCTTTTTGGAAAAGCAAACAAATTTCTAATCAATGATGGGCGAACCATGTGTAGGAAATATAATTGAAAGAGAACTGCGCATGAGCACAAGAAAAAAAATTCCCGGAAAGATAAAAAGATTCCCGGCCACGAAAATTCTTTGTGAAGTGAAATTTGAAAGCTTGGTTGGTCAAATTTCGAAATCAATAGTGGCATGGAAATGCACTATCATTGTGTGGCCCTATGAACGTATCGGGGGCCGAACTTGAGGCACTTTATTATTTTCAGGTTAAACACCACACCACTGCTTATACGGATGCATTATGGTTACTCTTAGGACAATACCCTGTGTTTTTAGGATTCTTTTTATGGAGGATTGCCTTTTTTATCCATGTGATGTACAAGTTGACAATTATATGCTTATGTTCATGTGTTTACTATACTCTATGTATCCACTGCTGCATGTCATTGTTGTGTGTTTTAGACAATAAACACATTTTCTATTACCTGGCTTTACTTGCTGAGTCCCATCATACATACCTCATTTAAAGTCCCGATAACCCTTTCTATATACCAGATTTAGGGATGGAGATGCATGGCCACGTCCCAAAAAAAACCCAAACCCTTTTAAGTTGAACACCGCTGGTTTGGATTGTGAGAACTTTTAGAAGGAGATACACCAGAGGTCCTGCCATAGATAGAGCTTCAGAAGACATCACAAGGAAGCTGTCAGTCAGTCCTTGGTGTTCTATGACAGAGGTGTTATGCCCCGTACACACGGTCGGACATTCCGACAACAAAAGCCTAGGATTTTTTCCGACGGATGTTGGCTCAAACTTGTCTTGCATACACACGGTCACACAAAGTTGTCGGAAAATCCGATTGTTCTGAACGCGGTGACGTAAAACACGTACGTCGGGACTATAAACGGGGCAGTAGCCAATAGCTTTCATCTCTTTATTTATTCTGAGCATGCGTGGCACTTTGTGCGTCGGATTTGTGTACACACGATCGGAAATTCCGACAACAGATTTTGTTGTCGGAAAATTTTATAGCCTGCTCTCAAACTTTGTGTGTCGGAAAATCCGATGGAAAATGTGTGATGGAGCCTACACACGGTCGGAATTTCGGACAACAAGGTCCTATCACACATTTTCCATCGGAAAATCCGACCGTGTGTACGGGGCATAAGACTGGTTGTTGTAATAAAGGTGGCATTGTATAACAGATTTAACTGTTACTGTAGAACATGCGCCATATTCTGTGTTCCTACTTTGCAGATATTACGAGAAAAAGGTGGCCTGATCTCGGGTATTGAATCGTGGCCTGTGATTGGCCAGTTTTCCAGTATTGGTTCGATGGGAACCGACCACACCAAGTGGCTTCACTCTGAGTTCGGAGAGAGTCTGAAGACGCTGGGGAAAGGAGTGAAAACTCTGCCGAAAGCAGAGAATCCTCTTCAGCTGGTATGTATAATGGGTTTGTATTTCTGCTGATACAGACAGATAGTGATTTTTTTTTGGGGGGGGGTCTTTTTTTTTTTTGTCTTTTTTGTAAATGTTGCTTTTAATACATTTTAGAATAATGTTTGAAAGCCTTTTATACAGGGTTTGTGATATGAGTTATACATGATAGTATAATGAACACTATAGTAGTCAATATTTGTCCAAATATATGAGGACGTTAGACACCTTCATTTAAATATTGTGGAAAACAAAAAGGGAAGAATGGTGGCGATTATTTTTTACAAATTTATGTAAGATATTAAATGTGAGAGCATAAAATAGAAGGAAAGTGTTGTGGTTGCCCCTGGGCAGGATATATGGACTCACCCGAGGCTCTGGATCCAAGTGAGATTTGGTCTTTTTCAGCGCTCCTGAAAGTTGAGATGGGCCAGAGATCCCAATAAGTAGTCCTGTCTGCTTTGCTGCAACTGTCACTAGGTCGCATCCCTCAGGATCAGCACACCTAGGAATAGCAGGAACAAGGATAGCTACGGTGTGGGGATTGCAGTATAAGACAATGGGCAGAACAGTGTTCAAGTACAGGCAGAGGTCTTGCTAAAGCACATTCCGTGTGAAATGCGTTAACTGCCCTGTCCTGTGATATGGAGTTGTGGTGTCTGTATGTTTTATACTTGGAAGGCTTCAATAAACATCATTTTATCTACCACACCATTGGAGTGCAGCCAACTTTCCATTTTTGCCTCTGCATTACTGTGATCACAGACCGGGTCGGCACCTGTCAATGTGTGGAGGGGTTGTTTGTCCATGCACTCACCTGGAGCGGTGATTTCTTCCTATTGTTTCCAGGGATCTTGACAGGGAGAAGAGTAGTCAGGTCCCGGCAGGGGTCTCAGCAGGCAGAAGAGTAGTCAGGTCCAGGCAGGGGTCTCAGCAGGCAGAAGAGTAGTCAGGTCCAGGCTGGGGTCTCAGCAGGTAGAAGAGTAGTCAGGTCCAGGCAGGGATCTTAGCAGGCAGAAGAGTAGTCAGGTCCAGGCAGGGTTCTCAGCAGGTAGAAGAGTAGTCAGGTCCAGGCAGGGGTCTTGGCAGGCAGAAGAGTAGTCAGGTCCAGGCAGGGGTCTTGGCAGGCAGAAGAGTAGTCAGGTCCAGAAAGGGGTCTCAGCAGGCAGAAGAGTAGTCAGGTCCAGGCTGGGGTCTCAGCAGGTAGAAGAGTAGTCAGGTCCAGGCAGGGGTCTCGGCAGGTAGAAGAGTAGTCAGGTCCAGGCTGGGGTCTCGGCAGGCAGAAGAGTAGTCAGGTCCAGGCTGGGGTCTCAGCAGGTAGAAGAGTAGTCAAGTCCAGGCAGGGGTCTTGGCAGGCAGAAGAGTAGTCAGGTCCAGGCAGGGGTCTTGGCAGGCAGAAGAGTAGTTGGGTCTTGGCAGGCAGAAGAATAGTCAGGTCCAGGCAGGGGTCTCAGCAGGTAGAGGAGTAGTCAGGTCCCAGCAGGGGTCTCAGCAGGTAGAAGAGTAGTCGGGTCCAGGCAGGGGTCTTGGCAGGCAAAAGAGTAGTCAGGTCCAGGCAAAGGTCTTGGCAGGCAGAAGAGTAGTTGGGTACAGGTTCCTGGCACGTGGAAGTATAGTCAGTTCCAGGCAGGGCTCTTGGCAGGCATCAGGCGGAAAAGTAGTTGGGTCCAGGCAGGGGTCCTGGGAGACAGAAGAGTAGTCAGGATTGATCTGGGTCAGCAGTGGTCAGGCAACATCACAGGTAGGTTCTTTGATATGAACATCCATGTCCGTAGAACAGGTAGGTCATTTTATTTTGCATGTAACCCACATTAAAATCCTTTAAATCGGGAATAAAGTCCAAGGCCGACAAACAAACATACTGTAAGAGCGCTCAATTCTGGATTTGTTGTCCTAATCAAACTGTTTGTAAAATAATGAATGAGTAGCTGAGAAAATGTTTATTTCCTCAGTCTATGCACATCTACCTCTACATAACTAATATTGACGTATCTTTTGCAGATCTACCCCTCGGTGAATAATGTCAGGACAAGTCTGGAAGGTTACCCTGGTGAGTAACAGCTAATCACTTGCACCTATGCAGGTAAGGGATGCCTATAGAAAAAAACAAACTGTGCAGCTTTGACCAAAGTTGGTTAATCTTCGGGCTTTCAGAGAAGGCCAACTACATACCTTCTGAAACCTGACTGAAAAACTCCCAGAGATGGCATCACCCCATCTTGCCTTGTTGCTAGGATGTTACTAAGAGACTCCCAGCTGTTACTGTTCACATCCACCTTCGCAGGAGCGAGTGCACAAATGCTGAGCTCAGAATTACTGCGTCAGAACAGAGAAAGTACATGTGAGGGGGTTTAAATCAGAGAAGGAGCTCACTCCTCTGATGGTGGCGGGTGGGCAGTAACAAGTGGGAGTCTCTTGGCAACATCCTAGCAATAAGGCAGGACAGGATGATGCCATCTCTGGGAGTTTTTCAGACAGGCTTTACGAGTTACATAAATGGCCTACACCTATAGCAGGGGCATTATCCAACTTTGCTCAAATTTGCACAGTTTGTTTTTATCTACAGGCACCCCTTACCTGCACAGGCAGTTTTTCAGTAAAGGTGAACTATGCCTTTAACAGTGACTTGGTTATTAGCATGGATTTACAGGACTGAGGACCTGGGTTCAGTTACCACCAGGAATGCTATCTGCATGGAGTTTGTATGTGCGTCTGTATGACTGTGGAAGGAAAATTAGGGACTGATGTGAATTATATCATGTGACTGGTTCAGCGTCCTTTGTATAGCCCTGTGGAATATGTCAGAGCTATATTAATGCATAAGAATAATGTTAGTGTGGGACATTAGAGTGTACATTTTTGCTCATTAAAAAATCATACAAACATACAGCTTATTAATAAAAACATATTTACATAAAAAATAACAACAACTAAACAAAAACAAGCCAAATTTTTTAAGAAAAACAAGCGTGCTTACATCAACAAGTAAAGAAAACCATTTCCTGACAAGATAAAATAGAAAGAAACATATTTTAATGACAACAAATAAGAGACTTCAAACCCCCGAACCTCAACTTAAACACAATCCAGGCTAAGAAACATTTTGAGATTTGTTCGCCATCAGGATGCGATTCCAAAACCCCCCATTAACCCCCCCACATCATTCACCCCGACTTCCACATCTTTCACCTTGCATTCTGCACCAGCCACCCTCATTCCCTTACCATATCCCCCCCCCACCATCATCCAATCCATCCCTCACTCCACCCCTCGGTGTCTGCTGACCTCCAGCCACACATCGGCCATGCCAAGGAGGAGGGGTTGGCACCACCATACATGCTGGTCCAGCACCTTCCACTGCCTTCACTAGGAGAAACAATAGGTGCAGACACAGACTAGACTGGGGGGGACACTGACACCACAGCTGGCCTCACAGACACAGATTCTGACAGGACAGAGACACTAGGATCCCCTGGTACAACCTCCACCAACCCAGACTTTTCTCTATCCAGGCGGAAGAATTCCTCCACCAGCTCTGGCTTATTGTGCAAAGCCTCAGGGCACTGGTTATAAGGGTGACCAACCCTATCACATAGGTTACATTTAATGATGTTACAGTCCCTCACCAGATGCTCCAGTTCCTGGCAGAAAGAGCACTTCTGTTCTGGACAGTTAGAGGAGAAATGTCCCTTGACTCCACATTTATGGCACAGCTTAGGTTAACCAGGGTAAAAGACAGTAATCCTATCTCTACCAATAAAGGCAGAGGGGGGCAAATGCTTGACCACATTCCCTTACACACTCGACCTCATTGACACCAACCACCCACCCGTCCAAATTCCTCTATCATCCACAATCTTTTTTAGTGGGCACAAAATTTCACCAAACCTTCTCAACCAGACCTATGAATCCTCAGGGGGTATAGACTCATTCCTTGTCATTATAGTCACATTTTTTATCAAGGGCTGACATGAGCTTACCTTAGGCACAAGCCCCTACTAGTCTGGCTGGCCCCCCATATACGTGAACCGTTCCCAAAACAGATCCAGCCATTTTGGACGTACAAATGACGAATCATATTCAAAGGAACCAGCCGGACTGATAAGAGCATAAATATCCTCCACCTTAAATCCCATGGCTAGGATCTTATCCACAACCACCCTCCAGATAGGTGGAATACCTCCTCCTTCCCACCTGAGCTGTACCACATTCCTGCGTTTAATGGAAGAAGGTGCATTAGGTGAAAGTCACACAGCTGGCTCCCTTCCACTAGCAGCAGCTAGTGGAGTCTCTGGAATCTGGTTTGTTAAATTACCCACCACTTGATTCTCCCTCCTCCCCTCCAGCACAAGAATCCTGCTCACCATAGTCCCAGATGTACCACAGTTACCAGCAGTTCCATCATCAAGTAAAGTCTTCCGTTTAGAAAAAACACCAGCTGTTTCAGCGTTCATACGGCTCTCCTGCTCTGCAGTTTTAATGTTCATGCGACATCCCTGCTCTGAACTGTTAGTGTCCATGTGGGACTCCTCACAGCCATCTGTTGGCAGGTGCCATCTCAGGAAAGTCCTCCACACACTGAGAGAGATTTTCAACAAGCACTCCTTTACCATGATTCTCATCTGACGAGTTGGTGCCATTAAAGGGAGATTCCATTTCTGTAATGGCCTGCAGCAATCCGCCATTTTCCTCAACCTCCTCCTGAGATGACCCAGGCTGCTGGGGAGGGCGGTGGTCAGATACTGACTCAGACACGACAGATCCTGAGTCAGGGGTAGTACTGGGGCCACCATGTGAAGCCACTTCCTTACCCCCCATTCATACTGTCGCCGTTGGTCTGGTATCCACCCTCTGGCTGGTACTGGCACAGGCACTTTCCTTCATCTGGAAAAAGGTGTAGGTGCAGCGCTGGTGTGAGTTAAATCTCTAAATTAATAAATGAGGAAAAAAAAAAATTCAGAAGTGGTGAAAAAAGACTGAAAATAAAGACTAAAGCAAAGTTCCAATATGAGAAATTGAGAAACTGAAAACAAAAGAAATTGGGGTGGTTATATTTAATCTCCTAATGACGTGCTTTGATATGTTCTCAAAAAGTATTGCATACTGTGCTCAAACCAGTAAAAAATAAACATATGAAGAATAACAAACCTTACAAAAATCTTCACAAGTGTATAAACAATGACCTAACACCATAAACAGATAATAGAAATAATGATAAAAATTCTCAAATACATATGGTGAAAAAAATCTGAGAAAAAAAGACTAAAGCAAAGTCCAAAGGGTGAACTTAAAAAACTGAGGCACAGTCCCAAAATCACATATCCAAGTGAAGAAGGTTGATTATCATGTAGATGTAGAGACCAAGTGCCAGAGAAAGATCCCTCCTCCAGATAGTTTTACACTCAAGGTGAGCATGTAGTCTCCTTACCGACTTAAATGACCACTTAAGCGTTCTCACCAAGCCCAGGGAATTCGGTCTCCCAAAAACCAGTATGGATGTCTGACACTGCTAGATCCGTGTCACTCAAAAATACAAACAAAAAAGGCTCCCATAGTGTAGTGCTTAAGTACAAGTTTAATACGTATAAATGAATTGCACTTACAGGATAAAATGTCTATATGCGCAGTGTGCCAAAATAGCTGCGTCTCCTCAAGCTTCCATCGTCCTCCGAAGAGGAAAACGTGATGACGTCAGTGTCACAGGCTCCACCCTGCGTGTTTCGTCACGATAGGACGTCGTCTGGGGATTGGCTGCTGTAATTGTATCATCACGTGCGTCATTTATATAGTCCTGCAGCACCATCTTAACTGAGGGCAATTCAAGCGTTAATGATGGAGGCATAAGGGCACCATCATTTTGAATGCTGGCAGGTTTAGCAAAACAGGATATAGAGGAAACGAAGACCAATAATAGATATAATATATACACCACCGCCATCTACTGGCGGTATAAGGTATTGAAGAAAATTACACTAACATAGGGCTACAGCAAAGGGCAAGCGTAGGAAGCCGGGCTAGACATCGCACACACAGTCTCAAATGAACATATGTAATGAAATGACTTCATAATTAATAAGGCACATAGTGTAACAAATGCAAATCATTACAATATGTAATATATAATAAAATAGCGCATGTATATAAAAAATATATATAATATAAATATATATATATATATATATATAAATATAAAAATTAAAAAATATGATCTATTTAAAATTAATAATTAAGATAAAATATTAGGCATTGTTGATAAAGCAATTTATGTCCCAATCAAAGTTTAAGCCAAATGGCACATATGATCTCATATTACAAATCCATTTTGTTTCGAGCCTAGAAATTGATCTAATCTTATTAGTACCCCTCCAATGGGGATGGATTTTGTCAATAGGTAAAAAAAAGGGTCCCTTTGAGTTTTTTGTCATGGTATTTGGCATAATGCCTGGATAAATTATGTTTAGTGAACACACGTTTGATGTTTCCTACATTTTCATCCAGAGGTACATGTACAGCTCTTTTGGAGCGTGGACATTGGATTAGGTATACAACACACTCCGTAGAGCATGTGATGAATGACTATGTTATAAGTTCTGTTTGTCTGAGTGGAGTGGAAGGATTCACATTTACGCCCTCTAAAAGAGTTAATTTGACAAATATTACATTTCCTGCATGGGAAAAAAAACCTTCATTGATTGAAAAAACAAAATTGTTTTAGATGGGTCTATTACATTAGGAGCGATACTATGAGGCAAGGAAGGAACACCTCTTTAAATGACTACCGGTCGATCAGGGATAACTGGGCCTAATATCTTGTCATTTTTTAATATGCTCCAATGCTTATTAAAAATCTTCTTAACGGAAAAGTGTTGGTTAGAATACCTGGTGATCATGGAACAACCAAATTTATTATCTGTTACTTGATTGGCCCTACTTGGACCATTCAGCATAAGGTCTCTAGCCATGTCACCAACATTTTTAATGATCTCATCAATCTCCTTCTCTCTGTAGCCTTTATCTAGAAATCTAGATTTTAAAACAAGAGCTTGCTGTTGATAATCCAAACTGGAAGTGCAATTGCGCCTAATCCGTTGGAATTGGCCTTTGGGGACCGCATTAGGCCATGCTAGATGATGACAGCTGGTTAGCTGAATAAAAGCATTGCGATCCGTCTCCTTGAAGAAGGTGGTAGTAGTCAAAAGTCCATCCCTGACTGTAATGTTAAGGTCGAGGAAGTGGATCTGAGATTCCCTCACCTCGTATTGTAGGGATATTCCTCTGTCATTGGAATTAAGTTTAGTAAAAAAAGGCCTCAAGAGAGGGTAAATCACCCTCCCACAGGAGAAGGACATCATCGATGTCTCCCAAGGCGTGACTCCCTCGGGGTGGGTCAGTGTCAATTACATCCCTTTTCCAGTGAGCCATGAATAGGTTCGCCAGGCTTGGAGCGAACTTGGCGCCCATAGCAACGCCACAGGTTTGCAAAAAAAAGTTGCCCCCCAAACCAAAAATAATTCTGGCTTGTAGCAAAAACAAGAAGGCTTAGAATGAAATCTCTCTGTATTGATGTTAGAGTATGATCTTGTTCTAAATAGAATTTTACCGCCTCCAAGCCATGTTGATGTGATATAACAGTATATAAGGAGGCAACATCAGCTGTTGCCAGGATACAACCCTCTCTCCATTCACAGTCCGCCAATATTTTAAAAACTTGAGTTGTATCTTTCAAGTGGGAGGCAGTTGTTTCAACCAAGGGCTGTAAAAATTCATCAACGTATCTGCCAATTTTCGCAGTTACAGAGTCTATACCGCTGATGATAGGGCGGCCTGGTGGTTTAGACTGGTTCTTATGGATTTTGGGCAAGTAATATATAACAGGTACCCTCGGCGCAGAAGGTACAAGATATGCCTTTTCTTTTTTGTTGACAATACCTCGCTGAAAACCATCATCAATTATAGATAAAAGCTCTCTTTTATATTTGGCTGTAGGGTTTGAGGCCAATTGTGTGTTTGTCACCTTATCAGATAAAAGCCTATTCATCTCTTCCAAATAGTCACCTTTATTTAAAATAACGACACCACCGCCCTTGTCTGCGGGGCGTATGACGATGTCGTTACGTGCACAGATCTGTTTCAGACTCAGTTGGAAGTCATTATTGCTTCTAGGTTTGAGTGTTTTAAGAGCCACCAGGTCTTTTACTACCATCTCTTTAAAAATTTGTACAGACGGGGCAACAAAGCCTGGGGGGTTGAATAACGAAGCATTAGACAAATTAGTATTACGAATTTGAGCCACATTCATTCGGCCCCCATTATCATGGGATAAGGAGCTTACTTCAAGGTTACCATTCTGAGAATTATCGATAGACACCATATTTGTTGTTATAACTTGAGGTGTATTAATGGTAGACAATTGACTACGATTGCCTATTGGGTTAAGAAGAAAATGCCTTTTAATATTCATCCTAGGGATGAATTAGTGGACATTGATAAATGTCTCAAATTTATTGTGACCACGAGGGGGTGCAAATTTCAGTCCCTGACGGAGAACTCTTTGTTCACCTTGCGATAAGTGAACCGAGCTCAAATTGAAAACACCACTGATGTTTATTGTTTTCTTTTCTTTGGACCTGACCCTCCTCCCCCCTCTGATGCCTCTCTTACTTCGTGTCCCCTTTTGAATCTGTTGTTGCCCATGTGAAAAAATCAACGGGATTGGTCCATTCTTCCAAAATCCAAAGGGGCCTCAGGTAGGTCTTGTCTTTGTCTTATTGGGTAATCGGTAAATTGGTTGGGTGTCTAGTGATGACGGATTCTACCTCATAGTTCTCGTCCCAGTGATATGAAAGGGGAGCATATCTATTTTGAAGGGAAATTTGATGACCTCTAGGGGTCTATTAGAACTCATCCCGTAGTGATTTATGTAATCCCTGGGGTCCTCTCTATATTCCCTTTGTCTCTGGTAATTATAATCATTCACGTAGGGTGTCCTTTGCTGTCTTTTATAATCATTCACATAAGATGTCCTTTGCTGTTGGAAACCTCCCCTACTAGAATTATTTCCAAACGAGCCACTTTGGTAAATATGTTAAGAGACACCTTGTTGGCGAAAGTGATTACCTTCATTTTTATATTTATTTTTGTTATTATTTGGTTTAACAGAGGTATACCCTCTCTGGTTGTTAAGAACTGTCTGACCCCTCTGTCCATGATTTCCTCTACTCTGTGATGGGTTAGGTAACACCACACCAGGGGATGGAGGAGGGAGGGATTGTATAGGTAGAGATGTAGGACATGAACCCACAGCCTCACCTTCCATAGGCTCATCAACTTTAATCTGCCATTTGTAAACCATTTTATTGGAATAATCAGCAAGATCACGGTTATATTTTTTCTTTTCTTTTTTTGACTTTTTGATCATGATCTTCCTTTTCAAGAAAAAGTCTCAATTGGTCAGATTCTTGTTTGTAAATTTCTTGATCCTTAAGTGGACCCAATTTGTTTTTTACCACAGTAATTTCTTCGTTAAGGGATTTGAGCTTATTGTGTTTTTTAGCCAATAAAAATTGGAGAAAATTGACACCAGTATCATTAAAATACACAAACTACTCTTCTAAATCGCTCTCTCCCTTTTGAGGGTTCAATTCCCACCACAAACTACGAGGTACCATTTTCTGTGCAACATATTGTTCGAGATATGCCACATCCCAACTGGTATGTAGCTCAGAGACCAACAGAGTTTTGAGTCTTAGAAACAGCCCCCCTATCCCGTACAAATACTCTTTCGATATTAATGTTATGTTGAGACCTATAGTCAAAAATGTTCATGATGACATTTCAGCTGCAACGTTTTTGTATAAGGTATTCTCCAATACATATGGTGAAAAAAAATCTGAGAAAAAAAGACTAAAGCAAAGTCCAAAGGGTGAACTTAAAAAACTGAGGCACAGTCCCAAAATCAAATATCCAAGTGAAGAAGGTTGATTATCATATAGATGTAGAGACCAAGAGTCAGAGAAAGATCCCTCCTCCAGATAGTTTTACACCCAAGGTGAGCATGTAGTCTCCTTACCGACTTAAATGACCACCTAAGCGTTCTCACCAAGCCCAGAGAATTCGGTCTCCCAAAAACCAGTATGGATGTCTGAAACTGCTAGATCCGTGTCACTCAAAAATACAAGCAAAAAAGGCTCCCATAGTGTAGTATTTGAGTACAAGTTTAAAACGTATAAATGAATTGCACTTACAGGATAAAACGACTAAATGCGCAGTGTGCCAAAATAGAGACGTCTCCTCAAGCTTCCTCTGCTCGCTGTTTGCTTTAACCAGCGACCTCCGAAGAAGAAACCGTGATGATGTCAGTGTCACATGCTCCACCCTACACGTTTTGTCACGATAGGACGTCATCTGGGGATTGGCTGCTGTAATTGTGTCATCACGTGCGTCATTTATATAGTCCCGCGGAGTTCACACTTTGGACTTTGCTTTGGTATTTTTTTCTCAGATTTTTTTCACCATATGTATTTGAGAATTCTTATCATTATTTCTATTATCTGTTTATGGTGTTAGGTCATTGTTTATACACTTATGAACATTTTTGTAAGGTTTTATTATTCATTATATGTTTATTTTATTTTTTACTGGTTTGAGCATAGTATGCAATACTTTTTGATATCATATCAAAGCACGCCATTAGAGATTAAATATAACCACCCTGATTTATTTAGTTTTCAGTTTCCCAATTTCTCATATTGGAACTTTGCCTTAGTCTTTATTTTCAGTCTTTTTTTCACCACTTCTGAATTTTTTTAAAAAATCACATTTTTTTTTGCCTCATTCATTAATTTGGAGATTTAACTCACACCAGCGCTGCACCTACACCTTTTTCCACTTGTTTGAGTTTTGTATTTAGACTTTTGGTGCTGGAAGCTCTATTTGTACTGGATTCATTTTTAGTTTCTTTTATTTGTTTCTAGCGCAGCGTTACCCTTTTGGGTTTTTGTTTACTACTTTCCTTCATCTGTTGGAATCTCTCCTCATTCTCACACCTTTCTCTGAACACACCGCTGCTTTCCTTCAGAGAGGCGAGCAACTTCTGCTTTTTTAATGCCTCCTCCAGAGACCTCAGCTTGGAGACTTCCCTCTTACTGTTTCCAGACTTACTATGCAGGGATTTCTTTTTCCTGAGATCTTCTTTCATGACAGCAAGTTTCTGTTCCTCCTTAGCAATGTGGTGAAGTCTGTTCACCACTTTATCCTGAAAGACTGATAAGGACTCCCCTTGCATAGGGACAAGCCCAGGATCCATTGCAGCTTGAGCACATGGAGTAGGCCTCAGTGCCTCTGGGGAGCCTTCACTTTCATCTTCCCCAACATGGTCCATGCTTTCCTTTTTTTTTCCTCATTCATTAATTTGGAGATTTAACTCACACCAGCGCTGCACCTACACCTTTTTCCACTTGTTTGAGTTTTGTATTTAGACTTTTGGTGCTGGCAGCTCTTTTTATACTGGATTCATTTTTAGTTTCTTTTATTTGTTTCTAGCGCAGCGTTACCCTTTTGGGTTTTTCTTTACTACTATTCTACCTTATACAAAAACGTTGCAGCTGAAAGGTCATCATGGACATTTTTTAACTATAGGTTTCAACATAACATTAATATCGAAGGAGTATTTTATTGGGAATGTTGAACAGTCCGACGAGATAGGGGGGCTTTTTCTCAGACTCAAAAATCTGTTGGTCTCTGAGCTACATACCAGTTGGGATGTGGCATATCTCGAACAATATGTTGCACAGAAAATGGTACCTTGTAGTTTGAGGTGGGAAGTGAACCCTCAAAAGGGAGAGAAGGATTTAGAAGGGTGGTTTGTGTATTTTAATGATACTGGTGTCAATTTTCTTAAATTTTTATTGGCTAAAAAACACAATAAGTTCAAATCCCTTAACGAAGAAATTGCTTTGGTAAAAAACAAATTGGGTCCACTTAAGGATCAAGAAATTTACAAACAAAAATCTGACCAATTGAGACTTTTTCTTGAAAAGGAAGATCATGATCAAAAAGTTAAAAAAAAAAAAGAAAAAATATAACCGTGATCTTGCTGATTATTCCAATAAAGTGGTTTTCAAATGGCAGATTAAAGTTGATGAGCCTATGGAAGGTGAGGCTGTGGGTTCATTTCCTACAGCTCTACCTATACAATCCCTCCCTCCTCCATCCCCTGGTGTGGTGTTACCTAACCCATCACAGAGTAGAGGAAATCATAGACAGAGGGGTCAGACAGTTCCGAACAACCAGAGAGTGTATACCTCTGTTAAACCAAATAATAACAAAAATAAAAATATAAAAATGAAGGTAATCACTTCCGCCAACAAGGTGTCTCTCTCAAACATAGCTCGTTTGGAAATAATTCTAGTAGGGGAGGTTTCCAACAGCAAAGGACACCCTACGTGAATGATTATTATTATTACCAGAGACAAAGGGAATATAGAGAGGACACCAGGGATTACATAAATCACTACGGGATGAGTTCTAATAGACAGACCCCTAGAGGTCATCAAATTTCCCTTCAAAATAGATATGCTCCTCTTTCATATCATCGGGACGATAACTATGAGGCAGAATCCGTCATCACTAGACACCCAACCAATTTACCGATTACCCAATAAGACAAAGACAAGAGCTACTTTTGGATTTTGGAAGAATGGAACAATCCCGTTTTTTTCCCATGGGCAACAACAGATCCAAAAGAGGACACGAAGAAAGAGAGGCATCAGAGGGGGGAGGAGGGTCAGGTCCAAAGAAAAGAAAACAATAAACATCAGTGGTGTTTTCAATTTGAGCTCGGTTCACTTATCGCAAGGTGAACAAAGAGTTCTCAGTCAGGGACTGAAATTTGCACCCCCTCGTGGTCTCAATAAATTTGAGACATTTATCGATGTCCACTAATTCATCCGTAAGATGAATATTAAAAGGCATTTTCTTCTTAACCCAATAGGCAATCGTAGCCAATTGGCTACCATTAATACACCTCAAGTTATAACAACAAATATGGTATCTATTGATAATTCTCAGAATGGTAACCTTGAAGTAAGCTCCTTATCCCATGATAATGGGGGCGGAATGAATGTGGCTCAAATTCGTAATACTAATTTGTCTAATGCTTCGTTATTCAACCCCCCAGGCTTTGTTGCCCCGTCTGTACAAATTTTTAAAGAGATGGTAGTAAAAGACCTGGTGGCTCTTAAAACACCCAAACCTAGAAGCAATAATGACTTCCAACTGAGTTTGAAACAGATCTGTGCACGTAACGACATCGTCATACGCCCCGCAGACAAGGGCGGTGGTGTCGTTATTTTAAATAAACATGACTATTTGGAAGAGATGAATAGGCTTTTATCTGATAAGGTGACAAACACACAATTGGCCTCAAACCCTACAGCCAAATATAAAAGAGTTTTTATCTATAATTGATGATGGTTTTCAGCGAAGTATTGTCAACAAAAAAGAAAAGGCATATCTTGTACCTTCTGCGCCGAGGGTACCTGTTATATATTACTTGCCCAAAATCCATAAAAACCAGTCTAAACCACCAGGCCGCCCTATCATCAGTGGTATAGACTCTGTAACAGCGAGAATTAGCAGATACGTTGATGAATTTTTACAGCCCTTGGTTGCAACAACTCTCTCGAACTTGAAAGATACAACTCAAGTTTTTAAAATATTGGCGGACTGTGAATGGAGAGAGGGTTGTATCCTGGCAACAGCTGATGTTGCCTCCTTATATACTGTTATATCACATCAACATGACTTGGAGGTGGTAAAATTCTATTTAGAACAAGATCATACTCTAACATCAATACAGAGAGATTTCATTCTAAGCCTTCTTGTTTTTGCTACAAGCCACAATTACTTTTGTTTTGGGGGCAACTTCTTTCTGTAAACCTGTGGCGTTGCTATGGGCGCCAAGTTTGCTCCGAGCCTGGCGAACCTATTCATGGCTCACTGGGAAAGGGATGTAATTGACACTGACCCCCCGAGGGAGTTACGCCTTTGGAGAAGGTACATTGATGATGTCCTTCTCCTGTGGGAGGGTGATTTACCCTCTCTTGAGGCCTTTTTTTTACTAAACTTAATTCCAATGACAGGGGAATATCCCTACAATACGAGGTGAGGGAATCTCAGATCCACTTCCTCGACCTTAACATTACAGTTAGGGCTGGACTTTTGACTACTAGCACCTTCTTCAAGGAAACCGATCGCAATGCTTTTATTCCGCTAACCAGCTGTCATCATCCAGGATGGCTTAATGTGGTCCCCAAAGGCCAATTCCAACGGATTAGGCGCAATTGCACTTCCAGTTTGGATTATCAACAGCAAGCTCTTGTTTTGAAATCTAGATTTCTAGATAAAGGCTACAGAGAGAAGGAGATTGATGAGATCATTAAAAATGTGGGTGACATAGATAGAGACCTTATACTGAATGGTCCAAGTAGGGCCAATCAAGTACCAGATAATAAATTTGGTTGCTCCATTAACACCAGGTATTCTAACCAACACTTTTCCATTAAGAAGATGTTCAATAAGCATTGGAGCATAATAAAAAATGACAAGATATTAGGCCCAGTTATCCCTGATCGACCGGTAGTCATTTATAGAGGTGTTCCTTTCTTGTGTCATAGT
This sequence comes from Lithobates clamitans, assembly GCA_037952925.1. Lineage (NCBI taxonomy): Eukaryota > Metazoa > Chordata > Amphibia > Anura > Ranidae > Lithobates > Lithobates clamitans. Next base: position 266,629 of record JBBGZY010001935.1, read on the forward strand.
ATCGCTCCTCACGTAATAGACCCTCCTAAAACAATTTGTTTTTTTTCAATCAATGAAGGGTTTTTTTCCTTGCAGGAAATGTAATATTTGTCAAATTAACTCTTTTAGAGGGCGTAAATGTGAATCCTCCCACTCCACTTAGACAAACAGAACTTATAACATAGAGTCTTTCATCACATGCTCTACGGAGTGTGTTGTATACCTAATCCAATGTCCGCGCACCAAAAGAGCTATACATGTACCTCTGGATGAACATGTAGGAAACATCAAACGTGGGTTTACTAAACATAATTTATCCAGGCATTATGCCAAATACTATGACAAAAAACTCAAAGGGACCTTTTTTTTACCTATTGACAAAATTCATCCCCATTGGAGGGGTACTAATAAGATTAGATCAATTTCTAGGCTCGAAACAAAATGGATTTGTAATATGAGATCATATGTGCCATTTGGCTTAAACGTTGATTGGGACATAAATTGCTTTATCAACAATGCCTAATATTTTATCTTAATTATTAATTTTAAATATATTATATTTTTTTATTTTATATATATATATATATATATATATATATATATATATATATATATATATATATATATATATATATATATATATATATATATATGTATGTATATTTTTATTATATATAGTTTTTATATATTACATATTGTAATATTTTGCATATCTTACACTATGTGCCTTATTAATTATGAAGTCATTTCATTACATATGTTCATTTGAGACTGTGTGTGCGATGTCTAGCCCGACTTCCTATGCTTGCCCTTTGCTGTAGCCCTATGTTAGTGTAATTTTCTTTAATACCTTATACCGCCAGTAGATGACGGTGGTATATATTATATCTATTATTGGTCTTCGTTTGCTCTATATCCTGTTTTGCTAAACTTGCCAGCATTCACAATGATGGTGCCCTTATGCCTCCATCATTAATGCTTGAATTGCCCTTAGTTAAGATGGTGCCGCGCACGTGATGACGCAATTACAGCAGCCAATCCACAGACGACGTCCTACCGTGATGAAACGCGTAGGGTGGAGCCTGTAACACTGACCTCATCACGTTTTCCTCTTCGGAGGTCGATGGTTACAGCAAACAGCGAGCAGAGGAAGCTTGAGGAGCCGCCGCTATTTTGGCACACTGCGCATTTAGACATTTATCCTGTAAGTGCAATTCATTTATACGTATTAAACTTGTACTTAAATACTACACTATGGGAGCCTTTTTTGTTTGTATTTTTGAGTGACACGGATCTAGCAGTGTCAGACATCCATACTGGTTTTTGGGAGACCAAATTCTCTGGGCTTGGTGAGAACGCTTAGGTGGTCATTTAAGTTGGTAAGGAGACTACATGCTCACCTTGGGTGTAAAACTATCTGGAGGACGGATCTTTCTTTGGCTCTTGGTCTCTACATCTATATGATAATCAGCCTTCTTCACTTGGATATTTGATTTTGGGACTGTGCCTCAGTTTTTTAAGTTCACCCTTTGGTCTTTGCTTTAGTTTTTTTTTCTCAGATTTTTTTCACCATATGTATTTGAGAATTTTTATCATTATTTCTATTATCTGTTTATGGTGTTAGGTCATTGTTTATACACTTGTGAACATTTTTGTAAGGCTTTATTATTCATTATATGTTTATTTTATTTTTTACTGGTTTGAGCACAGTATGCAATACTTTTTGATATCATATCAAAGCACGCCATTAGGAGATCAAATATAACCACACTGATTTATTTTTTTTTCAGTTTCCCAATTTCCCATATTGGAACTTTGCCTTAGTCTTTATTTTCAGTCTTTTTTCACCACTTCTGAATTTTTGAAAAAAATCACATTTTTTTTTTCCTCATTTATTAATTTGGAGATTTACCTCACACCAGCGCTGCACCTACACCTTTTTCCACTTGTTTGAGTTTTGTATTTAGACTTTTGATGCTGGCAGCTCTTTTTGTACTGGATTCATTTTTAGTTTCTTTTATTTGTTTCTAGCGCAGCGTTACCCTTTTGGGTTTTTCTTTACTACTTTCCTTCATCTGTTGGAATCTCTCCTCATTCTCACACTTTTCTCTGAACACACCGCTGCTTTCCTTTAGAGAGGCGACCAACTTCTCCTACTTTTTTAATGCCTCCTCCAGAGACCTCAGTTTGGAGACTTCCCTCTTACTGTTTCCAGACTTACTATGCAGGGATTTCTTTTTCCTGAGATCTTCTTTCATGACAGCAAGTTTCTGTTCCTCCTTAGCAATGTGGTGAAGTCTGTTCACCACTTTATCCTGGAAAACTGGTAAGGACTCCCCTTGAATAGGGACAAGCCCAGGATCCATTGCAGCTTGAGCACATGGAGTAGGCCTCAGTGCCTCTGGGGAGCCTCCATCTTCATCTTCCCCAGCATGGCCAATGCTTGCCTTTTTTTCCTCATTTATTAGCCTGCAAGGACATGCCCCAGGATTGCTGCTTCTCTCAGGTGAGATCCCAGCAGAGTGAGCCAACATCACCACCTGGTGGAGAAGCTCCTCTGGTGCAGAGACTGATGTGACTGGCTCATTGTTCTCTGTACAGCACCGCAGAATGTGTCAGAGCTATATGAAATGTATAATAATAGTGTAATACATTGGAGTGTAAGCTCCTCTGGTGCAGAGACTGATGTGATAAGTTAAAGTGGAAGTCTGGGCTAACACTATCTAAGCCTAAACCTGCTTCCACCCTCATTCGAAACCCTATGCTAACTACCCTGTATAGGAAAGATGTGTATACTTACCTAATCTGAGGGCGCTCCAGTCACGTGAACTCCCCAGCAGCCGGCTTCAGGGGAGAGGATTGAGCAGCGACAACGGTTGCAATGCCTGGGCAGTGACATCACCCATAGACTTACTATGGGGCATCCGTTGTCCACAGGGTTTAGTTCCGCATTATAAGTTGTCATATTTGCAGTGACAGGGTCACACAGTGATTTTATAGCTAGGATTTTTTTATGTGACTTTTTTTTCCTCTTTCAACCAAAGTGATACTAAAGGACCGTTTTTTATTTTTTTTAAAATGACAAACATGTCATATTTACCTCCACTGTGCAGCTTGTTTTGCACAGAGTGGCCCCCAAATATCCATTTCTGGGGTCCCTCAGTGGCTCTTGCTTCTCCTCCCCACATTGGATAGCCCCCTTGGAGAAGTGCGGGCGCGCTCCCGAGTCCAGCTTTCGGTGTCCATAGAGGCCGAATGCAGGACTCGGCCCCGCCCCCCAGCGCCCACATCATTGGATTTGATTGACAGTGGGAGCCAATGGCTGCGCTGCTATCAATCTATCCAGTCAAGAGCTGGGAACTCGTGGAGAGAGGGATGGCGTGGACGTGCTGACGGAAATTCGGGGCTCAGGTAAGTAAAACTCGGGGCTAGGGGGCCGGTGACTGCCAGGTGTTTTTTCACTTTAATGCATAGGATGCATTAAGGTGAAAAAACACAAACGTTTACAACCCTTTAAGTTTGCAGAGGCTGTTTTCAGCAAAATTTCTGCAACTGCAAAATCTAGTTCACAAAGTTCATCCCTGGTCATGCCTTTTTTTTTTTTTTTTTCTTTTGGTTAGTTTTTGAAAGGTAGTTTTAGCAAAGTTTTTGTTGTAGAAAAATCAGATATTAGGGTAAAATGTAATTTCTATATCCGTTTCCTGTGAATGAAGTTTGTGAATGTTGCTTCAGTTGTAGCATTCTTAAAGTTGACATAAACCTGATATTTTTTTTTTTTTTTTAATGAAGACTTCTACCTGGTACAGTAGAGGATGTCAAGTCATCTGTGCCCAGTCTTGCCAGGAAGAGTTAATCCAGCTCTGAGAAATCCTCTTTTTGTAGTAAGATAAAAACTGCTGTGACTGACATCTCATTTCTTTATCTCATGAATGGCATAGGAGAGAGAGAGAGAGAGAGAGAGAGAGAGTGTTATGATTCCAGCTTCACATCCCCCCTCCTTTCTTCTCCAGCTCTCCCAGGATTGGCTGCTCCACACCTCAGCATGATTGAGCATACGGAAGTCATGTGGTGCCTTTCCTGAGTTTTGACTGGATGTTACTCAAGAGTGTAGAGGTGGGCGGGGAGTCTTGAGTCTTGTGACATCACCAAGCTCCGGCAAAGAGACCCACTTACCCATTCCAGAGTTTTGTGGGGATCGTATGGCTGAAAGGGTGGGGGGACGTTTGCAAGGTAGGGGATACATGCAGGAGGCTTGCATGTAATATATACATTAATACTGTGCCATTAGTTCATACTGGGTGAGCGGTGGGTTTACATCCACTTTACCTTCCATCCTGTTGTTTTTCATGTAGTAATATTTTATTTTACTCCCTTTTGTGTTTTGCAGCCGGGGGCTCTCTGCCCTACAGCATCCAGACTGCCCAGAAACAGCCGTGGCTCCATTCCTATTTCCAGTAGGTACCAAACCGCCATTTCGACTTGCACTATACTGTCAAAAGTATTGGGACACCTGCCTTTACACGCACGTGAACTTTAATGGCATCCCAGTCTTAGTCCGTAGGGTTCAATATTGGGTTGGCCCACCCTTTGCAGCTATAACAGCTTCAACTCTTCTGGGAAGGCCGTCCACAAGGTTTAGGAGTGTGTCTATGGGAATGTTTGACCATTCTTCCAGAAGCGCATTTGTGAGGTCAGGCACTGATGTTGGAGTTGAAAGTCTGGCTCGCAGTCTCCGCGTGAATTCATCCCAAAGTTTTTCTATCGGGTTGAGGTCAGGACCAGTCAAGTTTCTCCTCCCCAAACTCCCTCATCCATGTCTTCATGGACCTTGCTTTGTGCACTGGTCCAAATCATTTGGTGGGGGGGATTATGGTGTGGGGTTGTTTTTCAGGGGTTGGGCTTGGCCCCTTAGTTCCAGTGAAGGGAACTCTTAAGGCATCAGCATACCAAGACATTTTGGACAATTTCATGCTTTCAAATTTGAGGGAACAGTTTGGGGACGGCCCCTTCCTGTTCCAACATGACTGCCCACCAGTGCACTAAGCAAGGTCCACAAAGACATGGATGAGCGCGTTTGGGGTGGAGGAACTTGACTGTCCTGCACAGGGTCCTGACCTCAACGCAATAGAACACCTTTGGGGTGAATAAGAGCAGAGACTGCAAACCAGGCCTTCTTGCCCAACATCAGTGCCTGACCTCTAAATGCTCTTCTGGAAGAATGGTCAAACATTCCCATAGACACACTCCTAAACCTTGTGGACAGCCTTCCCAGAAGAATTGAAGCTGTTATAGCTGCAAAGGGCGGAGCCAACTCAATATTGAACCCTACGGACTAAGACTGGGATGCCATTAAAGTCCATGTGTGTGTAAGGGCAGGTGTCCCAATACTTTTGGTAATAAAGTGTATTTTGGATAAAAAAATCCCAATAAATGTATATTGATTGGTTTGCACAAAAAATTATAGCATCTACAGAGTATGGGATACATTTTTTTTTTTACCAGTAATGGAGGCGATCAGTGACTTGTAGGGGCACTGCCATATTGCGGCAGACAATTTGGACACTAACTGACACTTTTGACGCTTTTTTTTTTTTGTGGAACATGGACACTAATACAGTGATCGGTGCTAAAAATATGCACTGTCACTGTACTAATGACACTGACAGGGGTTACCATCAGGGGTGATCAAAGGATTAACTGTATGCCTAGCCAGTGATTTTTGTTGTACTGTGGGGGAGGTGCTTTTTCTAGGGGAAGACATGTACCTGCTTTGCAAAGACATAGTATCCATGCCTTCCCTTCTGCCAGAATGGTGATCTGCCTTGTTTACATAGACAGACCGCTGTTCTCTGGATGATTGGCGGGTGCCGGCGGACATAGAGTCCGTGGTGCCCTCAGTTCATGCCACTGGCGCCCCCTACCCAGGAGTGTAGTTTCAAGTACTAGGTACGTGATCTGGCGCAGAAGTGCCACCTTGCCGCTGTATATGTAAGTTATACGGTCAGCAAGTGGTTAAACAGTGTTGACCAGGGGTCTCAAACTGGCGGCCCTCCAGCTGTTGCGAAAAACTACAAGTCCCATCATGCCTCTGCCTGTGGGAGTCAAGCTTGTAACAGTCAGCCTTGCAATGCCTCATGGGACTTTTGCGCCTTTTGCGTAGTTTTGCAACAGCTGGAGGGCCGCCAGTTTGAGAACCCTGGTATAGACACTTTTTTTTTTAATGTTCTACATGCTGTAGCTATACCTGCGAAAGGGGCCAGCCTGAAGTCATCTAGCAGGTCTTTATTTTCTGACCTAAAGTTCCACTTTAATTACTACAGTGATAAAGAGTGATAGGTGTCCCAGGATCCGCGCATCAAGTCAGAGCCTGCTGTTTGATAGTGAATGGCAGTCTCAGCCTGGACCCCTGCCAGGCCACGCCCCCCAATGTGTTTCACTCCACCCACCGGAGCTTACTCATGGGGATCAAAGAGAAAAGTGGTGTGGTTGAGCTATGGAATGGGCCCACATCCCAAATGGTAAAGAAAATGGAGAAAACTCCCCCTTGCGGGACTTTAATGGCCCAAATGACAGTACGTCAAGAATCTAGAATGGCTCTAGAATGGTCACAGGACTACCGTGATGGGGACCACCATAGCAGAACCAGGGTGTGGTCTGCATGTTCTGCCATGGTGGTCCCCATCATGGTAGTCCTGTGACCATTCTAGAGCTTTCATGTATCTTGTGTTGAATTGTATCTCATGTTGAAATTTTTTGATGTTATCAGACACTTTTATTAAATTGGAAGTATAAAGAAAAAAAAAGTGTCTGATAACATCAAAAAATGTCAACATGAGATACAATTCAACACAAGATACATGAAAGCTCTAGAATGGTCACAGGACTACCGTGATGGGGACCACCATGGCAGAACCAGGGTGTGGTCTGCATGTTCTGCCATGGTGGTCCCCACCATGGTAGTCCTGTGACCATTCTAGAGCTTTCATGTATCTTGTGTTGAATTGTATCTCATGTTGACATTTTTTTGATGTTAGCCACTTTTGTTTTTTTTTTTAATACTTCCAATTTAATAAATATTATATATTTCTATTATAATTGTTCTTGACGACCTGTCATTTGGGCCATTAAAGTCCCGTAAGGGGGAGTTTTCTCCATTTTCTTACTCGTGGGGATGGACATCTTACAATATCTACAGCTCACAGTATATTAGCATTAGAGTCACTGGGAAGAGTTCCCCTTACGTTTTTGGTCATTGGGATCAATCCCCCCCGTTACTGATAGCTAAAAAGGATCGTTGGTGTCAGTGGTTACCTATCCAAGAGGAAGGAGTTGCCCATTGCTCAAGGAACCCATGGAAGCTTGTGGAGGAACCCTGGTTGAGAGAGGCTGAACTACAAGGTCATTGATCCTCAAGGTTTAATTTTAAAATCCACTGCAAATAATGTGCATTGCCATAAGATCGAAATTCATGTTAGCTTTGTCGAATCCTGATCAAATTTCATTACAAGTAGCACTCCTAAAGATTGCACTCACAATCTGAATAAAGCTCTATGGCAATACACAACATATGCAGAGGATTATGAGCTAAACCTTGAAGGATCAATGACCTTGTAGAGTCCTCTCTATTACATACACTCCTATACAAAGCTACAGATTAAGTATTTGAATTCTAAGACACTTTTTTTATACAATGGACTTTGATTTATACACATTCCGTGTGAGCTACTACAAGGAAGGACAGATCTGTGCAAGCAACGTAGGAGATGTCTTCTAAGTTCTATATACAGTAAAACCTTGGATGGCGAGTAACGCGGTTTACGAGCACTTCGCAATACGAGCTATTTTTCGAAAAAAATCGGACTCGATTTGTGAGCATTCTCGCAAGACGAGCAGGATTCAAGCCGCTGAGGTGCGCAGTACCGCATGTAGCCAGAGGTGCGGGGGCGCCGGTGACGCTCGAAGACACTCAGTTCAATACACACAAATACACACTGTACAAATACAGTAGTACCTTGGATTATGAGCATAATCCGTTCCAGAAGCATGCTTGTAAATCCAAAGCACTCGCAGACACTCAGAGACGCTTGGTTACCTGAAACCGAAGCCTGCGATGTCACCGTTGTCCCCTCTAGCAGGGAGCGTCCATCTTCGCCCCTCTTCCTTCCGGGGTCGCGAACTCTGGCTCTGTCACTCCCGCGCGTGCCAGTCACGGCATGACCCCCTATTAGAAAGGGCACGATGTGCACTCAGGTTTTTTCGGAAACCGTGGAGGTTTAGGAGATATTTCAAGCGCCTACAGTTAAGCCTTAATATAGGCCTACCTGTAGGTGAAAGAGGTTGTACAAGGTGTACAACCACTTTAGCACTGGCAGGGGTGATTAAAACAATCGGCCCTTATTCATATAAAACCTTTATCCCAAAAGGGAAAAAAAAAAACAGTTTGCTGTAACTGATTATAAAGTGTGAGTTGGAGCATGGATTCAATTTGTTAGTGTATCTAAATCTGCTAGTGCATCTAACACTCCCCTCCCCCCAGACTGACAGTGCTGCTGTGTGCAGTGCCTCCTGTGCTTCTTCATCCAGAGTGGAGGCGCTCTAAAACAGGAGGTGTGTTACTGGCCAGATCACCAGGTGAAAACAGAGGGGGGAAAAAAAAAAAGAAAACAAATGCAGCCACCACATCTAATGATTGGTAAGTTGCAGTATATTCCGTTTTTGATTTGGGGTTTAATGCTGCTTTAATGCTGTTTTCTATCCTCATGAATAACATAATAGCATAACAACACTGGTTATGACAACATTGGCAGTTAAATGTATTATAAGGTTTTGTGTGCTGGGGGGGGGTTTGACTTTGGACCTCGGTAATATTCAAATTTAATTTTTTGTTTTCAGCAAGTGGAAAGCCGAGACATCGGGGCGTAGCAGAGCCATTCCTCACATCAAGACCTACATGCGCCTATCGCCAGACTACCGGGAGCTGGCCTGGTTCCTTGTGACAAGGTACAAATCTGGCCTGGACATTTTATAGATAGGCAACTCCTATCCTCATATTCATTAGTGGTTCCAAATTAATAATAACTACTGCAGTAGGGAACAGACACAAAAGATACACTCTGCATCTTTCCAAATAACTGTTCTGCTTTATTATGACGCAATTGAAGGTTTTTATACAGATGATTACGTAGGTATCACATTAATATTACAATTGTACTTTTATGGTAACAAGGGGCGTTACATAGGCAGGCTAATTCTAATCAGGACTCGAAAGAATGCAAAGATTTAATGAAAACATTATTGGTGCCGTGTGCACAGTGAGGGCAGTGTGCAGTACATAAAAAATAGAATACAATTATATACAGAACTTACAAATTTCTATTACAAAAACGAACTGAACAAATGATGTCATTATTGTAAACAAGTGAGGTCGTCTGTACATACTATAATTGGATCCAGCGGTTCGTCCACACTTTGGGGGCATACCGGCCGCCTTCATGTATTTGTGGGTGTTACTGGTTGTTCTTTTATCGAAAACAAGTCAAGGTGTGAGCCCGGACATCTCCCATGTGCTTCAGAGCTACGGTAAAACAGTAGGAATAAGATGAACCCATTGTACTTAAAGTGGACCTGTCACCTGATATATTGGGGTTCATTTACTAAAACTGGAGAGTGCAAAATCGTGTGCAGCTGTGCATAGTAGCCAATCAGCTTCTAACTTCAGCTTGTCCAATTAACCACTTGCTTACCGGGCACTTAAACCTCTCTTCCTGCCCAGATAAAATTTCAGCTTTCAGTGCTCTCACTCTTTGACAATTGCGCGGTCATGCAACGCTGTACCCAAATTAAAACCTTAAAAACCTAAAAAAATAATAAATATACTAAGGAATAGCTGCCAGCACTCACCACTTTCCTCACAATGTGACAATATATACCCAATGTGCGGCGCTAAAAAATGTATATATATTATACTAAAAACTCTAAAAATAAAATAAATAATAAACAGGTAATATGATATTATATAAAAAATATCCCCAATTCCAGTGTAAGTGCTCAGTAATAGTAATAACTAGATGAATGAAGTGTAAGTAATCAGTGTGTATATATATACAGTCCTCAATAATGGTAAGCAGGAAAAAGACCATAAACATATCAAAGAAATAAGTGAAGCAAATAGTATCTTTGATACGTTTATGGACTTTTTCCTGCTTACCATTGATGAGGACTGTGTATATACACACTGAGCACTTACACTTCATTCATCTAGTTATTACTATTACTGAGCACTTACACTGGAATTGGGGATATTTTTTATATAATATCATATTACCTGTTTATTATTTATTTTATTTTTAGAGTTTTTAGTATAATATATATACATTTTTTAGCGCCGCACATTGGGTATATATTGTCACATTTTGAGGAAAGTGGTGAGTGCTGGCAGCTATTCCCAGTGCTCAGTGTGTATATACACAGTCCTCATCAATGGTAAGCAGGAAAAAGTCCATAAACGTATCAAAGATACTATTTGCTTCACTTATTTCTTTGATATGTTTATGGTCTTTTTCCTGCTTACCATTATTGAGGACTGTATATATATACACACTGATTACTTACACTTCATTCATCTAGTTATTACTATTACTGAGCACTTACACTGGAATTGGTGATATTTTTTATATGATATCATATTACCTGCTTATTATTTATTTTTATTTTATTTTTTCATTTTTAGAGTTTTTAGTATAATATATATATTTTTTTTAGTGCCGCACATTGGATATATATTGACACTGATAGGCAGCACTGATCGGTGGCACTGATGATGAGGCACTGATTGGCAGCACTGGTGGGCATTAATAGGTGGCACTGTTGGCACTGATAGGTGGCACTGGTGGGTACTGATAGGTGGCACTGACATGTGGCACTGGTGGGGACAGATGAGGCAGCCGCAGCTCTCTGTGTGAGGAACCAATGTCCCTCTGACAGAAGTCGGTGATCAGCGAGGGGAAAAAAAAAAGAAAACGATTACTGATCTTCTGTTTACATCACGTGATCAGCTGTCATCGGCTGACAGCTGATCACGTGGTAAGGGGCCGGGCTATAGACTCTGGGATCACAGAGCGCGCTGCGTGCACCTCACAGGGGGGCGAGCAGGCAGGTCATGCATGGGAGGAGTTCATATGACGGCCTCCCGGCAATTAGGGTCTGCGCTGTAGCCGTCATCCGGCTATAGCGCGGGCAGGAAAAGGTTAAAGGAGAAGCGCAGCGAAAGCTTGTTTGGCTGTACTTCTCCTGTGCATCACAGGAGTGCAGTTCAATGATAATAATGTAAACGCTGCATTGTGGAGAGCGTCCTTATCCGCGGCCAATACAGCGCCTTTTATTATTCCGTAACAGAGAAACAAACAAAATGAGCCGAGTAATTAATCAGCCAGAACAATGCAGGGAAGCCGAGAGATCGCTGGCAAGGGGATTCCCCCAGTGGAGTCGCTTCAGCCAAAAAGTAGAGGACATTGGATCATGTAGATAAGCATACAGAGCCTTGAAAAAGTATTCACACCCCTTGATATTTTCCACATTTTGTCATGTTACAACCAAAAACGTAAATGTATTTTATTGGGATTTTATGTGATGGACCAACACAAAGTGGAAGGAAAATTATAAATATAAATATAAATATATTCATTATTTTTGGTATGAGCATTTGGTACAGATCAAACAGTCCGCATTGCGGGTACAGAGAAAGTAAGCAAATGACATGCATGGATCAAGCTGGTATCGAATAGACATGTAAAACGATCAGTGAAGATGTGGCGTCGTTGCTGGCGCATATTTTGGATCAATGAGAAGATCAACAAATCCAGTACACAGAGCGTTGATATCAAAAGTCACATCATACGTATGGGACAGGAAGACCATGATGGTCAGCCAAGAAGGAGGGAAACAAAGAAGGTGGAAGAGAGTGGGGGGGAAATGTAGAAAGAAAAAAAAGACGTTAAAAAAAAGGGTGGTTGAGGAGAGAGAACAGAAAAGAAAGGGGGGAGAGAGGGAAGGGGAGGAGAGAGAAGCTGACACGGGGGACCCTGCGCCACACCAGGTCAGTGAATTCGGATGGGAAGAGGGGCGCACATCAAGGAAGAAGTTGAGGGTGACGGTAGGCAACCCAAGGATTCCAGATCTTGTCGAATTTCTTTTAGTTGTTGGTGTTTGTCAAATGTTCATTTATAGAAAAACCATCCAACCTGGTCCTAAACAAATCCTTTACTTTGTATCTAATCAGGCAGACTCTTGCACTACATAGTTGAGGGTAATTTTAAAGTGTTACTAAACCCACAACAATAAAATCCGTCTGTATATATATGCAGTAAAGCATGCTTGTTATACTCACTGTGGAGGGGTGTAAAAGGCTGTTTGATCCTGTCTTCTCTGATTCCCCCCCCCTACTTCCAGTGCCTCCAACTCATCTCTGGCTATTGTAGAGGGAAGGGGACAAGCTGCACATGCTCAGTTTGGTGTGTATTGCTAGAGGTTTTTTTCTTTTCTTGGGAGGGTACATGTGATCAGCACAGGGCCAATCAGCACTGCCCAGACAGAGGGTCAGGGGTCCTGCAGTCTTATAGGACAGTCGGAGGAGGATGAAAAATCCTCCTACAAGCTTTAACCAGACACTGATGCAGTCCAGTTCTGGGCACCAGTCCTCAGGAAGGATGTACTGGAAATAGAGCGAGTACAAAGAAGGGCAACAAAGATAATAAAGGGTCTGGAGGATATTAGTTATGAGGAAAGGTTGCGAGCACTGAACTTAATCTCTCTGGAGAAGAGACGCTTGAGAGGGGATATGATTTAAATTTACAAATACTGTACTGGTGACCCCACAATAGGGATAAAACTTTTTCGCAGAAGAGAGTTTAATAAGACTCGTGGCCACTCATTAAAATTAGAAGAGAAGAGGTTTAACCTTAAACTACGTAGAGGGTTCATTACTGCAAGAGTGGCAAGGATGTGGAATTCCCTTCCACAGGTGGTGGTCTCAGCGGGGAGCATCGATAGTTTCAAGAAACTATTAGATAAGCACCTGAATGACCACAACATACAGGGATATACAATGTAATACTGACAAATAATCACACACATAGGTTGGACTTGATGGACTTGTGTCTTTTTTCAACCTCACCTACTATGTAACTATGTGACTATGATAGAAGTCACAAGACTGCTATATACTGCTGATGAAAAAGGGTATTTAGCAGTTTATATTGACTAAAATAATTGCATTTCCATGTTCTGTGTACTGTCGGCTCGCAAATATGCGAATTGGATGTGTTTTGAACAGCATCCGATTCGCATTACATGTGAACCAAACCGGCTTTTTTTATGGAGCCGGTTCACATATCTGCGGTGCAAATTCAGTGTGAATTTAGAATGAGTCCTGTGCGTTTTTCTGAACAGTGCAGTGCGGTTCAGACGGGAATTCCAGACTCATTGCCTTCTATGGGGACACTTCTGAATCGCACATGTCATCAGTTTTGAACACAAATAAGAAAAAAAAAAAAGCAGTGTGGGATTCCCCCAGATCCATAACGGGTAACGTTCCTGTTGTGATTTTCTTAAAGTGATTGTAAAGGTAAAATGTTTTTTTTTTTTAAATAACAAACATATCACACTTACCTCCACTGTGCAGCTCGTTTTGCACAGAGTGGCCCCCGAACCTGCTCTTCTTGGGTCCCTCGGCGGCTCTCGCGGCTCCTCCCCACACCTGATAACCCCCTCGGAGAAGGTCTTCCCCGAGGGGGTTACCTTGCAGGTGCGCTCCCGAGTCCAGCATTCGGCGTCCATAGAGGATTTGATTGACAGCAGCGGGAGCCAATGGGTGCGCTGCTATCAATCTATCCAATCAACAGCCGAGAACCCCGGGCAGAGAGACATCGCGTCCCCGTGGGCCAAGTTCGAGGGCTCAGGTAAGTAAAATGGGGGGGCTGGGGGGCCGGTCACTGACAGGTGTTTTTTTACCTTAATGCATAGGATGCATTAAGGTGAAAAAACACAAACCTTTACAACCCCTTTTAAGTGTTTTGTTTTGTTTTTTGTTGTTGTTTCATGTTTTTATTTTTTTTTGTACTTACCCCAGATTGTCTGGTGTTTTGATATTCCGTATTTTAAACTTCTAATTTTCCAAAAAAATTAGATTAAATGTAAAGAGGAGCTCCAGGCTTCCCCCCAAAATAATAAAAGTCAGCAGCTATAGTATTTGTAGCCTTTTAACATAAGGACACTTACCTGTCCAGAGATCCAGCAATGTTCTCACCTGAGCCGATTCGTCAATCAGGCTTCGGGTGCAGATGCCGGCATTGTTTCACAACTGGTTTCCTGCTGCGCATGTGCGAGTCGCGCTGCGCCTTGTGAATGGTCCAGTAGTGTTCTTGGACCTGTAGTGTGTCCCAGAAGACCGCGGTGGGAGGAGTGGATCTGAGCCGGAAGTGGAAGTGGGTACCTGTCAAAACCATTTTCCTGCTCCCCCCTTCTCCCCAAAAAAGGGTCAAATGTGGCAGTGGAGGGGGGATGCGAACAAGTGAAACGTCCCCCTTTTGGGTGAAGTTCCGCTTTAAGGTGAAAACCCTTAAGGCTTTAGAACCACTTTAACGGCCTCCTATATGTATTTTTTTTAGGGGATTGATGTATATTTTTAAGTGACTCACCAACAAAGCCGATTGATTTTAGCGTGTTGCATTGTTTTCTGACGCTGAACGTTTTCTTGTGACCTAGTTTTACTACAAACAAAAGCTTTTTACTGGCTAGATGAGAGATCCATAATGTCTATATGGAACGCGTTTTTATTGACGGAGGCTCTTCACCTCTGAATGGCGCATTTTTCTATAGACAAGTAATTGATTTGTTTACTTGTTTCACTTATGAAGCAGAACTGAGACAAAGAAGCCCCCCCACTAAAGACCATCAATCAGTTCCTGTACCTGAAGATTACAACTCAATACCCCGCTCAGCTTTTGTTATAGAGGGAACAATTTATTCTGCTCATCGTTAATTCTGCGGTCTGCTTGCCGCATGCTCCAGGTATCGGGCGGCGAGTTTTAAGGCCAGGGTTGGCCTCATGGTTTTTGACCCAAGGCAAGTAACTCCTCCCTGTATCTGGACTGCCTAGGTGAGATTTCCTTTCACTTTGAGGTTCGATGACGACTGTATCATTCTTGATATCCCGTCCATGTTTTGTCTTGGTGACGGTGGTCTTTAGGACAAAATGGAGAGGGAAGCTCTACCTAGTAGCACAGACCGCAATAATACAAAAAACGTAGACCCTCAACAGGAGCACCAGACCAAATGATGAAGAGTCCAAGTTGCTTTAATGATTCCTCATATAATCAAAATAAATGACAGTGATCAGTCCATGAGAAAGTCCAAAGTAAATGATATGTGGAATATCCCAAGTGGTCTTGTGTCAAGGATGCTATACGAACGACTAAACACCCAAAGTGCACCGATCACCATAATCAGAAAAGGCTGTGCCCTTAACAAATGGCTAGATTCCATATTATAGGAGCCTAGTAAAGCTTGGATTCATACAACAACGAAGGATCCATCCTCTGGATACAGACAAGATAATGTTGGTATCCACTCCACTGGTTAATCACTTTATCTCTCGCTCCCAGATATGGTGCAAAAAAAAAGAGAGGAAAAGATCGCCAACATAGTATAAAACGGTGATGGTTTATTGAAAAATGTCAAGTTCACAAGTCCAACAAGACATGAATAAAATTCCGGAAGAAAACAATCTGCAGATCGTATGACAAACTAGCGTGGTGAGAGAGAGCATAAACTCCACCCTACTAGTTTAGTCATAACTGACGTCATCTGGGGGTGTGCAGTTTATTTAGAAACCCACGCTATTTAACAGGTCCATAGCGGAAAGGGCACAGCTGATCCAGTGCACCTAAACACCTTATTCAGGCCGCTATTGGTTAAACTGAATGGCACAACCCCTTTTGACGTCAGTTATGACGAAACTAGTAGGGTATGTGGTATCACTGCGGAGTAGGAGAATTTAATTTGGGTTGTTCTTTGGTGGAAGGTTATGATAGTAGCAAGAAATATAAAGCTACATTTTTTTTTTAAAAATGTATTTTTTTTTTACTATTTTGGTCCAATTTTCCTTTGTTAATAAATAAAAAAAAATAAATAAGGAGATATCCATTACCATTTACTACCAAAAGAAAGGCCAATTTGTCCTGAAAAAACAATGCGGTATAATCCACCTGGATGCACAAAGTAGTTGTGGTGATATGTACGGTTTTACTAACGCATGTCAAAGTTGCAAAATTGTGCTTAGGCATTAATATTTGTTTTACCCTTAGCCGTGAATGGGGTTAATGAGGTGGAGCTACTCTCTGTAACCTGCTCCTGTTAGTCCAGGGTTGTTTAATGATGGGGTCCTTGAGTTCCTTGGTGGGTTAAATGGTGGCGGACTGGATCGCAGAGCAATGAGTCTGCAGGGGACAGTGCAAAAGATAGGATAAGTGTCACAGCCAGAGCTGATTTTTTTTTTTTTTTTTTAATTTTATATTATTTGATTGAGGTTAAAGCTGAACTCCCGCTAAAAATGTAAGAATCCACTGCTCAGCACCATTCACACATGTAAATAGAAGTACAAGCAGATAGGCGGAGGCCAACATTTCAATAAACCTTGCATTGACAAAGCACAGTGTCACTTTAAGGATCACAAGCCAGGCTCCGCCTTTTGACGCCCAGGGCATCGTACAATCGCTGGTTATCCAGCCCGCACCGTGCTTTGTCCAATCACGTCGCATTCACACTTGTTCCTCCGTTGTTTCCAAAAGATGCTCTCAGCAAACCCTCTTCTCCGGCGTTTGAAGAGGTTTTACGTCCTCTCTCATCTCCACCCGTATATATCAGTCCTCGAGGTAGCTTAGCAGCCTGTATACTTCGAGTTTCCATAGCAATGGCTGCGCTCCGAGAATTCTTGTCTTCATTTGGGTGTTTGTTGGAGTGGATGATCGAAAAGCTACCTTTTTTTTGGTAGCGCTGATCTTTTTTTTTTTTTTTAAAGTGTAGATTAGCCTTAACATTGATCATTTTATAATGCATTCTTTATTAATAAAGTCGCTTGTAAATGTTTATTCTTGTTCCCACTATGCTCTTGTTTACTGGCAAATACGTAGCAATGTGAGCAAGGAAGCAGATCTGTGCTGGCATTGTCAGTCCAGAAATCACAGGGCCCCGTACAGCCTACCTGACAGGTCCCCCCCACCCCAAATTACAGAAATTACAGTCTTTTAATAAAACATTTTTTCCAGGTTTTACAATAATTTTTTACATTTTAAAAACTAATTTTATTTCATTTTTTTTTTTTACATTTTAAATTATTTTTTACAATTTTTTTTTTACAATACTAATGGGGGGGGGGGTGTTTGGATGAAATATCAGGGGTTTAAACAGACCCCCCGACATCTCACCTTTAAGACAGAGAAAGAAATTTAGGACACAGATTCTTCAGCCCCTTTCTCTGCAGCCTCAGTTGCATTGAAGATGAATGGACAGGAGACACAGAGTCTCCTGTTCATTCATAAACTGAGGCTTAGTAAACACAGTTTACTATGCTCAGTTATGAATGGACACAGGAGCGATCAGTAGCGATCGTTCACTGTGTCCATTTCAGAAAAGGAAGGTCATTTGTAATTTACTGGCCCTTTCCTCCACTCTCCATCCACCTGTGCACCCGCAGCAACTGGCGGTGCTGCGGAGGGACGGGGGGGGGGGCAGGAGCCTGGGCACATGGTGGGAGTCAGATGGGGGAAGCCCAGGGAAGGGGATCAGTGCGGAGGGACGGAAGGACAATTGAAGAACAATGCACTGTGTCTGTTTGTGTCTCTCCATCCAGCAGCTGAAAGCTGGTGGGAGAGGTGGGAGAAACCGGCTTTCAGCTGCTGGAGGGAGAGACGCAGACACAGTGCATTGTTCTGTAATTGTCCTCCCATCCTGTCTCACCAAGGGGAGAAGGGGAGAACTGTGTGATCAGCGGTGTGTGATCGCTCAGTTCTCACTGTGGAGACACAGGGGACAGATGCAGCATTGGATCAATCTTCTACCCCTCAAATTTCCACTCTCCCCACACACATTACAAATCCCCCTCCCTTCCTCCACAAAGTCAGCCCCCCAAATCCCCTATCCTTGCACAAATCCGCCCCCCAATTTCCCCTCCTAGCACACATACCCCCCCCCCCCAATCATCCCTACTAGTACAAACCCCCTCCCCCCAACAAAATTCCCCCCCCCCAACCCTCCCTCCTAGCACAAGTCCTCTTTCCATCACAAATACTCCCCCCCCCCCCAATCACCACTTCTATCACCCTTACACAAATTGTACCACTTAGAACAATTCTTACCCCCTGGTGCCCCCCAAATTCCCTCTCTCAACATAAATACCCTCACCCAAATCTCTTTGTGGTTCCCCCCACCATCTCACTTGATATCTCAGTGCCCAGAGCAGCCACCCCTCCTGCCCACTCCTTGTGCCAGCCCTGGTTGTAAAGCACCGTTGCAGACTGTTGCTGCTATATAAATCTTGCATAATAATAAATTGGATGCTTCAAAGGGTGGCGCTCTACGTTTTTCCTGAGGCTTTCGTATGGATGCATTTGGGTTGATTCACAGATATGTCCCAGATACAGAGCAGCTGTACCAGCAGCGGACTACTTCTGCAGGATGTTCATACACAGCAATTCCACGTCTTTTTTTTTTTTTCTTTTTGCATATCCAGCACATTAATAATACATCTGCTGCCCCCCGCTGTTCTACAACCCCCACCATCGTGCTGAGTCGTCTTTGCGGCTTGCAGAGTTTGTGCACTTTTGCAGAACTTTCCTTGGTTTGTATACAAAGACGCAGCGCCTGGTGTCACTGACAACACGGGGAATTCTGCGAGCGTCTCTTAGCAACCAACCAGCTGATTATATCTCGGCACGCCATCTCCGTCAGACTGCAGTAGGTGGGTAATATAATAGCAGCGGACCCTCACCGGGCCCCCAGCCGCTGTGGAAGCCGTCTCTGGTTCCTCTATTGCCACCATCTCTATGAATCCTCTGTCTGTTGCATTGCATGCGTGCCTGTGGCTATACACGGCCAGATTTCTCTTTTGATCTCAATCATCAAGGTCTGTCCCTCTTCATCAAAATTGCTTTTAACTCTCACAAAAGAATACAAAGTTTTGTACAGTATTGTCAGAAAAAAGCATGACGTTCCATGAAACGACTGCACCCAGGGCCATCTTTAACCACCTAAATACCGGGCACTTTCACCCGCCTTTCTGCCCAGGCCTATTTTCAGCTTTCAGCGCTCTCTCGCGCTTTAAATAACAATTGCGCGGTCATGCTGCACTGTACCCAAATTACATTTTTTATCATTTTTGTTTCACACAGATAGAGCTTTCTTTTGGTGGTATTTAACCACTTGCCTACCAGGCCAATTCTGGCATTTCTCTCCTACAAAAAAAAATCATAATTTTTTTGCTAGAAAATGACACAGAACCCCCAAACATTTTTTATATATATATATATATATATATATATATATATATATATATATATATATATATATATATATGTGTATATATATATATATATGTATGTATATGTATGTATGTTTTTTTTTTTGCAGAGACCCTAAAGAATAAAATGGCGTTGCAAATTTTTATCGTGCACGATATTTGCGCAGCAATTTTTCAAACGAGTTTTGTTTTTTTGGGTTTTTTTTATGCATAAAAAAAAAAAAAAACAGTAAATTTAACCCAATTTTTTGCATAATGTGAAAGATGATGTTACGCCAAGTAAATAGATACCTAACATGTCACTCTTAAAAATTACACACACTCGTGGAATGGCGCCAAACTTCGATACTTAAAAATCCCCATAGGCGACGATTTCACATTTTTTACAGGTTACAATTTTTGAGTTACAGAGGAGGTCTTGGGCTGGAATTATTGCTCTCGCTCTAACGTTCACGGCGATACCTCACATGTGTGGATTGAACGCCGTTTACATATGTGGGCGCGACTTACGTATGCGTACGCTTCTGCAAGCAGGCAAGCACGCGGGGACAGGGGTGCTTTTAAATTTTTTTTGTTTTTTTTTAATTGTTAATTTTACTTTTATTTTTCAAGTTTGATTTTTTCTTTTTACGTTTTTTTTTTTTTTTAATCACTTTTTTCATTCCTAATACAAGGAATGGAAACATCCCTTGTAATAGGAATAATGCATGACAGGTCCTCTTTACAGTGAGATCTGGGGGGGGTCAATAAGTCCCCACATCTCACCTCTAGGCTGGGAAGCCTGAAAGCAAAAAAAAAAAAAAAAGATCCTGAGGTGGCGGCATTTTTTCAAATGCAGAGGCCGGGCGAGACGTCATAACATGGCGCCCCGGCCTCTGAACGATCATAGAGACTTCGGGGACCGCCTGGCCCGCCGAAAATCTCTATGGTCATTATCTGGCGTCGGTTCGCCGATCGCAGGGGCGAGCCGGAAGAAGCACCTGAGGGCAGTGGGAGTGGGGGGAGTCCCCGTCCCGCTGCCTGTAAGAATGTCAGGTGGCTGAACAGCCGCTATGATTATTCTTGTAGTAAAGGGAATCGCCAGCGGTGAAAGAAGATATCTGAATGATGCCTGTAGCTGCAGGCACCATTCAGATATCACCGCTCAATGTCCGCAACATCATATGACGTTGAGCGGGTGGGAAGCGGTTAATCACCACTGGGTTTTTTTATTTTTTGTGCTACAAATGAAGAAAGACCAAAAATGTTGAAAACAAAATGCGTTTTTCTTCATTTTTGTTGTAACATTTTGCAAATAAGTAATTTCTCTTCAGAAATTTTGACCAAAATGTATTCTGCTACATTTCTGTGGTACAAATAACCCAAATCAGTGTATATTATTTGCCAATCATTGAAAATTGATCACACCTGATGTACTGATGTATCTCATTTCATGAGCCCCTTAACTTTTCAAGACCATACAAAATATTCCCCAAATGACCCCTTTTTTGGAAAGTAGACCATCCAAGGTAAGAGGCATGACAAGCTTTTTGAAGTTGTAATTTTTTCCCAATTTTTTCCCACAATTCTTTGGAAAATTAATAAATTTTTGTGAAAAAATAAATAATTTTGTTTCTCACACTTGGCCTAGGCACACTTGCAACTACACCCTAAAACACGTTCTGCTACTCCTCCTGAGTATGGCGATATGACATGTGTGAGACTTTTTCACAGCCTGGCCACATAGAGAGGCCCAACATCCAAGGAGCACCTTCAGCCATTATCCACTTTAAGACCAGACCTTCTTCTGACAATTTTACAAAAAATCTGTATTTTTGCTAGAAAATGATTTAGAACCCCCAAACATTGTATATTTTTTGTAGCAGAGGCCCTAGAGAATAAAAAGTGGGTTTTGCAAATTTTTATGTCACACGGTATTTGCGCAGCAGTTTTTTAAACGCAGTTTTACACACCAACGCATACATAACATTTGAATGAATTTTAATGCACACAGAGACACTAATACCCACATTTTTGGGAAAATATAAAATATGGTGTTGCGCCAGGTAAAGAGATGCAAAACATATCATGCTTTAAAATTGCGCACGCTTGTGAAATGGCGTCAAACTTCGCTATTTGAAAATCTCGTTTTATAAGCCTTTATTGTTTACCAGTTTAGATTAACATGGGAGGTCTGGTACTAAAATTCTTGCTCTCGCTCTGACGTTCGCCGCGATACCTCACATGTGTGGTGCTATCGCTGTTTACGTATGCGTACAAGACCAACGTGTGCGTTCGCCTTTTCACGGGGGGGAGGGGGGCGCTTTACATGTTTTATCTATTTATTGGTGGGACACTGGTACTCTGACAGATGTTTTTGTGCACTTGTACACTGACAGATGTTGATCGGCCACAGGTGGACACTGACAGATGTTGATGTCACAGTGGTACATTATTGCAATATTGCAGATGTTTTGTGCACTGGTAAAAATGTTTATGGGGGCACTGTGACAGATGTGTATGGGGATAAGGACAGTGGTGCTTGGTGTAATGTGTGTGGGGGGGGGACCTGTGACAGTACTCTGTGTGTAAAATCATCCTTACACACAGAGCTGGCATATTATCCTGCCCCCCCCCCCCCTTCTCTCTGAGCTCAGCAGGGAGAACTGACACAGAGACACGGGTCTCTGTTTATACTGGGAAGGCTGTGATTGAACACAGCTGTCACGTGATCTGGAGGGCCAATCACAGCGCCCATATCTCAATCCCATCTTGGCTGTGTCCCATGATCACAACCTTCACAGGATCGCGCCGCAGTGCGGCCCCTCATTCTGAGGGAAGTTCCTGAACCTACAGTCAGAGCGACAAAAGGCCCACCCGGGCTGTTTATTTACAGTGGCCAGGTGGGAGGAGGCTAATATTGAATGGACCCTGGGCAAATATTTTCTTGGGCCCCATTATTACACAGGACCAATTCCCCATACTACCCTTCCCCCCAGTATTACAACGGACCCACCCCCCATATATCCCCCCACCCCATTATTTCACTGAACCCCTCCCCCATACTACACCTATCATTACACAGGACCCCCCCCATACTACCCCCATCATTACACAGGACCCCCTTACTATCCCCATCATTACACAGCCCCCCCCCATACTACCCCCATCATTACACAGGACCCCCTCCCCCTTACTATCCCCATCATTACACAGGCCCCCCCCCCATACTACCCCCATCATTACACAGGACCCCCTTACTACCCCCATCATTACACAGGCCCCCCCCCCCATACTACCCCCATCATTACACAGGACCCCCTCCCCCTTACTATCCTCATCATTACACAGCCCCCCGCCCATCAAATCTCAGGACTGGATTACAAATCCTTTTGGCAATGAAAATCGCTCCCATAGATGTATTTCCTCTGTGTATTTAGCTGTTCTGCTTTAAATACAAAATAATAGTTTCTCTTCTAGAAGTATAGAGTAATATATCTGTGCTTTGTGGGCGGATTAGACAATGAACAAGCAGCTAAGCCATTAGCACAATGTTTGTACCTGTTGTACAGGATATACTGTATTCTCTCTCTCTCTCTCAAGATTTATTGCAGCCTTTAATCTGACAGCAGGGCTGATTTTAAAAGCATTTTTCAAAAGCGGATTCTGCCTTTCAATAGAATTCCTTCAAATGCTGTAAGTAGAGATAATGAATCGCCCGTACAGCTGAGAAGCGGCTCCAGCCCCTGTGCCCGGGACTCGTGTTATGTTGCTGATGATAATACCATATATACATATATCTGGAGGATCTATAATGGTACACAGATACCGTTCTAATTCCAGGATACCATCTTGATGTCGTAAGGGTCTGGTTGGTTTTGTAAGTGTGGGGGAAAAAAATGGTATTTTGGGCGCAAAGGATGCAGCCTACAGCTCTGTGCCAGCAGCCTGTGAATCTCAATGACGGGCTGAAATACGCTGCGGCTGGGCACTGTTCTGAGCGGCACTCGCATTTCGGGCTGTATGTGTTCTGGGATGTATGACCTGAATGCCGGAATTCCAAGTCCTTAGACTGGAGTACCACTAAAAACTATATAGCTATCATCACAAACACTATATTGCCAAAAGTATTGTCTTTTCACGCACGTGAACTTTCCCGCTATTTCCTTTTTTTATTGATTTTCATATTGCAAAATTTAAAAGCATGCAACACCATGAATTGACATGTAGTATCGCATAATACAAAAAAAAAAAACTATTGTTATTTTATATTTCCTCTCCCACCCTCCCACCCAATCTGCGTCCAACCCTCCCACCCAATCTGCTCCCACCCAATCTGCTCCCACCCAATCTGCTCCCAACCCTCTGCCATACACCATCCAAACATTAATTATACATATCTAATTGTCTATTATCTATCAAAAATAGGCAAAGATAGAGAAGAAACCCACTCTGTGGGCAGAGAAATGATGTAGGAAAGAAACCACAAAAAGTACAAAGGTGGCGGGGATGGGAGTATGGTGGGGAGCGGGGGAGGAATTCTCCCCAGCTCCCCGCCGTCCCCTTAATAAGGGACATCCCATCTTCTCCAACCAAGGTCTCCACAATCTCACAAACTTTCTGAGGTTATTTTGCCTGATATATACCACTCTCTCACTCCGAACCATTGAATTGATAGTCTCAATCCAATTCTTCACAGTTGGGGGGGGGACTGTGCCTGCCATTTCTGTGCAATTAGGCTCCTCGCTTGGAACAGACATCTCAGCACTGCTACAGTAGAACCGGGTGGAACTCTATCTTCCTCCAAGCTCCCACACACGCACATGAACTTTAATGGCACCCCAGTCTTAGTCCGTAGGGTTCAATATTGAGATGAAGTCGTCCTGGGGCACAGGCGGCGTACTGACTCACCGCAATAGATGCAATACAAGAAGCAACCACACCTCGTTCTGAGCTTTGGGCAGTCGCTGTATGCAATGCTCCATTTTGAAAAAGGGACAATACCCATACATAAAAAAGAAATTTAAAAAAAATCACTATAGCTGATTCCACTGTTTTAAAGGAACCCAATGAGTGGAACAACAATGAGTGGTTACAAAGGCGCAACCAAAATTTAACTGGGCTAGCATCCAACTATCCCTGTACAGATTTATGCATGTATACCATTATGGTACTGGGACCTCGGCATATCAAAATTAGATTTCAGGAGCATTCAATTCATCCCAAATACAGTAGATGATAATAAGCAGAACATCCGCTATAAATTATTTTCATGTTGCAGTGAACAGGTTGTTCGAATTATTCCCTACATATATCTAAAAGAGACCGGAAGATGGCTGAAAGTCTTGTAAGGGGACACCTGCCCTGGAGGGCAACAGCGGCTTCTATTGGAAATAATAACAGCAAAAATTGTAATGGTAGGTAGACCACTCCACTCTGGTAGCTGTATTAGTATTAGGGACAGCAGTTCCATTCACAACCTACAGCCATCTGCGTGGGACCACCCAAAAACTCTGTTTGTAAAAAACATCAGAAGCTTAAGGGCTCATGCTCAGGGCGGGTTGACTCATACACGGTAAAAACCTGGAATTTTTGAGTTCCAGGGAGGTACAGGTTCAGCGTACAGCCACCACGTAATTTAGCCTGTCATTGATTTTGACAGGCTGTTGGCAGCGGGCTGTACTCTGAACCTGTACCCTCCTGCCACTCAAAAATGCCAGGTTTTTACAGTGTATGAGCCAAACCATCCTGACCATGAGCCCTTAGGCGTCTGATTTTTTTTACACCCCAGACAAAACCATCAAGGAAAAAATCAATGACAGGCTGAAATACAATCGAACTTGCGTTTTAGGGCCATATGTGTTCAGGGACATATGACCGGAATGCAGGAACTCCATGTTCAGGCTGTACTGACCCATAATCAACCACCACTCACAGAACAGCGTACTGCCGCTGCATATTGCAGCCTGTCATTGATTTTGACAGGCTGCTGGCAGCAGACTATACCTGTGCTGCCCTTGTGCCCAAAAAAACAGTTCCAGCCAAACCGCCCTGTGCATTAGCCCTTAAGCTGTTTGATCTTTCATACCCCAGACAAAAGCATCAATAAAACCTATAGTCAGACCAGCTTTGGGGGCAAAAGCAGCTCCCCATCTGCCATGTCCACCTTCTTTTGTCTTTATTTTACTGGTCCTAATCCAGCTTAGAAAAGAAGCTTATACACCGCAGTATATTGTCAAAAGTTTGTCAAGTTCTTTTCATACATCGAAACATTGCATCTTCCACACCCCGCAGGCAATGTCATCCACACGCTGGATAAAAGGAGAGGAGTTTCCACTGTACAATGCTGGCGTCCTCATTGTTCTCCGGGAAATCTCATCATCTCAAGCAGAGTTCAATAGGAATATGTTAGCTCTTTCCAAGTCGAAATAACTGAATACTTCCTAAGGGAAAACATTGGATTTCTCTGTTCTCCGAGCTCGGTTGCTGTTTTGACGTATATATATCGATTTTTTCTCTTTTCTTGTTTTATGACTAATCTACTACTAAATGTTTACTATCTAGATTTTTCTGATAAGCAATACTCATTGTCAAAGGTCTACGGACACCTAATGAGATTGTTGGCCATTCCATTCCCAAACCATGACCAGTCATTTTGAGTTTCCCCCCAATCCCCCCCCCCCCCCCCCCCTCATGGCCATTAATATGGAGTTGCACCCATTTGTGGCTATAACATCCTCCAACCTCCGGGGAAGGCTTTCCAAAAGATTTTGGAACATGTCTGTTGGGACTTGCACCTATTTGTGAGGTCAGTGGCTGATGTAGGATGAAAAGACATGGCTCACATTTGGCATTCTAGTTCATCCCAAAGGTGTTCAGTAGGATTGAGATCAGGTCTCTGTGCAGAATCTTGAGTTCCTCCACACCAAACTGCTTAAACAATGTCTTTATGGAGTTGGATTTGCCTCCTGAAGTTTTTGTCATTTACACATGGTTAGGATTGGGCTTCCAATACTACCAAGTGGTGGCTTCAGTACACATTACACAGGCATGGCTCAGTGGTGTCACCATCAGAAAACCTGTCCTGATAAATGCCATGCAGCCATCGGCGGAGTGCATGTAGGCATTCAGTTCCCAAACCATGGCCAATAACATGGAATTGCACCCCAACCCTTCATTTTTTGTGGCGATAACATCCTCCGCTCTTCTGGGAAGACTTTCCTCAAGATTTTGGAACATGTCTGTTGGGACTTGCACCCATTTGTGAGGTCAGTGGCTGATGATGGATGAAAAGACTTGGCTCACATTTGGCATTCTAGTTCATCCCAAAGGTTTTCAGTAGGGTTGAGGTCAGGGCTCTGTGCAGACTCTTGAGTTCCTCCACACCAAACTGCTTAAACAATGTCTTTATGGAGTTGGATTTGCCTCCTGCTGAAGTTTTTGTAATTTACACAGGGTTAGGATTGGGCTTCCAATACTAACCAAGTGGTGGTTTCAGTACACATTACACAGGCATGGTCCAGTGGTGTCACCATCAGAAAACCTGTCCTGATAAATGCCATGCAGCCATCGGCAGAGTGCATGTAGGCAATCAATTCCCAAACCATGGCCAATAACATGGAATAGCACCCCAACCCCCCATTTTTTGTGGCTATAACATCCTCCACCCTTCTGGGAAGACTTTCCTCAAGATTTTGGAGTGTCTGTTGGAATGTGTGCCCATTTGTGAGGTCAGGTCTTGAAGTTGGATGAGAAGACTTGGCTCACCATCGGCTTTCCAATTCATCACGAGGCTGTTCAGTAGGGTTTAAGGTCAGGGCTCTGTGCAGACTCTCAAGCTCCTCCACACCAAACCAATGTCTTTATGGAGCCTCCAGATGTTTGTCATTTCCATAGGGTCACGATGGGGCTTCCAATGGAGGTGGTTTGAGCACACATTACAGTGGCGTGGTCCATTGTTGTCGCCATCAGAAAACCTGCTCTGATAAATGCAATGCAGCAGTCTCTGGAGGGCATGTAGACAAGAAGTGACTGTTATAGATTGCAGGAGATAGCAGCACTGAGATTACAACAGAGAATAAAAACTTTTAAAACCACAAATTTTATTGTTGTTAAAACAATTGCAATGGCTTATGATAGACAGTGCGCAGAGCGAGCAATATATCAGGGGGTTTCCTCTACTCTAAATTTTATATTATTATACCCGCTTGCTGTCTTCTGACCAATAATTGGCCTCCATTGTCCTTTTGCATGCGTGATTCTCCCACCCCTTGTATGCCAAGTGGTCAATCCCGGTTCATTAACACAACATTTTAGCGCAACCTCCTTTCATCGGCGAGTTATTGTGTGTAACGCGCGGCGTTCTTCATTGAACTGAACTGCGAGAACCGCATTCCATAATTAGTCTCCAGTGGCTGCTATGGCAACTCCAATTTGTTTGAGGATTCTAAATATTCCAAGTGCCAATGCCCCTTAGGCGCAAGTCATCGGCATCCGGCAACCATCCATCATCCAGACAGGGATTCATTACGTACTTTGTTCTCAGCCAATGAGCCTCTCCTGGGCCTGCAAACAAAGTGAGAAATAGAAATTCCCCTTTCTGCCGCCGGCTTCCTGCTCGATCGATCCACTTTTTTAGTTTTGCTAATTTTCTCAGTATTTTTTTTATTTTACCTTTTCATGGCGTAATCCTAGCCCTAAATTTGTGTTCGCCCTCTTGCTAGCTCTGTATCCCCACCAGAAATAAGGGCTACCATGCTGCATGAGCCTTAAAGGGTAACTCCACTTTCGTAAGTGAAAAAAAAATAGCAAATAAAGAAAAAATAATACAGCGTGTACAATTGCGATACAAATCATATTGTAAGTGAATGATGTTGTTATTAAAAATTACCTTTCCTTTTCAGTCTGCAGCTGCTGTAATTTTCTATAAATGCAAAATGGCTACATTGAGGTGTTCTGTACACAGAATGTGTACTGGCCACTCCCCAGAAATATCATTTCCTGCTTGTGTGATTGGCTCTCCAACTTTCCTAGAAGTCTGCCTAAGATACAAGTCAGATTTCAGGCATCACCTGCAACAAAAATGTCATTTTTTTTTTTTTTGTGAGATATTTCCAATAGGAACACGTCTAAAGGGATGCAGGCCCAGCAGCTTTCCTCATTAGTGCCCTGCAGCTGCCACAGCTGACTGATAATTATGAAGCCCCTCCCATTAGACTCGCTAAGCCCAGAGGCACAGACAAACACACAGGGATTTCTTCAGAATAACAAAAAGGTAGGAAATCTGCAACAAAGGTTGGTATAATCCTTACAATGTACAGAGATCACCCAGAGGGGAATGTTTTTTTTCTCAACAAAAGTGGAGTTACGCTTTAAAGTGCATTCCCACTGTTGCACACAAATTAGGATAACATCTGCTTTATTTTTGTTACATGTTCCCATTCACATAGCATAGAGTCGGCATCAGCTGGGGTGTTTAAGAACACATACAGTATCTCACAAAAGTGAGTACACCCCTCACATTTTTGTAAATCTTTTCTTCTATCTTTTCATGTGACAACACTGAAGAAATGACACTTGTCTACAATGTAAAGTAGTGAGTGTACAGCTTGTATAACAGTGTAAATTTGTTGTCCCCTCAAAATAACTCAACACACAGCCATTAATGTCTAAACCGCTGGCAACAAAAGTGAGTACACCCCTAAGTGAAAATGTCCAAATTGGGCCCAATTAGCCATTTTCCCTCCCCGGTGTCATGTGACTCGTTTTACAAGGTCTCAGGTGTGAATGGGGAGCAGGTGTGTTAAATTTGGTGTTATCGCTCTCACTCTCTCATACTGGTCACTGGAAGTTCAACATGGCACCTCATGGCAAAGAACTCTCTGAGGATCAGAAAAAAAGAATTGTTGATCTACATAAAGATGGCCTAGGCTATAAGAAGATTGCCAAGACCCTGAAGCTGAGCTGCAGCACGGTGGCCAGGACCATACAGCGGTATAACAGGACAGATTCAACTCAGAACAGACCTCACCATGGTCCACCAAAGAAGTTGAGTGCAATGGCAGTCAATTCAGTCAATCGCAGTCAATTGCAATTTTGCATTACAGTCCATGAGACGTGATTTTGTCTTGCAGTAAATGGGACGCGATTTTGCATGGCAGTCAATGGTGTGCGATTTTGCATGGCAGTCAGTGGGGGGCATTTTTGCATTGCAGTCAGTGGGATGCGATTTTTTTGTATTGCAATCAATCACAGTTTTGCATTGCAGTCCATGGGACGCGTTTTTGCATTGAAGTCAATGAGAAGCGATTTTGCCTTGCAGTCAATGGGACGTGATTTTGAATTGCAGTCAATGGGACATGTTTTTGGATTGCAGTCAGTAGGGGGCATTTTTGCATTGCAGTCAATGGGTTGCGATTTTGTTATGGAAGTCAATTTCGATTTTTTATTGCAGTTAATTGGACATGATTTTGCCTTGCAGTCAATAGGATGCGATTTTGCATTGAAGTCAGGGGCAGGCGATTTTTTTTCATTGAAAGTCAATGGGATGCGATTTTGTATTGAAGTCAACGAGATATGATTTTGTATTGCAGTCAATGGGATGTGATTTTGCATTGCAGTCAATGGGATAGGATTTTGCATTGCAGTCAATAGGGGGCATTTTTGTATTGCAGTCAATTGCAATTTTGCTTTGCAGTCAGTGGGACGCGATTTTGCATTGCACAATGGGATGTGATTTTTCATTGAAGTCAAGAATACATATTGGCCTAAATATATGAAGAAATTTGACTTTTTTTTTTTCTTTCAATTTTTTATTTCATGTGTTGTAACAGAAAGTAAAAAAAAATATTGTTTTTCTTAAAAAATTTTTGGTCTTTTTTCATTTTATAGCGCAAAAAAAAAAACCCCAGTGGGGGACCAAATACCACCAACCAGAAAGCTCTATTTGTGTGGAAAAAAAAAAGATATACCGTATATACTCGAGTATAAGTCGAATTTTTCCAGCACATTTTTTTGTGCTGAAAGTGCCCCCCTCGACTTACACTCGAGTCAAGCACTTTTCTGCAGCAAAAAATTTCATTTTCCGAACCGACTTTGGGGCCCCGTATCTCAGGGCCACTTGATGCTAGGATCCCCAAATTTGGTGTGCAAACCCAGTGGACCTGGTACTATAACATATCCAAAGCTGGGGTTCCTAGCACCAAGTGGCCCCAAGATACGGGGCCCCAAAATAGGTTTGGAAAATGTAATTCTCTGCTGCAGAAAAGTGCTTGACATTTTCCAAACCGAATTTGGGGCCCCGTATCTCAGGGCCACTTGGTGCTAGGAACCCCAAATTTGGTGTGCAAACCCAGTGGAACTGGTACCACAACATATCCAAAGCTGGGGTTCCTAGGACCAAGTGACCCCAAGATACGGGGCCCCAAAATCGGTTCGGAAATTGTCATTCTCTGCTGCAGAAAAGTGCTTGACATTTTCTGAACCGATATTTGGGGCCCTGTATCTCAGGGCCACTTAGTGCTAGAAATCCCAGCTTCGGATATCTTATGATGCTGGTTCCACTCGGTGTGCGCGCGCCTACTGCGAGCTCCGTGACTGTGCCCGCGGGACCCGCGGAATCGATCGCTGCTGGGATTCCCGTGATCGTGTCACGGAGCTAAAGAACGGGGAAATGCCGATGTTAACAGCATCTCCCCATTCTGCCTAGTGACGGGACATCGATCGTCTGCTCCCTGTCATCAGAGCAGAGATCAGTGACGTTTCACAGTAAGCCACACCCCTAACAGTTAGAATCACTCCCTAGGACACACTTAACCCCTTCCCCTCCCCCTAGTGGTTAACCCCTTCACTGCCAGTGGCATTTTTACAGTAATCAATGCAATTTTATAGCACTGATCGCTATATTAATGCCAATGGTCAAAATTGTCCGATGTGTCCTCCATAATGTTACAGTCACAATAAAAATCGCAGATCGCTGCCATTACTAGTAAAAAAAATAAATAAATAAAAATGCCATAAATCTATCGTTTACCTATTTTGTAAGCGCTATAACTTTTGCGCAAACCAATCAATATACGCTTATTGCGATTTATTTTTTTCACCAAAAATATGTAGAAGAATACGTATCGACCTAAACTGAGGGGGGGAAAAAAATTTTTTATATATTTTTGGGGCATATTTATTATAGCAAAAAGCAAAAAATGATGCGTTTTTTTCAAAATTGTCGCTCTATTTTTGTTTATAGCACAAAAAATAAAAACTGCAGAGGCGATCAAATACCACCAAAAGAAAGCTCTATTTGTGGGGGAAAAAGGACGTCAATTTTGTTTTGGTGCAACGTCGCAGGACTGCGCAATTGTCAGTTAAAGCGACGCCGTGCCGAATCGCAAAAAGTGCTCTGGTCAGGAAGGGGGTAAATGGTTAAGGTAAAAAAAAAAAAAAAAAAACAGAAAACCTCTTTCTGAGAGTTATTTTCACTTAAAGCCCAACTCGAGAAAGTCAATGTTGTTCCTGTACCAGAATCCACTTGGCAGGCCGCCATTGCTCCGGTGTCTGCCAGGAGGGTCCAATAACAGTCTCCGCACATGAGTCGGCACAGGGAGAGTAAATGCTGTTCTAATGCATTTTACCACCATGGCCTCTCAGTTGACTTTTCCACTCCTCTGCTCGGCGTTGGGGGTTCAAGCTGCTCCATTCAGATATTTGTGCCTGACACTCAATGGGGTTCACAGCAGAATGTCCAGACTCCCAATATGGGGGGTTATTGGCCGCATCAAACGTGTTGTACCCGGACAATGCCTGACCTTTCAGAGAAAACCTAAGAGTGTTTGTTTTATAGAAATAGACCTGGATCCGATAGACCTCTGTGTCATTAATAGCACTTAGAATTGATTAGCAGAACTCGGAAATTGGTGCAGAAACCAAGAGGATGTAGGCTTTAAATAGCTGCTGTTAAGAAAAAAGAAAAGAAAAGGCTTAATTGAAACACTGAGCGGAAGTACTCTCCATCCCCCCCCCCTATATATTGCTCTATAATTTGAGCTCAGGAGCTGGAACATGCATGCATATTACATGTTGGCCTGTTCAGTCGTTTAACTTGCAGCTGGGCCTCTTGGGCATCGCTGCCCCCGCCACCGGGCAGGGTAAGGGGGGGGTGCACTGTGATGTGAGAGGGGGTGGGGAACTCTTGACTTCTAAGGGCGGAGGGGCTCTTGACATCTGATTTAAAGGGGGGAGTAGGGTGCTTTTTGCTTATCTAGTCTTGCAGATACAACCGGCCCTTTGAGGGAAACCATAATGCTAATACGGCCCGCAGTTTGATACTCCTTCTCTAGCCACTTAAAGACCAGGACTCTTTTTTAGACTTGGTGTTTACAATTTAAAAACAAGTTTTTTTTTTTAGAAAAATACTTAGAACCCCCAAACGTTATACATTTTTTTTTTCTAACACCCTAGAGAATAAAATGGCGGTCATTGCAATACTTTTTGTCACACCGTATTTGCACAGCAGTCTTACAATCGCACTTTTTTTTTTTTGGAAAAAATTCATTTTTTTTGAATAAAAAAATAAGACAACAGTAAAGTTAGCCCAATTTTTTTTTATAGTGTGAAAGATAATGTTACGCCGAGTAAATTGATACCCAACATGTCACGCTTCAAAATTGCGCCCGCTCGTGGAATGGCGTCAAGCTTTTACCCTTAAAAATCTCCATAGGCGACGTTTAAAAAATTCTACAGGTTGCATGTTTTGAGTTACAGGTCTAGGACTAGAATTATTGCTCTCGCTTTAACGATCGAGGCGATAACCTCACATGTGTGGTTTGACCACCGTTTTCATATGCGGGCGCTACTCACGTATGCGTTCGCTTCTGCGTGCGAGCTCGATGGGACGGGGGGCTTTAAAAAATCCTTTTTTTTTTTCTTATTTATTTTACTTGATTTTATTTATTTTTTCACTGTTTTTAAAAAAAAAAAAAAAAATTGGATCAATTTTATTCCTATTACAAGGAATGTAAACATCCCTTGTAATAGAAAAAAAGCATGACAGGTCCTCTTAAATATGAGATCTGGGGTCAAAAAGTCCTCAGATCTCATATTTGGACTTAAATGCAATAAAAAAAAAAAAAAAAAAAATTGTCATTTGAAAAAATGACAACAGAAAAATGGTCCTTTAAGACGTATGACGTTTTGACGTCGCCTCCGCCCTGCTATAGTATGGAGACGGGCGGGGGTCATCTTCCCCTCACTTGTCTCCATACCCAGCCACGGACAGGTCCAGATCGCCTCCGCCGCTGCCGACGGCTCCGGTAAGCGTCGAAGGGTGCGGGAGAGCAGCAGGAGGGGGGTGGCCCCTCTCCCACCGCCGATAACAGTGATCTTGCGGCGAATCCGCCGCAAAGACCACCATTATCGTAAACGGGACCGCCGGCTCAAAAGATGGATACCTTGATTGTGGCAGCAGCTGCTGCCCTTACCGAGATATCCATCTTTAAACTGGCGACGTATATGTACAGGAGACGGTCGGCAAGTGGCTAGAGAAACCCTAGTTGTGGAAAACCCTGGACTAGATATATTAATCTGTAGTTCCTTCTCCTTCTTGCTTTCTCCTGTTACATTATATACAGTGCCTTGAAAAAGTATTCATACCTCCTTGAAATTTCCCACATTTTGTCATGTTGCAACCAAACACGTAAATGTATTTTATTGGGATTTTATGAGATAGACCAACACAAAGTGGCACATAATTGTGAAGCGGAAGGAAAATGATAAATGGTTTTCAACATTTTTTACAAATAAATATGTGAAAAGTGTGGGGGGTACATTTGTATGGCGCCCCCCGGAGTCAATACTTTGTAGAACCGCCTTTCACTGCAATTACAGCTGCAAGTCTTTTTGGGGATGTCTCTACCAGCTTTGCACATATAGAGAGGGACATTTTTGCCCATTCTTCTTTGCAAAATATCTCAAGCTCTGTCAGATTGGATGGAGAGCGTCTGTGAACAGCAATTTTCAAGTCTTGCCACAGATTCTCAATTGGATTTAGGTCTGGACTGTGACTGGGCCATTCTAACACATGAATATGCTTTGATATAAACCATTCCATTGTAGCTCTGGCTGTATGTTTCGGGTCGTTGTCCTGCTGGAAGGTGAACCTCCGCCCCAGTCTCAAGTCTTTTGCAGACTAACAGGTTTTCTTCTAAGATTGCCCTGTATTTGGCTCCATCCATCTTCCCATCAACTCTGACCAGCTTCCCTGTCCCTGCTAAAGAAAAGCATCCCCACATCATGATGCTGCCACCACCATGTTTCACAGTGGAGATGGTGTGTTCAGGGTGATGTGCAGTGTTAGTTTTCCTCCACACATAGCGTTTTGCTTTTAGGCCAAAAAGTTCAATTTTGGTCTCATCTGACCAGATCACCTTCTTCCACATGTTTGCTGTGTCCTCCACATGTCTTCTCACAAACTGCAAACAGGACTTCTTATGGCTTTATTTCAACAATGTCTTTCTTCTTG
The DNA here is from genome assembly GCA_037952925.1 of Lithobates clamitans. Classification (NCBI taxonomy): domain Eukaryota; kingdom Metazoa; phylum Chordata; class Amphibia; order Anura; family Ranidae; genus Lithobates; species Lithobates clamitans. The sequence continues at coordinate 301,671 of JBBGZY010001935.1, forward strand.
TCACTCTTCCATAAAGGGCAGATTTGTGGAGAACACGACTAATAGTTGTCCTGTGGACAGATTCTCCCACCTGAGCTGTGGATCTCTGCAGCTCCTCCAGAGTTACCATGGACCTCTTGGCTCTTCTCTGATGAATGCTCTCCTTGCCCGGCCGGTCAGTTTAGGTGGACGGCCATGTCTTGGTAGGTTTGCAGTTGTGCCATACTCTTTCCATATTTAGATGATGGATTGATCAGTGCTCCGTGTGATGTTCAAAGCTTGGGGTATTTTTTTAACCTAACCCTGCTTTATACTTCTCCACAACTTTATCCCTGACTGTCTGGTGTGTTCCTCGGCCTTCATGATGCTGTTTGTTCACTAAGGTTCTCTAAAAAAAACTCTGAGGGCTTCACAGAACAGCTGTATTTATACTGAGATTACATTACACACAGGTGGACTCTATTTACTAATTAGGTGACTTCTGAAGGCAATTGGTTCCACTAGATTTTAGTTTGGGGTATCAGAGTAAAGGGGGCTGAATACAAATGTCCCCCCACACTTTTCACATATTTATTTGTAAAAAATGTTGAAAACCATTTATCATTTTCCTTCCACTTCACAATTATGAGCCACTTTGTGTTGGTCTATCACATAAAATCCCAATAAAACACATTTACGTTTTTGGTTGTAACATGACAAAATGTGGAAGATTTCAAGGGGTGTGAATACTTTTTCAAGGCACTATAACCTGAGAGTATTCTCCTCCCCCTCACTCACTATTGGCTGGCTTCTGAGCCCTTCACTTGTCAGATATAGACACCTATTAGTTGACTCTATCACCCCCAATCTTCCCCTGTGCTCATGTTGTATCATTACAGAAAAAAAAAATGCAGAGCAATCAAATTGATCAAATTTAATAAATTGACCTCTAAAGTGACTCTGTGCTTTCCCAATACAAGACAAGAGGTTCCCTTTAAATACTCCTTACAGTAAAAGGAGTGATCTACTTTGAGCTGAACACTGATTTATTTCTTGTAAAAGTTCTCTTGAAATGTCTATTTATATTTGTTTTAGCATTCTATTTATTTTATTATTATTTTTCTTTTAGTGCAAATCTGTCGAAAGCTGCGTGGGGCTCCCTGGAGAAGAGCGGTGCCCAGCTGTTTATCCGCTCCTATGAGCTGGGAGTCCTTTTCCTGCCATCTGCTTTTGTAAGTTTGTTTTCTCATTAGTAACATTCCATTCTTTTTCTGCCAAACTTGACGTTCTGTAGAGAAAACAATGTGTACAGCAAACACCGGTGTCATGTGGGAGCTGGATAAAACTTTTTTTATTGGTCATTCCACCAGAAACTACCTGTCAGAAACCATGAAATCAGGCTGAGACAGAATCACAGGTAAATCACATTTGTTTAACAATAAAAGTAAAAAAGAACAAACGTAGTCAAAGCATAGCCAAAGTTCAGTAACCGGAACGGATAGTCAGCCAAGCCAGAAGTCAGGGATCGATGTAGTGGAACAGCAAGCAGAATCTGGAGCCAGAAGGGATGTCAGCGAAGCAAGTCTTGAACAGGATCGCAGGAGATAGTTTCTGTGATGTGACCAAGGCAAAGGCAGAGAACCTTTGGACTGGACGGCTTAAGTAGGCAGGACTGATGAGCAGGATATCATCAACAGCTGAGTAACTGTGGAGAGATAGGAGCTGGCAATTAGCCGACAGCTGAGAGGAGGAGGTAAGTATAACATGTTTGTTATTTTTATAGAAAAGAAAACGAGACTTTACAATCACTTTAAAGCGGAGCTCCGCCGAAATTTTTTCTTTTAAAAGTCAGCAGCTACAAATACTGCAGCTGCTGACTTTTAAAACATGGACACGTACCTGTCCAGGGCGCCCGCGATGTCGGCACTCGAGGCCGAACTGTCTCTCGGTCCTCGGGTGCTGCCGCCTCCATCTTTGATAAGGGAATCAGGAAGTGAAGCCGTGCAGCTTCACTTCCCGGTTCCCTACTGCGTGTGCGCAAGTCGCGCAGCGCAATACGGCTGGTCCCTGCTGTCTCTGGGGCCCGTGTGTTTCCCAGCAGACAGCATGGGGGGAACAGGAACTGGCGTAAATAACCGCAGATTCTGCGGCTATCTATGCCTGAAGTGGGTACAGATACCTGTAATATACAGGTATCTGCACCCCCCTCCCCCCTGAAAGGTGCCAACTGTGACACCGGAGGGGGGGAGGAATCCGACGAGTGAAAGTTCCACTTTTGGGTGGAACTCCACTTTAAGATCTTGATGTTTTTTTATACTTAGACAAACGCAGTCCCCCTGAGGAAGACCGAGATTTTTTACAGTCGAAACACGTTGGAACATTATATATCTATATATATATAATATATATTATATATATAGATATATATAGGGCAGAACCTCTGTACCATTTGAAGTACATCTGCCTATACTACATATGTTGCCATGTTTGATGGGTCACGTGTAAACCAGAGCTCATATTTTTTTTTAACATTTTGTGATTTTTAAATATTTGTAAAATAAAAAGATTTTTCATACAATTCTATTTGGTCTAATATCTCATTTGCTGTAAAAAAAAAAAAAAAAAACCCTGGGGGAATTTTTCTACTGCTCCTCTATCTCTATCCTTCCTTTGTACAGCTCTATATCTTATCTAATACATGATATAACTTACTGTGAAGTGCTCGTGTACGACATTACATTAATTTCAGGCTTACTATTCAAGCCTGCGAGGTCGCAGCGGGTTAAAAGTTTCCAGGTATCATTAAGCGCCATTAACTATAACTGTGTTAGAAATCCCGGCCTCATTATATGTCTCCGGAGCTCTGGTACTTACAGAAATATTACACACTCGGCTTCTGTACGCGGGGGCAGTTAACAGACACCTGCTAAGTAAATGACACTCTGTTTACCTTAATACTGCATTAAGCGGTATTTCCTGGCAGCGCCGCGTGAATACTGCGCACTATCTCTAGGTCCCCCCTCCTAGATAATGGGGTTGTTGAGTGTTCTTCTGTGAGCGCGGCGAACCGCAGGGGGGAATAATTTCCTGGGGACAGTCTACCTGTTATCTTAATCTGGAGGAACAGATGCTCTGTGTGATTCCAGGCCATTCTGGCTGCAGGCAGAAGGAATGAAAAAACAAGGAGAGCGGTCACAGGTTGCCCTGACCCCCCCCCCCCCCCCCCCCCCCTGCACAATGGTGACAGCACTCAAAGTAGAACTTAAGAAATATATTTTTACAAAAAAAAAAAAGGCACTTCTGTTCAGTTACGTATTCAAAAAACTGAATTGAATTTTGAAATAATTAACCGCTTGCTGACTGTCCCCTATAGCAGATTTACTGCTACAGAGCAGCCGTTCTGTGCAGAATCACATATACAGGTAACTCAAAAAAAATTAGAATATCATCAAAAAGTTTTGTGGGCGGTTTTACCCCTTTTTTTTTTTTAAAAGCGCCCCGCTAGTGGCTGAGTAGCGCCACTCAAACGACGGTAAAGCGGCGCTTTACCACCAACGCCCCAGTGTGAAAGCAGCCTTACGGCTAGTGAAAACCCAAAATTCTATATTTTAGAAAATGAGACTATTGTGAAAAAGTTGAATATTGTAGACTCGTGGTGTCACACTCTAAACAGCTAATTAAAGCGGAGTTCCACACAAAAATGGAACTTCCGCTTTTCGGAACCCTCCCCCCCCCCTCCGGTGTCACATTTGGCACCTTTCAGGGGGGAGGGGGGGGCAGATACCTGTCTAAGACAGGTATTTGCACCCACTTCCGGCATAGACTCCCATGGGAGTCTACGCCTCTTCCCGTCCCCACCGCGCTGTCTCGCTGTCTCCATACCATTGCTGGGTATGGAGATGAGTGAGGGGAAGATGGCCCCCACCCATCTCCATACCATTGCAGGCCGGTAGCGACGTCAAAACGTTACTTCCGCCCATAGCTCTTAGAGGGCCTTTTTTTTTTTTTTCAAATGACAACATTTTTTATTGCATTTTTTAAATTGCATTGTAGTGTAAATATGAGATCTGAGGTCTTTTTGACCCCCAGATCTCATATTTAAGAGGTCCTGTCATGCTTTTTTTCTATTACAATGGTCGGTTACATTCCTTGTAATAGGAATAAAAGTGACGCAATTTTTTTTAAAAGAACAGTGTAAAAATAAAAAATAAAAGGTAAAATAAATAAGAAAAAAAAAAAAAGCCGCAACGCTTCACTTCCTGATTCCCTCACCTTGGATGGCGGCGGCAGCTGCTGAGAACCGAGCGGGTTCTCGGCATCGCCTGTTGACATCACTGGACCCTGGGACAGGTAAGTGGCCATGTATTAAAAGTCAGCAGCTGCAGTATTTGTAGCTGCTGGCTTTTAATATTTATTTTTTTTGGCGGTGTGGGTGGACACCCGCTTTAACTCAAAACACCTGTAAAGGTTTCCTGAGCCTTTAAATGGTCTCTCAGTCTGGGTTAGTAGGTTACCCAATTATGCGGAAGACTGCTGACTTGGCAGTTTTCCAGAAGACAGTCATTGACACCCTCCACAAGGAGGGAAAGTTACAAAAGGTAATTGCAAAAAAAAAGCTGGCCGTTTACAGAGTCATGAGAAAGAGCGGAGAGGCACAAAATCCATGTTGCATGAGGCCCAGTGTGAAGTTTCCACATTGAGTGATGATTTGGGGAGCCGTGTCATCTGCTAGTGTTGGTCCACTGTGTTTTATCAAGTCCTAATGGAACTTGCACAAAGCAAGGTCCATAAAGACATGGATGAGTGAGTTTGGGGTGGAGGAACTTGACTGACCTCACCCAATAGAACACCTTTGGGAAGAATTGGAGTGGAGACTGCGAGCCAGACCTTCTCGTCTAACATCAGTGCCTGACCTCACAGATGCTCCTCTGGAAGAATGTTCAAACATTCCCATAGACACACTCCTAAACCTTGTTTACAGCCCTCCAAGAAGAGTTGAAGCTGTTATAGCTGCAAAGGGTGGGCCAACTCAATATTGAACCCTACGGACTAAGACTGGGATGCCATTAGAGTTCATTTCATGTGCGTGTAAAGGCAGGCGTCACAATACTTTTGGTCATATAGTGTATGTGCTGGCCGGGAAGGTAGTTCGCCTATGCTCCAAGCAATGGTAGAGAGTGATAGGTGTAGCCGGGAAGGTAGTTCGCCTATGCTCCAAGCAATAGTAGAGAGTGATAGGTGTAGCTGGGAAGGTAGGTCGCCTAAGATCAAAGCGATGGTAGAGAGTGATAGGTGTAGCCGGGAAGGGAGCTCGCCTAAGATCAAAGCAATAGTAGAGAGTGATAGGTGTAGCCGGGAAGGTAGGTCGTCTATGCTCCAAGCAATGGTAGAGAGTGATAGGTGTAGCCGGGAAGGTAGGTCACCTATGCTCCAAGCAATGGTAGAGAGTGATAGGTGTAGCCGGGAAGGTAGTTCGCCTATGCTCCAAGCAATGGTAGAGAGTGATAGATGTAGCCGGGAAGGTAGGTCGCCTATGCTCCAAGCAATGGTAGAGAATGATAGGTGTAGCTGGGAAGGTAGGTCGCCTATGCTCCAAGCAATGGTAGAGAGTGATAGGTGTAGCCGGGAAGGTAGGTCGCCTATACTCCAAGCAATGGTAGAGAGTGATAGGTGTAGCCGGGAAGGTAGTTCGCCTATGCTTCAAGCAATGGTAGAGAGTGATAGGTGTAGCCGGGAAGGTAGTTCGCCTATGCTCCAAGCAATGGTAGAGAGTGATAGGTGTAGCCGGGAAGGTAGGTCGCCTATGCTTCAAGCAATGGTAGAGAGTGATAGGTGTAGCCGGGAAGGTAGTTCGCCTATGCTTCAAGCAATGGTAGAGAGTGATAGGTGTAGCCGGGAAGGTAGGTCACCTATGCTCCAAGCAATGGTAGAGAGTGATAGGTGTAGCCGGGAAGGTAGTTCGCCTATGCTCCAAGCAATGGTAGAGAGTGATAGGTGTAGCCGGGAAGGTAGGTCGCCTATGCTTCAAGCAATGGTAGAGAGTGATAGGTGTAGCCGGGAAGGTAGTTCGCCTATGCTTCAAGCAATGGTAGAGAGTGATAGGTGTAGCCGGGAAGGTAGGTCGCCTATGCTTCAAGCAATGGTAGAGAGTGATAGGTGTAGCCGGGAAGGTAGGTCGCCTATGCTTCAAGCAATGGTAGAGAGTGATAGGTGTAGCCGGGAAGGTAGTTCGCCTATGCTTCAAGCAATGGTAGAGAGTGATAGGTGTAGCCGGGAAAGTAGTTCGCCTATGCTCCAAGCAATGGTAGAGAGTGATAGGTGTAGCTGGGAAGGTAGGTCGCCTATGCTCCAAGCAATGGTAGAGAGTGATAGGTGTAGCCTGGAAGGTAGTTCGCCTATGCTCCAAGCAATGATAGAGAGTGATAGGTGTAGCCGGGAAGGTAGGTCGCCTATGCTCCAAGCAATGGTAGAGAGTGATAGGTGTAGCCGGGAAGGTAGGTCGCCTATGCTCCAAGCAATGGTAGAGAGTGATAGGTGTAGCCGGGAAGGTAGGTCGCCTATGCTCCAAGCAATGGTAGAGAGTGATAGGTGTAGCCGGGAAGGTAGGTCGCCTATGCTCCAAGCAATGGTAGAGAGTGATAGGTGTCCCGGGAGCCGCACATCAAGTATAAAGCAGTGGATTATCGAGAGGTGATTTTATTTCATTATACATTGGAGCGTTGCACCCTCCACTCCCCGCAGGGATGTGTCATTGTCACTTCCATACACTGGATGAAGGAGAGAAGTTTCCACTTTACATTCAACGCTGGCGTCCTCCGTTGTACGCCAGCAAATCTCATCGCAAGCAGCGTTCAGTAGGAATATGTTAGATCTGAATAACTGAATGCTTCCTAAGGGTGAAACAATGGATTTCTCTATTCTCTGAGCTCAGTTTCTGTATCGATGTTGTATATTTTTCTCTTTTATAATTGTTTTATGACTAATCTATTGCTCAGTCTTTACTTTCCAGCTTGTCTAATTAGCCATACTGTATATGGCCAAAAGTCTATGAACACCCGACCATCACACCTATACAGGATTGTTTGGTGTAAAATTCCAAAACCATACCCACCAATATGGAACTGGTCCTTCTTTGTGGCTTTAACAACTTCCACTCTTTTGGGAAGGTTGTCTTTATAATTTTGCCCATTTCGAGGTCAGCTACTGATGTTGAATGAGGAGAACTGGCTCAAAACTGATGTTCCTCTTCACCCAAAGGGTGGTCAGGAGGATTTAGGTCAGGGCTCTGTGCAGGACACTCAAGTTCCTCCAAACCAAACTGGTCACACCCAATCTTTATGGAGCTGGCTTTGTACACAGGGGGCTCATTCATACTAAAACATGTTGCTTTGCCCCAAATGGTGGGCAAAACACAGATTTTCTTTAAGCACTTCCGGACCGCCGCACGCCGATATACGTCCCAACTTTGAAGAGGGATATCTTTGTTATGGCAGCAGCTAGCTACCATAACCCTGGTATTCTCTTCTTCGGCCGGCGGTCCGGTTTCCGATAATCGTGGTCTCTGCGGCAGATTCTCTGCGGCAAGATCACTTTTATCGGCGGTGGGAGAGGAGCCCCATCTTGCCACGCTCCGGTGCCCTCCGCCGCTTACCGGATCCGTCGGTAGCGGCAGAGGCGAACGGGTCCTTGTCATTGCTGGGTATGGAGATGAGTGAGAGGAAGATGGCCCCCACCCATCTCCATACCATTGCAGGCCGGTAGCGACGTCAAAACGTTACTTCCGCCCATAGCTCTTAGAGGGCCTTTTTTTTTTTTTTTTTTTCAAATGACTAAATTTTTTATTGCATTTTTTAAATTGCGTTGTAGTGTAAATATGAGATCTGAGGTCTTTTTGACCCCCAGATCTCATATTTAAGAGGTCCTGTCATGCTTTTTTTCTATTACAATGGTCGGTTACATTCCTTGTAATAGGAATAAAAGTGACGCAATTTTTTTTAAAAGAACAGTGTAAAAATAAAAAATAAAAGGTAAAATAAATAAGAAAAAAAAAAAAAAGTAAACACGCCCCGCCCCGCCGAGCTCGCATGCAGAAACGAACGCATACGTGAGTAGCGCCCGCATATGAAAACGGTGTTCAAACCACACATGTGAGGTTATCGCCGCGATCGGTAGAGCGAGAGCAATAATTCTAGCCCTAGACCTCCTCTGTAACTCGAAACATGCAACCTGTGGAGTTTTTTTAAACGTCACCTATGGAGATTTTTAAGGGTAAAAGTTTGTCGCCATTCCATGAGCGGGCGCAATTTTGAAGCGTGACATGTTGGATATCAATTTACTCGGCGTAACATTATCTTTCACAATATAAAAAACAACTGGGCTAACTTTACTGTTGTCTCATTTTTTTAATTCAAAAATGTGTATTTTTTTTAAAAAAAGTGCGCTTGTAAGACCGCTGCGCAAATACGGTGTGACAGAAAGTATTGCAACGACCGCCCTTTTATTCTCTAGGGTGTTAGAAAAATAATGTATAATGTTTGGGGGTTCTAAGTACTTTTCTAGCAAAAAAAAAAAAATGTTTTTAACTTAAAGTGGTTAAAGTGTGAAATGGGATATATAGCTGAATACTACAGGCCTTAAAATGTTTAGTGTTTGCTTTCTGTCTGCCTCCTTTCACCTCTTTGCATTCTGCTTTAGAAATTTCTCTTTTCTATGTTTCCATCTTGAAGATGTCTACAGTACACTACCATGGTCCTGTGGAGCCCTGTCATGACCACGCTTTCAGGACCTGGATCACCTGCTGGTGGCACTGTAGTTCCCTGGGCAGAGGATTGTAGTTCCAGTGTCCACCAGCAGGTGGCTCCCAGCAGATCCCAGTAATCAGCCTCTAGCTGCTGGGAAGGATATTTAGTGCCTAAAGTATTAGCGCCTCTTTCATTATATGATATCCTCCCAGGATTGGGCTGCGCTCCGGCGCAGTCTGTCACCCGCCGTATCCACCGGACATGGGCGATGACAGATCACTGTACCAGCCCGCTGCCCGGTACCATGTGATCGCTGTGGCCTTAGGACACAGCTGATCATAGATCCAGGTAAAGGGCCAATCACAGCAGCCCTTTACCACGTGATCAGTCACAGCTGATCACAATGTAAACACAAGCCAGTTATCGGCATTCCTTTCCTCACGCTGAGGAGAGCCGATAACCAGCTTGTGTGATAGGAACATCTACGCTGATTATCATTGTTCTGATTATCAGTGCAGTCCCAACAGTGCCCACCAGGGCTGCCAATCACTGCCTCCTTATCAGTGTCACCCATCGGTGCCCTTCAGTGCCGCCTGATAGCCCGTCAGTACTTCAGGACTGATACATTTTCAGATTTATATTCCAAAGTTTGTGGACTCTATAACTTTCCTACAGACTAAATAATATACACTGATTTTGGTTATTTTCACCAAAAGAAATGTAGCCGTGTACATTTTGGCCTAAATGTATGAAGAAAGATTAATTTGCAAAATTGTATGCCAGAAACAAAGAAAAATTCATTTTTTTTTTCCGAAATTTTCAGTCTTATTTATTTTTATTATTTAAAAATTATTAAATTAATTTGCAAAAAAATATAAAATAATAATAATATATTAAATAATATTAAATATATAATATATTAAATATAATAATATTAAATAATGTATTAAATAATAAAATAATATTATTTTAATAATATTAAAAATGATGAAATACCACCAAAAGAGAGCTCTATTTGTGTGAAAAAAATGATAAACATTTCTTATGGGTACAGCGTTGTATGACTGCGTAATTGTCATTCAAAGTGTGACCGCGCTGAAAGCTGAAAATTGGCCTGGGCAGGAAAGGGGGTGAGAGTGTCCGGTACTGAAGTGGTTAAGATGACCATCCAGCAATCTCTTTTTTTTTTTTGTCTATTTCCCTGTGTGTTCATTATGTGACAATGTGCAAAATTTTGCCTAGGACAGAGCCACGCATGCGCTGTGTTATCACTGGAGATGAGGGATCATGTATTCCTGCCGTGAGCAATCTTTTGACCAGTGGCGGCTGCTGGGTTTTTTTTTAGGTGGGGAGGGAGGAGGGGTGTCCAATAAGATCGCCTGACGTTTTGGCCAATCGGAGACGGATTTCATACCTGCGTCCCAATTGGCCAGGAGGAGGATCAGTGTTGCAACAGCGAATATTCATTCGCTGTTGCAACACACTTGGGTGTGGGCTCCACGTCTGAGCCCACGCTATTTTGAAGCCTATTAGAGTCCCTGGCTCTAATCCGCTGCTTCAAAAAAAAAAAAAAAAACCCTGGCTGCTGTTATTCATGTGCCCGGTGACCCGAAAAGGGGCCAGACACATGAATAGGGGGCGGCCGTGGATAGATTGATGCTTTGCATCAATCTATCCATTGCATAAAGGTGATGGAGAGGAGAGAGGGGGCGGCGCCACTGCTTTTGACTATTATTATTATTTAACTGCTTCCCGACCAACCACCACAGTTATACTGGCTGACTCCCCTGCACGAGCTGTCGTAGCTATACGTCGGTTCGCGGGGTCGGGATAGCAGGCGCACGCCCGCGCTGCACAGTGGGGGTGCCGGTGCTCGTGGCTGACGGTTGCGATGACCACCGGCCACGAGCGATTGTGAGCAGGAGAGACAGAACAGAGACGAGTGTGTGTAAAAACACAAATCCCTGTTCTGTTCTGAGAGGCGTGACAGATCGTGAGTTCCTATTAGCTAGGAACCACGATCTGTCATTTCCTCTAGGTCAGTCCCCTCCCCCTTCAGTTAGAATCACCTCCCAGGGAACACAGTTAACCCCTTGATCGCCCCCTAGTGTTAATCCCTTCCCTGCCAGTGATATTTTTACAGTAATCAATGCAATTTTATAGCACTGATCGCTGTATTAATGCAGATGGTCCGAAAAAAGTGTCAAAAGTGTCCGATGTGTCTGCCATAATGTCGCAGTCGTGATAAAAAAATCGCAAATCGCCACCATTACTAGTAAAAAAAATAATAATAATAATAATAAAAATGCTATAAATCTATCCCCTATTTTGTAGACGCTATAACTTTTGCGCAAACCAATCAATATACGCTTATTGCGATTTTTTTTTTTTCCAAAAATATGTAGAAGAATACATATCGGCCTAAATTGAGGGAAAAATTGTTTTTCTTTTGGGACGTACTAAACTGCATATTGGGATGATGGGATGATTGGATTATTGGTTGCAATACTGAGAACTCTCACTAGATGTCAGTGTACTATATACACATATATATGGTAATGACTCTGTTGTTTCTCAAAATATGTTATTCTTTCATCCCAATATGCAGTTTAGTACGTCCCTTTTTTTTATATATGTTTGGGGGATATTTATTATAGCAGAAAGTAAAAAATAATGCGTTTTTTTTTCCAAAATTGTCGCACTTTTTTTGTTTATAGTTCATGAAATAAAAATCGCACAGGTGATCAAATACCACCAAAAGAAAGCTCTATTTGTGGGGAAAAAAAGGACGTCAATTTTGTTTGGCTACAACGTCACACGGCCGCGCAATTGTCAGTTAAAGTGCAAAAAGTGCTCTGGTCAGGAAGGGGGGTAAATTCTTCCGGGGCTGAAGTAGTTAATGTACTTATATAGCGCCCTCAATTTACGCAGCGCTTTACATACACATTGTACATTTGCATCGTTCCCTACCCTCAAGGAGCTTACAATCTAAGGTCCCTAACTCACATTCATATACTGGGGGCCAATTTAGACAGAAACCAATTAAAGAGGAGTTCCCTTTTTTTTTTTTAAATTAAAAGTCAGCAGCTACAAATACTGCAGCTGCTGACTTTTAATAATCGGACACTTACCTGTCCCAGGGTCCAGCAATGCGGGGGATATAGAAGACCCGCTCGTCTTCCCCCTCCGTTCGGCGGCGCCGGCATTGCAACTGTGGGCGCCCGGCTGTGGCTTCACAGCCGGACACCCACTGCGCATGCACGAGCGGCGCCGCGAGCCGCGATTGGCCGCTCAGACATCTGGGACCTGTAATGTGTCCCAGATGATTGACAAGAGGGAGGGGGCAGAGCTGAGCCCTTCCTGTGCCGAGGGGGAAGTGATGTCACCAGCCCAGGCACTGAAGGAGGCAGACTACGAGGGACCCCCTAGCAACAGCCATTTAGAGGTGAGTAAAAAAAAAAAAAAAAATTCCAAATTTTTTTTTTTTTTTTTTAGGCACATTCATGCATTTATTTATTTATTTATTTTGGGTGGAACACCACTTTAACCTACCAGCATGTCTTTGGAGTGCGGAAGGAAACCGGAATACCCGCAGGAAACCCACGCAGGCACAGGGAGAACATGCGACTATCATGTATGTTCCCCCCTCTGCCCCCCAAAGCTCAGGGACGCGGCATTTTTGCCATAAGCAGAGTGGATGTTATGATAAGAGAACATAAGAAATTGGGGACATTTTTAAAAAAAAATACTTTGATAATGAAATTTTCTTTGGTGAAAGCGGATACTTTAAAACAAAAAAAAAGAAATAAAAAAAAAAAAGAAAGAAGAAGAGGGTTTGATAATACTTTAATAACTCTTTTCATATCTTCATAATGGCTTTCATACCATCTGCATTCTTCAATGAAAACTATTTAAAATTAAAAATACTTTTAATGGTTTTGGAAAGAATACATAACTGAACAAAAGGCCTTGGATGGTACTTTGAAATGCGTTCTGGGAAGTAAACTGTGTCCTCTGATGGCCAGTCAGGAAACTACAGAGAATAAACGCTCAGGAGACCTATCTACAGATCTTCACTCCTAGCAATGTTCTCATTGCCCCATTCTATGAATATGCAATATTTTTATATTTACTCGGCTGCAGCGCCGATTGAAACAACATGTCATCTCCAGATAATACATTCTGATATTCCCTCCTCACCATTAAGAATTCTTCTGCTTTGAATGCTTAATTAAAACTGTTTTTTCTTTTTTTTTTTTTTTTGTTCAGACATCTGTTCTGTTTTCACGGAAGAGTCCATAATGAATTTCTTCTCAGAATTCAGAATAAACATTATATAAAAGGTTTATTAAATTTTGGCAATGCCGAGATAATAAAGCGCATAACAATCAGGGTTCAGTCTGCCGACAGATCTTAGAACACTGCTTTCTGATTGGTTACCCCGCTTGCCTCTTTGCTTTAACCTTTTCGCTGCCTGAGCTTTTTTTTTTTTTTCGCATCATTTTAGGCCTGAAGATTACACAAAACCCACAAATATTATATATTTTCTGAAAGCAGACACCCTAGAGAATAAAATAGTGGTAGTTGCAATTTTTTTTATGTCACACTTTATTACCCCAAAGTAGAGCTGCACGATTGAGCGTCAAGAATCGTTATTGCGATTTTTTTTTTTTGATTTTTTTTCCCCCGTTGCGATCTTGACAAAAGTGTTTCACGATTCTTGCTATGCAAAGAATTCTCTCTGCTCTGATGAAGCCACAGCCATCAAAAGAAAGGAAGAAAAAAAAAAACGGGCAGTCTGCCAAGAATCACAACATTCTTTAGCAGTGGAACTAAATCTAAACATTGTAACGATTTGTCAAAGGATTATAGTTCGTGTGTAAGGCCCCTTTCACACGAATGGACCGTTGAGGTCCGCCGGTTGCTTTTGTCGGCAGACCTGAACGGGCGCTCCATGTTAGTCTATGGAGCGAAGGATGTCAGCGGTGACATGTCCGCTGACATCCGACCCGGTCCAATCCGCTAAAAGCAGGAGGACGGCCCTACGTCCCTGGCGGATCGGATCTGGTGAGATCTGATGAAAACGGACATGCAGTCCATTTTCCTCCGATCTCTCCATAGGAAGCAGCGGCGCTCGACAAGCCCCTCCCCACTCAGTGAGCAGAGAGGGACCTGTCATCCGCCGGCTCAGTGGAGATCAACGGAGAGATCTCACGCTGAGCTGGCGGACCGAGGCGGACTCCATGGCAGCGGATCCTCCTCATGTAAATGAGGCCTAAATGAGGAAAGTTTAACCCTTTATAAATTCTAAACCTCTTTTCTGTTGGTTTCAGGTTAAAATCATTTTTTTTTTTTGCTAGAAAATTACTTAGAACCCCCAAACATTATATATATATATATATTTTTAGTAGAGACCACTAGAGAATAAAATAGTGGTTGTTGCAATATTTTATGTCGCACTGTGTTTGCGCAGCGGTCTTTCAAATGCAATTTTTTTTGGGGAAAAAAAATGACTTTAATAAAAAAAAAAAACTAACCAGTAAAGTTAGCCCAATCCTCATTTTGGCCAGAATCGTGCAGCTCTACCGCAAAGGTTTAGGAAACGCAAAATTTCAGTAAAAAACACCAACGTGAATTTTAGGGCAAACAAACACAATAAATTACCCACATTTTTAGTAAAATATAAAAGATGAGGTTGCACCGAGTAAATAGATGCCCAACATGCCAAACCTTAAAGCGGAGTTCCACCCAGAAAAACATTTTTACATTTTTACAGTCCTTTATGTGTATTAAATAAGATTTGGCGTTAAAAAAAAAAAAAATTTAACTCACCAGAAATGCCCTGTTTCTATGTGGTGGCTCCTAATCTGACACTTCTGGGTCTGCGGCGCTCCGCATTACTTGGGAAATGTGAGGAGTCATTTCCCAGGAGTCAGTGGGCAGTACTGTGAGAAAAAAAATTTGTTATTTCCCGACAGGAAATGACATGATTTAAGGTGAATCTTCTTGGTTGCCATCACAACGGGGCGGGCACTTCCGACGACGCCACCCGTTGTAATGGCAACATGAGAAGTTCCCTGCGTCGCTTACTGCGCATGCATGAGAAGGGCTGGTGCATGCAGGTAATACAGCAACACCGTATCCCGAAGTATATGCTTGTGGGCTTCGCCTGCCCACAACTAAGATGGGAATGCCCGAGCAGGAATATTATACGGTAACTTTTAGAATAAAATAGTAATAAAAGCGGCGCTATTTTTGAGACTAAACAATGTTACTTAAACATTATATGATAGAAAGACATAGATTTAAAAAAAAAAAACATATATGTGGGTGGAACTCCGCTATATATGTGCTCCCGTGAAATGGTGAAAAACTTCAGTACCCTATATTTTCTATAAGGAGAAAAGAGAAAAAAGGGTCACTAAGTGTAATAGTTAGATGCAATTTAATATGGCCCCCATAATGGGTTACTCACAAGAGGTGGGCAGTGAACAGGCTCTTCAATACAGATACACTTTAGGGGGGTTCTGTCCATCTAATCCTCATGCTCTGAGCAGCGATGTGTCTCGCACAGTGGGGGGAGACAGGAGCTGTAACCGGATGATGGGCACAGAAGCCCTCGAGTGGTTCCGGGTTTTTCGGGATGGACCGCAGTGTGGAGCGCAGCGTTGCGCGGATGGTGGAGAGGGTGCTGACGTCACAGGTCCCAGGGTGCTGTGCGACGCGTTTCGAAGCATGCACCGTCCTGAAGATGTCCATTTTGACGAAACTACTATACCTAATGCAGGCCCTACCTATACACATTCCCTCTAACTTTTTTAAACATGTACAATTAGCCTTTACAGCATTTGTTTGGGCTAAGAAAAGACCCAGACTCTCCAACAAATGACTTGTACTCTCCAAAATGTCTGGGGGTCTAGCACTACCAAACATCCGTGCATATTACCACGCGGTGCACTTAGGAAGGCTCATAGACTGGTCCCAACTGGAGCAATCCCACACCATATTTCCACTGGGGGCACTCCATGGTGTTACCAGGGCATACCAACAGAACTTAAACACCACCCACTGATAGGTAATACGAATATGTTCCCAACTCATTTCTCAGACGGCCCTCTCATCCCAGAACTAACCTCTATATCCCATAATAGGCAATCCTTTGTTCACACCGGGATTAGAAGATGGAATCTTCCGGAAAATAGATGAGGCGGGACTACATCTAGCATCCCACTTTAGCACCGGGGGATGTTGGAGAACACACAGAGAACTCACTGACCCCAATGGCTTAGTCCGACTAGACTTCATGCGGACAATCCAGTTGAGACACTTCCTCAGGTCCATCCCGCCCCCCGCGGATAGCAACCAAATGCTTACAACTCTAGAGGTACTCTGTACGGAAACGGGAGCTTTACCACACACGTTATCGCTGGCCTACAACCTCCTGAATGCACCCCCCACAGACTTTGTACCCCCGGGATTGCTGAAATGGGAAACAGAATTAGACTGCAGGTTCAACACCATAAAGAGGCAGCACATACTTAGATTCACGCAAACAAATCTTCCATTTGCGCCAAGATCCAAGAAACAAATTACAAAGTACTTTCCCGATGGTACAGAACACCAGCATTACTGCATAAACTTTTCCCTATGACGTCGGATATGTGCTGGTGATGTCAGAGGGAAAGGGGAACTCTCTTGCACATTTTCTGGACGTGTCCCAAATTAGCACATTTCTGGAAAGTGGTGAGAGAAACAGTGCAACTTTTCACTGACAGGACAATAACCGATGACCCTGCACTCTTTTTGTTGCACGCTACAGACACTCCCGACAGAGTTTATAAGAAGTCAGTGGTACGCCACCTATTAGATGCAGCCAAGGCCTGCAGTCCGCTTTGCTGGAAATCTGCCCTCTCCCCCCGACTATTGATATGTGGCTGGGGAAAGTGGAAGAAATAAGAAAAATGGAAGACCTCATCCTGACGGCACAACATAGAGAAGAAACATTCTCTAAAACTTGGCAACTATGGACTATGTTTATATACTCGTCTGCAGGCCAAGCACTGAGAAGAACTGATGCTGTCCCATGACCACAAAATCAACAGCACACTACTGATACCTCCCCAGTGGCAATACAAGCCCCGGTAAACTTAGAACATCCGATGCTCCTTGTTCGTGGGTTACAACCCCCTTCCCCTTAGATCCGCATCTCTCCCTTACCCCCCTCCCTTTCTACTACTTTCTTATTCTTTCCTTCATATCTCTTCTAAATTTTTCTATAAGGAAATAGAGGACCGACTTCGTGGACAGTATTACTCCATAAAACCACCTGATTAACAAAGAATGTACATCCTTTAGCGTAACGGTTACTACCATGTTATGTACTGTTTTGATAAAGGGATTAATGGAGATATGTAACTGTTACGCATATTGTATTTCTTCTTGACACTTTGTACTATTCTGTGATGCATGTGGTACTCTGTAATTTGTTGGTCCATGTGGGCCGGGTTCTTTACTTAAATAAACAATTAAAAAAAAAAAAAAAAAAAGAATGGGGAGCCTGGTATTTATGAAAGAACGGCCATTCACGATCAAGTAATATCATTTAACTCAAACAAACAGCAGCAATTTAAAAACAGCATTTATCAAAGCAATAAACAATGATTAACTATATAATCCATAAAAAAAAACAAATATATGTTAAAATATAGGTATACACGGGTTCATCATAGTATAAGCCATCCTCTCACTGTCTAATGGGTGTTACTGATCACAGTGAGGGTATTCACATTGGTACATGCCCGATGGAGGGATTAGACAGGGTGTGATATTGATTTTTTTACTGTTATTTTTATCTAAATATAAACCACAATTCATATTTTAATCATGCTCAATTATATTTATATTCAAATTCAAGTTTTAATTGATTATTTAATATATAATACAAATTAACATAAATTAATGTTTAATAATTCACACATTTTCCCCTTATGGTATCTCATAACGGCAAAAAAACATCCACATGCTAGTATTAACATCATATTTACAGTGTCAAGTTGCTTTAATATTATTATATATTTTCTTGCATTTGTTTGTGTGTGTATATATGTGTATATAGATATATAGATCTCTCTCTCTCTCTCTCTCTATCTCTCTACCTCTCTCGTTTTCTCTCTCTCTCTAGTTTTCTCTCTCTCTATCTCTCTATCTCTCTCGTTTTCTCTCTCTCTCTCTCTCTCTCTCTCTCTCTCTCGTTTTCTCTCTCTCTAGTTTTCTCTCTCTCGTTTTCTCTCTCTCTCTCTCTCTCTCTCTCTATATATATATATATAGAGAGAGAGAGAGAGATCTATATATCTATAGATATCTATATATATCTATAGATATATCTATTTATATATATATATATATATATATATATATATATATATATATATAGAGAGAGAGATATATATAGATATATATCTATTTATATATATAGATATATATATATATATATCTATATATATATATATATATCTATATATATATATATATATATATCTATATATATATATAGATATATATATATATATATATATACTTTCATGAATACCCTCACTGTGATCAGTAACACCCATTAGACAGTGAGAGGAAGGCTTATACTATGATGAACCCGTGTATACCTATATTTTAACATATATTATTTTTTATTTATGAATCATATAGTTAATCCTTGTTTATTGCTGTCAGAAACCATGAAATCAGGCTGAGACAGAAGTACAGTTGAATCACACTTGTTTAATAATAAAAGCAAAAAGAACAAACATAGTCAAAACTTAGCCAAAGTTCAGTAACCGGAACGGATAGTCAGCCAAGCCAGACGTCAGGGATCAAAGTTGTGGAACAGCAAGCAGGATCTGGAGCCAGAAGGGATGTTGACCTAGGTGAAGGCAGAGCTCCTCTGGACTGGACGGCTTAAGTAGGCAGGACTGACGTGCAGGATATCATCAACAGCTGAGTAACTGTGGAGAGAGATAGGAGCTGGAAATTAGCCGACAGCTGAGCGGGCCAGCTCAGAGAAGGAAGGGCTGAGCCCAGCCCTGAGAATTGCTTTGATAAATGCTGTTTTTAAATTGCTACTGTTTGAGTTGAATGATATTACTTGATCATGAATGGCTGTTACTTCCGGCCGTTCTTTCATAAATACCAGGCTCCCCATTCTATCTGTAGCTTGAAAAAGGAGCGCGCATGCTCGAATACAGCACGGCGCATGCTCCGAAACGCGTCACACATCACCCTGGGACCTGTGACGTCAGCATCCGCGCAACACTGCGGTCCATCCCGAAAGACCTGGAACCACTCGAGGGCTTCTGTGGCCATCATCCGGTTGCAGCTCCTGTCTCCCCCCACAGTGCGAGACAAACCGCTGCTCAGCACACGAGGATTAGACGCACAGACCCCCCTAAGGTGTATCTATATTGAAGAGCCCGTTTACTGCCCACCTCTAGTGAGTAACCCATTAGGGGACCATATTAAATTGCATCTAACTACTATACTCAGTGGCGCTTTTTTCTCTTTTCTTCTTGTCTGTTTACTACAGAGTGAGCTGCGCTCTGGATTTTAAAGCTGACACAAGTGTATGGACTTCTTTGATGAAATTTATACCATGAACATTTTGGTTTAATACTTCTGTGTTTGCCTTTGCACCTATTACCCATTTTTATCGCTATATTTTCTATAGGCGACGCTTCAAAAGCCCCCTATAGGTATCAGTTTAGCGTTACGAAGGAGGTCAGGTGTTAGAATTATTGCTCTCACTCCGGCGTACGCGGCCAAAGCTTATTTGGCTGTACTTCTCCTGTGGATCACAGCAGTGCAGTTCGTTCTGAACTCCTGTGACCTGTTTTTAGCAGACAGCGGACTTCAGCCTGCTGTCTGCTGAAAACGTTTCACAGGAGTGCAGAACGAACTGAACTGCTGTGATCCACAGGAGAAGTACAGCCAAATAAGCTTTGGCTGTACTTCTCCTTTAACCCCTTCACCACCAGGTCCATATGTCGTACGGCCCTAACGAGGGGGGGGGTGTATCGCACACAATCCGGTGGCTGCAGCCACAGAGCCGGTGTTCTGTCAAAAGAGCCAAGTCGTCAAAATCTCCATCACGTCACTTTCGGCAACTCTCTAGCAGCAGTAATTGCAGATTATGTTGTTGGTTACTAGAGGGCGGACTAACAATGACCACTAATTACCGTATTTATCGGCGTATAACACGCACCCCAAGTTTAGGAGGGAATTTTAAGGAAAAAAACTTTTAGGAGTAAAGTTTAAGGAAGAAAAACTTACTTTAAAATGCCCATCAATGCAGCGTTATCGGTGTCCATCTGCAGCCTTGTCAGTGTCAGTGCAGCCTTGCTCCAGTGTCTATTGCAGACTTGTCAGTGCAGCTTTGCCCCAGTGCAGAATTGTCAGTGCAGCCTTGCCCCAGTGTCCATTGCAGCCTTGTCAGTGCAGCTTTGCCCCAGTGCAGCCATGTCAGTGCAGCCTTTTCAGTGCAGCTTTTCTCCAGTGTAGCCTTGCCCCAGTGCAGCTTTGTGGGATCCCTGCCGACATACACAGCGTATGTGTAAATTCAAATATGGCGCCAAGACTGCAGGGACTCGGCGGAGCCAAGATACACATACCCGAGAGTCCTCGGCTTTTCTCGGCGCCGCTTACAGTCCCGCCCAGACCCGCCCATAGGGCGGGACTGTAAGCGGCGATTTACACACGGCTGTGTATGTCGGCGGCGATCCCGGCAATCGCCGCGATCACTCCGATACCAGAAAATTGGGGGGGGGTCTGCCTATAACACGCACCCACAATTTTCCCCTGATTTTCAGGGGAAAAAAGTGCGTGTTATATGCCGATAAATACGGTATATCATGTATCGTAGTGTATACGCTGCCGGTGTTCTGTGAAAACCGCCAAGTCGTCGAAACCTGCAATTACTGCTGCTGGAGAGTCACTGGAAGTAAGTATTGGAGATTTTGATGATTTGGCTCTTTTGACAGAACACCGGTCCAGGCTCGGGCAAGATCACAACAGTGGAGTTGGGATCCGCCCACATGCCTGGACCAGCACCCGGCTCAGCCTCTCAGCGAGCCGCTGAGAGCCAGAGCCGGCCGCTCCTGCCCCCTCCACAGCCCAGTGCTGCAGTGAGCAATGGGGGGGGGGGGGGCAGAGCAGAGAGCAGTGACTGACAGTGGATCCACCTAGGCAGTGGATGCCTAGGTGGATGTTGCATCTGTCCCTCGCCCGCCGCTGATCGCTCAGCCCTAAGAACTGAGCGATCAGCGGCGGGCGGGGGACAGATGCAACACCACCTAGGCAAGTATGGTTCTGGAAAAAAAAAAAATCCCATACATCTCTTTTAAAGCTGAACTCTAGGCTTTATACAAGATACAATTCAAGGTGGTTGTAAAAGCTGCTTTCTTTTTCTTAAAGGGGAACTATAGGCAAAACTTATTTTTTTCATTTTGGATAGAGTAAGGTAGAGTTATAACTCCTGTCAGATTTTTTTTTTTGCCATCTGTGTCCCATTGTGGAGATTTCCCTTCACGTCCTGTCCCATAGCCAAACAGGAAGTGAGAGAAAATCCCTCCAAATTAAGGGAATTCCTTAGGGACCCCCCAGCTCACTAGAACTAGTGTCCCCATTGGAAGATTTCCCCACTATGACTTTTTTAGGGACAACCCAAAATTTGGGATTTTCTTTTTACTTTCAATGATAATGGTGAACAGGACAAATAGAGAGGGTGAATCTCCTTAAGGGGGACACAGACCCCAATAAAACCTTACAGGGGTTCTAATTCCTCTCCACTCTATCCAAAATTTAAAACTAAAGGTTTTGCCTTTAGTCATACTTTAAAGTATATCAACTTGAAGACCTGGCATTTTCTTGCACTTTTTGTTTACAAGTTTAAATCAGTATTTTTTGCTAGAAAATGACTTATAACCCCCAAACATTATCCTTCTTTCTTCTTTTTTTTTTTTTTTTTTTTTTTTAGCAGAGACCCTAGGGCAGTGATGGCGAACCTTGGCTCCCCAGATGTTTTGGAACTACATTTCCCATGATGCTCATGCACGCTGCAGTATAGCTGAGGATCATGGGAAATGTAGTTCCAAAACATCTGCAGTGCCAAGGTTCACCATCACTGGCCTAGGGAATAAAATGGCGACTGTTGCAATTTTTTATGTCACACGGTATTTGCGCAGCAATTTTTTGGGGGAATAATACACTTTAATGAATAAAAAGAAAAAACATATATAATCCATTTTTTTTTAAAATATGAACAATAATGTTTTGCTGTGTAAATAGATACTTAACATGTCATGCTTTAAAATTGAGCATGCTCGTTGAATGGTGACAAAGTACGGTACTTAAAAATCTCCATAGGCGACATTTTTAAATGCCTTTACAGGTTACCTGTTTATAGTTACAGAGGAGGTCTAGCGCTAGAACTATTGCTCTCGCTCCAACGTTCAGGAAGATATCTCACATTTTATTTTATTTTAATTTTACTATGTCTCTTTAATTTTATTTTTTTTATCAATTTTATTCCTATTACAAGGAATGTAAACATCCCTTGTAATAGAAATAAGGATGACAGGTCCTCTTTATCAAGAGATCTGGGGTCAAAAAGACCCCAAATCTCTTCTTTACCTTTAAAAGTAAAAGATCAAAAATAAATAAAAATTAAAAAAAAAAAGCATTTTAAAAAAAGAACAGTACATGTTTTTGTCACTAAAGGTTCCCCTCAGTACTTCTTTTCGCCCGCAAGGTAACTTCAATCTTCTGAATTGAATGACAGTCACCGTCTTCAACCCACTTCCTCTGAGTCCAGGCTGTCATGGACCCGCCCCCAGGCTGTGAATGGACAATGACAATCCTATTTCATGTTTAGGGAGGAAGTTTCTTTAACACACTGTCTTTCTCTGCAGGGCTTCGACAATGAAACATTCCAGGTTAAGGTCAATGTCTACGCCAATAACGAAGACTCTAAAGGAACATTCCCAGTGCCTTATGATCTACCTCCAGAACGCTATACGGGGAAAGGTAGGTGATGTCTGTAATATAGTCATGCCATAGAACAGGCATCACTGCATGGCGGACCGCTGTCTGTATCCGGCCCAAGTGACAGTTACATCCGGACTGCCATGGTTGCACCATTTAGGAGCCGGGTCTCTCTTTCTCCCTGTCCTGGCCGCATGGTAGATCCCTCTCCTGCTTCCCTCCCCACAGCTGCTGCACCATCATCCTCGCAGCAGGCCCGAGCATAAGGCAGGTCTGGACAGAGTGCTGGAGCCGCAAGCAGGTGATTGGTGGCTTGGACCCTGGGTGGTCCAAGCCACCAATCACCAGCTTGTTAACAGGAAAAGCTGGTCAGCTCCCCTCTCCACCCAGACCTGCCTTGTGTAAGGTAGGACTGAAACCGCTGCGAGGGAGGGCGAAAAGGGGGCTAAGGACACTGCTATTGGTTGGGGGGGGGGGGTGAGAGGAGGTGAGGAAACTGCTATAAAGGTGGGTTGTGGACACTGTTAAACAGGGGGCTTCCTAACAAGGTGATATAAAGGGGGCGGGGGGGGGAGGGTTGAGAATATTGCTATAAAGTATGTGTGTGTGTGGAGGGGGGTCAGGACACTGCTATGAAGGGGGGAGGTTAACGGGGTGGGGGCCGCTGACATGAGGGGGGGGGGGCTAAGGGGGTGGAGGACACTGACATAAAGGTGGGCATAAAGGGAGGGGCTGTGATATAGGGGGAACTGTGATATAAAGGGAGGGGCTGTGACATGGGGGGGAACTGTGATGTAAAGGGGGGGCTGTGACATGGGAGGGAACTGTGATGTAAAGAGGGACCTGTGACATAGGGGGAACTGTGATGTAAAGGGGGACCTGTGACATGGGTGGAACTGTGATGTAAAGGGGGACCTGTGACATGGGGGGAAACTGTGATATAAAGGGGGAGCTGCGACATGGGGGGAACTGTGATGTAAAGGGGGGCTGTGACATGGGGGGGGACTGTGATGTAGAGGGGGGCTGTGACATGGGGGGGAACTGTGATGTAAAGGGGGGGCTGTGACATGGGGGGGAACTGTGATGTAAAGGGGGGCTGTGACATGGGGGGAACTGTGATGTAAAGGGGGGCTGTGACATGGGGGGGAACTGTGATGTAAAGGGGGGGCTGTGACATGGGGGGGAACTGTGATGTAAAGGGGGGCTGTGACATGGGGGGGAACTGTGATGTAAAGGGGGGCTGTGACATGGGGGGGAACTGTGATGTAAAGGGGGAGCTGTGACATGGGGGGAACTGTGATGTAAAGGAGGGACTGTGATGTAGAGGGAGCTGTGACATAAAAGGGGGGGGGCTGTGACATAAAGGGGGAGAAACTGTGATGTGAAGGGGGAACTGAGGACGATGCGACTGGGACTGTGATGTAAAGATCTTAGTCATCAGGCAAACATACTGTGTAATTTAATTCAATCCCCCTGCCATAGAATATCATTTTTAAGTTTCATGTTTTTTTAATGACCCTTTAACAGGCCTTTAAGGCCCCTCTCCTAAGGCAACCTAGTAGGAACTCTACCATGTGACCGTACATGTGATTTCCATCTCATTTTAATCATGCAGCTACTTTGGCACAAACAACTCTTCCTCTCAGTTTGGGGTCTTTCAGACCTCTCTGGCTGGTGACTCGCAATAGATTCTATCAAAGCCACGGCGTTATAAAAGCGCATTATGCTGAGCACCAATTTTCAGAGTCTGGAGGAAATTGGCAGCATTCTCATTATTTTCCAGCTTTGTGTTCCTCTGTCACACAATGCATCGCATTTTAAGGTTTCCTCCAGATAGATGAAGATTCGATTACCATCAATTTTTGCTTACTGGAGAAGAAAAGAGAGCTGCATTGTCATATTTGTCAAGTCCTAAGAGTATTTTTTTTTCTATATGTGTGTGAAAAGTTATTTGACAAAGTTATTTTGTGAGCTTTGAACTGACTGGTGTTTTTTTCCCAAATTGATAACATTCATTCAAGTATACTATTCTTCCTTTCTTTACTCCTCTCCCCTCCCAACCTCTCCTTTCCCTTCCTCTCTCTTCCTCTCCCCACCTTTTTCCTTGCTGCCTCTCACTTTCTCTTCTTTTATTTCCTCTCCCTTCCTCTCCTCTCCTTTTTCCTACCTGCCCCTCCCTTCCTTTTCATCAGCTCTCCCTTCCTTTCCACTTCCCTCCCCGCCTCTCCCTTCCTTTCCACTTCCCTCCCCACCTCTCCCTTCCTTTCTTCTCTCCCTATCCTTCCCTACCTCACCCTTCCTCTCCCCTCCCAACCTCTCTTCTTATTCCCACTCCCTTTCCTTTCCTCGTTTCCCTCCCTGGCCATCTCTTCCTCGTCTCGTCCTTCCCCACCTCTCCCTTTCTCTCTTCCTCTCCTCTTCCTTCAATGCCTCGCCTTTCTTCTCCCCTCCCAACCTCTCATCTCTGCTCCCTTCCTCTTTTCTCCTCTCCTTTTTCCTCCCATCTCTGCTCCCTTCCTCTTTTCACCTCTCCTTTTTCCTTCCATCCCTTTCACTTCCCTTTTCCTGTCCTCTTCAAAACTTTCCCTTCCTTGCCTCTCCCCTCCTCTCTCTTCCTCGCTTGTCCCTTCATCTTTTCTCCTTTTTTCTCCTCTTCTATCTCCTCCCTGCTTCTCCTTTCCTCTCCTCTTCTCTATCCTCCCTGCTTATCCTTTACTCTCCTCTTCGCTCTCCTTTTCTCTCTCCTCCCTGCTTCTCCTCTTCTCTCTCCTCCCTGCTTCTCCTTTCCTCTCCCCTTCTCTCTCCTTTTTCTCTCTCCTCCCTGCTTCTCCTTTCCTCTCCTTTTCTCTCTATTCCCTGCTTCTCCTTTCCTCTCCTTTTCTCTCTCCTTTCTGCTTCTCCTTTCCTCTTCTCTCTCCTCCCTGCTTCTCCTTTCCTCACTGCTTCTCCTTTCCCCTCCTATTCTTTCTCCTCCCTGCTTCTCCTCTTCTCTCTCCTTTTCTCTCTCCTCCCTGCTTTTCCTTTCCTCTCCTTTTCTCTCTCCGCCCTGCTTCTCCTTTCCTCTCTTCTCCTCTCCTTTTCCCTCCCCATCTCTCACTTCCTTCTCGTCTCCCTTCCTCCTCTCCCCCTTTCTCTCCCCCCTCTTTCTTTCTGATACGTTTGTCCCCTCTTTCCTCCTCCCTTTTCCCGCTCTTCTCTCTTCCTTTCCTCTTCGCGCTTCCTCTACTCTCTGCTTCTCCCCTCCTCTCTTGTCTTCTCCTTTTTCCCTCCCCATTTCTCACTTCCTCTCTTCACCCTTTTCTCTTCTGTCCCTTCCTCGTCTCTCTCTCTTCCTCTCCTTTCCCGTTCTTCTCTCTTCCTCTCCTCGTCACCCTTCTTCTCCTCGTCACCCTTCTTCTCCACATCACCCTTCCTCTCCTTTTTTCTCCGCGCCTCTCGACTCTCCCTCCTGATTGGCTGAGACACAGCAGCAGTGCCATTGGCTCCCACAGCTGTCAATCAAAGTCAGTTAGCCAATCAGGGGCGAGAGGGGGGGCGGGGCTGAAAAGGCAGCTCTGTGTCTGAATGGACACACGGAGCTGCAGCCTGGGTGCCCCCATAGTAAGCTGCTTGCTATGGGCGGGAGGGGCCAGGAGAAGCAAAGAGGCACCCGAGAAGAGGAGGATCCGGGCTGCTTTGTGCAAAACCAACTGCGACACAGCAGGTAAGTATAACATGTTTGTTATTATTTTATTTTTTTTTAAAAGACTTTACAATCACTAAGTCTTACTTCTCTTCCTTCCCCCGTCGTTTCCCTTACCAGCTCTGTCACAATATTGGAGAACAATGTATTATGTAAAGCAGATCTCCAGCCAAAAATAACAAGAATAATAACCCATTAAAATGAGGAATAAACAAAAAACAACTTTTGCTGCAATATTCACCTTCAATCCAGAATCTTCCCCCACAGTACTATTTTCTCCCACCATTTATTTATTACAGACATTTATATAGCGCCAACAAATTACATACTGCAAAGCACAGCATTTTAGTTACGTTACGCTCATATTACTCCCTGCCCTACTATCTAGGTCTCACATAAATACATAGACCTACTATTGCAAATTTA
This sequence comes from Lithobates clamitans, assembly GCA_037952925.1. Taxonomy (NCBI): domain Eukaryota; kingdom Metazoa; phylum Chordata; class Amphibia; order Anura; family Ranidae; genus Lithobates; species Lithobates clamitans. The sequence goes on from JBBGZY010001935.1 coordinate 328,506, forward strand.
GACAGGAGCCAAATAACGTAGCAGCTTGTATTAGGAGTGTGAGAGGAAACTGGAGTACCCGGAGGAAACCTGCACAAGAACAGGGAGAACATGCAGGCTTCATGCAGATAGTGTCCTGGCTGAGATTCGAACCAAGGACCCCCATGCTCTCGATCTAATAGCCAGCATCATTCTACCCGCTTCCTCTGAGCCCAGGTGGTCCTGGACCCATTGTGCCATGATTGAGGCCTGGTGGCCGAAACGCGTTGGATTTTTTGACTGTTGTTCACCTGCAATAATATAACAATGTTTTGGCCGACTTCCATGGCACCAGCCTTTCTCCCTTTTTTTTTTCGCCGGGGTCCTGAGCCTGTGACTGGACAGTGAAAGGAGAACCACCACAATGATTAACTCATCTCTTTGTCACTCTGCTCTCTCCTCCCCATCAGCATGCTTCTTGTGAGCACATGAGCTGATTGGCTCCTTGCACCACTTCTTCCTGCCACATTCTAGCCCAGGAATTGAAAGAGGACTGTACCAAGTTAAATTCAGGTACTTATATTGCTTGCATTTAAAAAAATGAATTTATCGATGTATTAATGATTACAAAGGGTCATTCATTTGTTTCCATTATACTTGCTTAGAGTTCAGCCTTAAGGGCTCTTATCTTTTTAACCGGTTCCCGACCGGCGCGCGCTGATGTACGTCGGCAGAATGGCGCGGCTGGTCAAATGGGCGTACCCGTAATTCCCTTTAAATTTGCTGCTGTGCCATTGCGTGCGCCGGCCGGGAGCTCCATGAGTCGGGTCCCGCGGACTCGATCGCCGCGGGGATACCCGGGATCACCTCACGGAGAGAAAGAACGGGGAGATGCTGATGTAAACAAGCATCTCCCCGTTCTGCCTAGTGACAGTGTCACTGATCTCTGCTCCCTGTGATCGGGAGCAGAGATCAGTGACGTGTCACACGTAGCCACGCCCCCCCCTCAGTTAGAAACACTCCCCAGGACACACTTAACCCTTACACTGCCCCCTAGTGGTTAACCCCTTCACTGCCAGTGTCATTTACACAGTAATCAATGCATTTTTATAGCACTGATCGCTGTATAAATGACAATGGTCCCAAAAATGTGTCAAAAATGTCCGATGTGTCTGCCATAATGTCGCAGTCACGATAAAAATCGCTGATTGCCGCCATTACTAGTAAAAAAAAAAAAAAGATCAATAAAAATGCCATAAAACTATCCCGTATTTTGTAAACACTATAACTTTTGCACAAACCAATCAATAAATGCTTATTGCGATTTTTTTTTTTTTTTTATCAAAAATAAGTAGAAGAATACGTATCGGCCTAAACTGAGGAAAAAAAAAAATGTTTTTTTAAATATTTTTTGGGGATATTTATTATAGCAAAAAGTAAAAAATAATGTGTTTTTTTTCAAAATTGTCGCTCTTTTTTTGTTTATAGCGCAAAAAATAAAAACCGCAGAGGTGATCAAATACCATCAAAAGAAAGCTCTATTTGTGGGGGAAAAAAAGGACGTCAGTTTTGTTTGGGAGCAACGCCGCACGACCGCGCAATTGTCAGTTGCCGAATCGCAAAAAGTACTCTGGTCAGGAAGGGGGTAAATTCTTCCGGGGCTGAAGTAGTTAATAGATTTGCCACAATAACTGTTTAGTAGGTTCATTGACTGTAATGCCTGACATACATATTACCAATATAAACTAAAAAACTCAGTATGAAATACAATGAAAAATACATGAAACAGCTTGCAAGTAAAATGCAAAGTTTCCAAAAATGATATTCACATTAACTATAAAACAAAAACCTGATGTAAATATGTACTGTACATACTCCATAGTTTATCTTTAAGGACTCGTTTACACTTGCTTCAAAATGTGGCATTGGGACACGCTTTTTTAACCACTTCAGCCCCGGAAGATTTGGCTGCACAATGACCGGGCCATTTTTTGCAATACGGCACTGCATCGCTTTAACTGACAATTGCGCAGTCGTGCGACGATGTACCCAAACAAAATTGATGTCCTTTTTTTCCCCACAAATAGAGCTTTCTTTTGGTGGTATTTGATCATCTCTGCGGTTTTTATTTTTTGCGCTATAAACAAAAATAGAGCGACAATTTGGAAAAAGACACAATATTTTGTACTTTTTGCTATAATAAATATCCCCAATTTTTTTTTTAAAAAAAAAGCTAATTTTTTCCTCAGTTTAGGTCGATATGTATTCTTCTACATATTTTTGGTAATAAAATTGCAATAAGCATATATTGATTGGTTTGCGCAAAAGTTAGAGCATCTACAAAATAGGAGATTTATGGTATTTTTTTTAAATTATTTTTTGTTTTTTACTCGTAATGGCGGTGATCAGCGATTTTTATCGGGACTGCGACATTATGGCGGACACATCAGACACTTTTCACACATTTTTGGGACTATTGGCACTGATACAACGATCAGTGCTATAAAAATGCCCTGATTACTGTGTAATTGTCACTGGCAGGGAAGGGGTTAACACTATGGGGCGATCAAGGGGTTAACTGTGTTCCCTAGGGAGTGACTCTAACTGTGGGGGGAGGGGACTGACTGTGTGAGGCGACCGGTCGTTGTTCATACTTAGTATGAACAACAGAGCGGTCTCCTCACCCCCGAAAGCATGGAGATCTGTCTGTTTACATTGACAGATCTCCGTTCTGTCTCTGTGTGGAGCGATCGCAGGTGCCTGGCGGTCATTGCAACCCGCCGGGCACGCGCATCAGCTCCGGGCCCCGCGGGGGGCCTGCTCACGCCTCCAGCGGCGCGCACGCTCCCCCTAGTGGTCAAAAGGCGAACCGACTTACAGTTACGACGGTTCGCCCAGGGGAGCCAACCTGCCGCAGTACAACTGCAGCGGCTGGTCAGGAAGGAGTTAAAGCACTCTGAATGCCAATCAATGCACCTGTCACTAAATAAAATGATCACCTTACAGTCCTGTTCACATGTTTGTGTTTGCTTCGCTTCAAAAGTTATACCTCATGTCACTTTCTTGGTGTTTTCAAAGCATCTCCATAGTGTTCATAGAAGTGTATGGCAATGCTCGCTTACAGCACCTGAAGCTTTTGAGAGGCTTTTATTTTAATAAGTTAGCTTTGCTTTGTTTTGGAGGGATTGTAGGTATGAGATATCCCAGGTTGTATTAGGAAAACCAACAAGCGAACTGGAAAGACATCCTCAGCAGCCACTTCCAGTTTGTGTGTATATATTCTCAGAGTGTCGGGTGCAGACGTCACATCTGGTGGAGCAGCGGGAAGGTGATCGGGGTCCGGACTGGAGTGGAGCAACTTGCAGATGGCACACATGTTGTGCAACGTGGGAACACTTTAGTGGAAGGTGAACGGGACTGGAGAGTGAGGACTGAGTTGCAGAGGATCAGCAGAGCTGGGGGACAAGAGTATGAAAAATCAGATGTCACATGTGGTGCGCAGCATGAAGCAATGTAGTGAGAGGCGAGTGGTGACCATAGAGAAAGGAGGATCAGAAAACCAGAGCTCAGCAGAGTTGGGAGTTACTACTGATCGGGGGATCAGTAGAGCTAGGAATTACTACTGATCGGGGGATCAGCAGAGCTGGGAGTTACTACTGAGCGGGGGATCAGAAGAGCTGGGAGTTACTACTGATCGGGGGATCAGCAGAGCTGGGGGTTACTACTGATCGGGGGATCAGCAGAGCTGGGGGTTACTACTGATCGGGGGATCAGCAGAGCTGGGAGTTACTACTGAGTAGGGGATCAGAAGAGCTGGGAGTTACTACTGATCAGGGGATTAGCAGAGCTGGGGGTTACTACTGATCGGGGGATCAGCAGAGCTGGGGGTTACTACTGATCGGGGATCAGCAGAGCTGGAACTTACTACTGATCGGGGGATCAGAAGAGCTGGGAGTTACTACTGATCGGGGGATCAGCAGAGCTGGGGGTTACTACTGATCGGGGATTAGCAGAGCTGGAACTTACTACTGATCGGGGGATCAGCAGAGCTGGGAGTTACTACTGAGCGGGGGATCAGAAGAGCTGGGAGTTACTACTGATCGGGGGATCAGCAGAGCTGGGGGTTACTACTGATCGGGGGATCAGCAGAGCTGGGGGTTACTACTGATCGGGGGATCAGCAGAGCTGGGAGTTACTACTGAGTAGGGGATCAGAAGAGCTGGGAGTTACTACTGATCAGGGGATTAGCAGAGCTGGGGGTTACTACTGATCGGGGGATCAGCAGAGCTGGGGGTTACTACTGATCGGGGATCAGCAGAGCTGGAACTTACTACTGATCGGGGGATCAGAAGAGCTGGGAGTTACTACTGATCGGGGGATCAGCAGAGCTGGGGGTTACTACTGATCGGGGATTAGCAGAGCTGGAACTTACTACTGATCGGGGGATCAGAAGAGCTGGGAGTTACTACTGATCGGGGGATCAGCAGAGCTGGGGGTTACTACTGAGCAGGGGATGAACAGCTGCAAAACAAAACCGAAGAAAATTCCCAGCTCAACTCACAAGCCAATCTGCTACCAACCAAATTATCCTGTCTAACAGGAATTATCCAACTGAATTAGCCTGTTAGACAGGCTAATTCAGTTGGAAGCAGACTGGCTGGTGAGATGAGCTGGGAATTTTCTTTAGTTTTGTTTTGCATGTGTTGCTATTCCATGTGTTCCTTGCTGTGAAGGTCAGTTATAGGTGGGGGCAGTGGCCAGTTGTTTGTTACTGATCAAAAGAGGGGGGGGGATACTACAGAGTAGATGATGAGCAAAGCTGAGGGTTACTAGTTAGGGGGGGATCAGCAAAGCTGGGGTTACTGTTGAGTGGAGCATCGGCAGAGTTGGGGGGTACTACTGAGCAGGGGACCTGCTGAACAAGGGTACTAATAAGCTGGGTATCTGCTGAAGGGGGATACTAATAAGCTGGGTCTCTGCTGAACGGGGATACTAATGAGCTGGGGATCTGCTGGACAGGGGTACTAATGAGCTGGGGATCTGCTGGACAGGGGTACTAATGAGCTGGGATCTGCTGGACAGGGGTACTGATGAGCTGGGGATCTGCTGGACAGGGGTACTAATGAGCTGGGGATCTGCTGGACAGGGGTACTAATGAGCTGGGATCTGCTGGACAGGGGTACTAATGAGCTGGGGATCTGCTGGACAGGGGTACTAATGAGCTGGAGATCTGCTGGTCAGGGGTACTAATGAGCTGGAGATCTGCTGGACAGGGGTTCTAATGAGCTGGGGATCTGCTGGACAGGGGTACTAATGAGCTGGGGATCTGCTGGACAGGGGTTCTAATGAGCTGGGAGATCTGTTGGACAGGGGTACTAATGAGCTGGGGATCTGCTGGACAAGGGTACTAATGAGCTGGGGATCTGCTGGACAGGGGTACTGATGAGCTGGGGATCTGCTGGACAGGGGTACTAATGAGCTGGGGGATCTGCTGGACAGGGGTACTGATGAGCTGGGGATCTGCTGGACAGGGGTACTGATGAGCTGGGGATCTGCTGGACAGGGGTACTGATGAGCTGGGAGATCTGCTGGACAGGGGTACTGATGAGCTGGGGATCTGCTGGACAGGGGTACTAATGAGCTGGGGATCTGCTGGACAGGGGTACTAATGAGCTGGGGATCTGCTGGACAGGGGTACTGATGAGCTGGAGATCTGCTAAAGGAAGTACTAATGAGCTGGGGCTGTGCTGGGCCCCTTTGAAACAAATAGAAAATAAACACACACAGGACATTTGCCAATATTGATTAAAGCTTTAAAAAAAAGCATCACAGAAGCATCAAAAAAGCATGTTGAAGCCGTAGGCGCTTTAATGTCTGTTAAAGTCGAAGCAACGTAAACAAGCCCTTAGAGTGAATCAGAATGTGAATATGTTATGGATTCTGTATATTGGCTGCCCAGTCTGAATTATTCTGTATCTTCCTCTCTGGCCTGCGGCTATACTGTGTGAAATAAAGAAGGTTATATATTGTTCATAGGAGGCTGTACTCTTATGACAGCAGCAGAGAGAGAATGTCATCTTAGCCCGGCTATTCTTAATAATTCAGGTTTCTTTGTAGTATATAAGTACCTTAATAAAAGCAATTTTCTGTTATCTGAGGGGCCATAGAGCACTCACTGTCCTCACTGGAGTGTCTGGTTACATAGTGCAAAAGAGAGGCAGTTGAGGGTTGGATTCCAGTTAGAGATGTAGGCTCTAATGAATAGAAGTAATGAAAGAAGAGAGCCGTAGATATCTGTCCAGATATCATTTTTTTTTCACCACCTCAAAAAGTTTCCTTAAAAGAATGGAAGCCAATGCCTTTTGGGGGTTGCACAAAAACTACTCCTCATCAGGGCTTAGATATGTTATGCTGGAGGAGTCTGGGTGGAATATTACGGAGCTTGCTGCGGTCACTGGTCTAGAAGTCCTACCAGTTCTTTCACTCTACACAAAGTGGCTTTCTTGAGGGACCTATCAAGGCCCTTCCGTCTGATCAGAGCCCTCCATGAGCTTGGAGTCCAGGGCTCCACCATTCCAGTTTCTCGATTTATTTTTTGGTTCTATGTAACCTGTAACTATAGGAGACTGACTGCACAAACGGGGGTCCGTCATTTCTCCCTTTTAACATTTTGTGTCAGAGGATATCCCTATGTTCATGCTAAGACTGTTTAAATTCACTTACTGTTGATTGACTCATTACATCTGTTGGATGTCTGTTCTAAGCCTTCATTACTCTTTCAGTAAATTATTATGTTACTCTTGATCTTCCTTCTGCTAGTTGGAGGTCATGTCTCTGTGCCCTTGATCTCAACTTCATACGAAAAATACTGCATTTCTGAATGTTGCTCACACCCTAAAAGTATTTAAAAGGTTTTACTTCTCATCTCAAGGTTTTACATATTAGATTCCTGTAATCTTTCCTCATATGTGTTATCCCTCAGACCTTTCTCCATTTTTGTTGCCCATCTCTGGACTTGTTCTGTCTTGTCAAGTCAATATACTAAAAATCTATATAGTAGAATCGGGACCGCCTTCCTCCTGCTGGTGATCAGTTTAGTGATAACTAAAGATCTATATTGGGGAATCTGGACCTCATATTTCCTGCTTGTGACCCCTGTAGTGATATGAAGATCAATATAGAGAAATCAGGACCTCCTTCCCCCTGCTGGTGATCCCTCTAGTGATAACTAAAGATGTCTATAAACTAATCAGGACCCCCTTCTGCCTGCTGAAGATCTATATAGAGGAATTAGGATCTCCTTCCTCCTGCTGGTGATCCTTCTAGTGATATAAAGATCTATATAGAGGAATCAGGACCTCGTTCCTCCTGATGGTGATCCCTCTAGTGATATAGAGAATATCAGGACTTCCTTTCTCCTGCTGGTGATCTCTCTAGTGATATAAAGAGATATATAGAGGAATCAGGACCTCCTTCCTCCTGCTGATGATCCTTCTAGTGATATAAAGATCTATATAGAGGAATCAGGACCTCCTTCCTCCTGCTGGTGATCCCTCTAGTGATATAAAGATCTATATAGAGGAATCAGGACCTCCTTCCTTCTGCTGGTGACCCCCCTAGTGATATAAAGATCTATATAGAGGAATAAGGACCTCCTTCCTCCTGATGGTGATCCCTCTAGTGATATAGAGAATATCAGGACTTCCTTTCTCCTACTGGTGACCCCTCTAGTGATATAAAGATCTATATTGAGGAATCAGGACCTCCTTCCTCCTGCTGGTGATCCCTCTAGTGATATAAAGATCTCTATAGTTGAATCAGGACCTCCTTCTGCCTGCTGGTGACCTCTGTAGTGATATAAAGATCAATTTAGAGGAATCATGACCTCCTATTCCCTGCTGGTGATCCCTCTAGTGATAACTAAAGATGTCTATAGACAGGACCTCCTTCTGCCTGCTGGTGACCCCTCTAGTGATATAAAGATCTATATAGAAGAATCAGGATCTCCTTCCTCTAGCTGGTGATCCCTCTAGTAATATAAAGATCTATATAGAGGACCCAGGACCTCCTTCTTCCTACTGGTGATCCCTCTAGTGATATAAAGATCTATATAGATGATATCAGAATTTCCTTCATTCTGATGGTGACCCCTCTAGTAATATAAAGATCTATATCGAGGAATCAGGACCTCCTATTCCCTGCTGGTGATCCCTCTAGTGATAATAAAAGATGTCTATAGAGGACTCAGGACCCCCTTCTGCCTGCTGAAGATCTATATAGAGGAATCAGGACATCCTTCCTTCTGCTGGTGATCCCTCTAGTGATATAAAGATCTATATAGAGGAATCAGGACCTCCTTCCTCCTGCTGGCAATCCCTCTAGTGATAAAAAGATCTATATAGAGGAATCAGGACATCCTTCCTTCTGCTGGTGATCCCTCTAGTGATATAACGATCTATATAGAGGAACCAGGACCTCCTTCCTCCTTCTGGCTGGTGACCCCTCTAGTGATATAAAGATCTATATAGAGGAATCAGGACCTCCTTCCTCCTGCTGGTGATCCCTCTAGTGATAACTAATGATGTCTATAGAGGAATCAGGGCCCCCTTCTGCCTGCTGAAGATCTATATAGAGCAATCAGGACCTCCTTCTTCCTGCTGGTGACCCCTCTAGTGATATAAAGATCTATATCGAGGAATCAGGATCTTCTTCCTCCTGCTGGTGATCCCTCTAGTGATATAAAGATCTACATAGAGGATGATGCTCCCCACAGTCCTCTTTCCTTTCTCCGCTGCCGGGAAACACTGTTTGCTAATAGCTACCGTATTTGCCTGTAGCCTTAAGCCCCATCTACCTGCCAAATGACATGTTTTCGGTGGACGGGGTGTAGGTAGAGCTTAGTCGTCAGTTCAACAAAGTTGAGCCTTTAGTGAGTCCAGGCTCAGAGGGGATTACAGAATAGTATTTTCTCATTAATAAGAAAAGTTAGTCAATTGCACATTTTAATGCCTTCTGCCTGGCAGCACTTTTCCTTTAAAATGTTTAAAGTTGAAGATTACACTGCTTATATTTTTCTTTCCCCAGTTCCCCCTCCCTTCCTTAATCAACATGCTATTTTTTTTTTTTTTTAAAGAAAACCTTTCCATTTTCATTGCATACCTTACTTAGGTCCAGTGATGTCATCACTGGGTATCTGTGCATTCTATACAATGCAGGCAGATCATGACGGGTAGGACCCGCTTTCTGAAATATATCACAGCACCTTGCCTCAGTAGTCTACCCAAGAACCCCGTAGCCCTGATGCAAGTAGTGGGCTGGCTCTTGGGAGGGGTTATGCATGCATTAAAATGGCTTGAGGGCTGAATATCAGTCTGGAGGAGTGGGCATTGCAAGGCATACTGATTTGCATGCAGACTGCCTTAGCCCACATGTGATGCTAAGCCCTCCATGATTGAAATCTAATGAATAAGAGGAAAAGGCTAAGTAATGATGAATGTCCTCCAGCCGGTAAATGAGGTGGGGCTCTATCTGACTTGCTGCAGCTTCTAATGCACATTGTGAGAGGCTCACAGTGTGTAGTGAAATCAGAGTAACCAGTTTTAGTACAAGAGGAGAGGAGCCGATACAACTGTGCAAGATGGAAGGTAAGACTGGAGTTCAGCCTTAAAATGTCTGACAGGTTCTCTTTAATGTTTTGTGCAGCAATGGTACCCCCCATCCAACCCCTGCCTTTCTCTCTTCCTTTTGTGGCATCCATGCAGTTAATGTTCACCTCACCAGTGAAGGACGGGTAATCGGAGACTGTGGGAGGAAAATCACAATGGAAATGGTGTGAAACAATGTGAATCGAGGCCTGTATCTCTTCTTGATTCATCAGAGTCTGACAGGCGTTCAGCGAAGACGGGATTCTCCCGCGGGGACATTGAGCGGGCGTGTACATGCAATATCCCAGTCTCCTGTACGGTGCCGTATTTGTCCTTGTCATATGGTTTACATCACGGTCATTTCTTCTAGATTGCATCTTCCTCCTTCCCTGACCTTTTCCAAGAGTCTACTAATCGCACTCTAGGCCGATGTTGAGCATACCGGCCGTCATAATGTGACAGAGAGATGCGAAGCCGTGTCATATTGTAAATGGACTTGTGATTACCATATGGAAATGCACATCTTGATTCACACCAAGAGATTGCAGTGCAGCGTCCTGCTGCGACTGGGCTGCAATCATCAGACTGCATGCAAAGCGAAGGTCTGACCTGTTGGCTCCTGCTAATAATTCTGTCTTGTATGGCTTATAGGAAACCGCTTGTAGACTTCAGATTGAGCATGCTGGCCATGTGGCCAATACCACAGAGAGTTTGATGGGAAGGATGGTTCCTTGGCTTTGGGGAGGATTCTTTTTTTCTTTTTTTTTTGCATATGCAAGGGGGTTTGGTTACTTTGAAGGAGCCTTTCTCAACCTTTCCACCACAGAGGAACCCTTGAAATCATTTTTAGGTCCCAGAGAATCCCCACTAAAATTATTAGACCTACAGATGATGGTTCATAAAATGGAGCAAAGAATAAAAATGGCCTAAAAAGAAACCCGGTGAAATAAATTGTAGTGACCCCTTACATTGTTAATCAGTGTAAAAGCGACCCTTTACTTTGGTGGTCAGTGTAGAAGTGATCACTTACCATTTGTAGTGAGAGGATAAATGGCCCATTACATTGAAGGTCGGTGCAGAAGTGATCTCTTACATTGGTGGTTATTGGGGACATGGCCCTTTACATTGGTGGTTGTGTGGAAGTGCCCTCTTACATTGGCGGTCGGTGTAGAAGTGCCCTCTTACATTGGCGGTCGGTTTAGAAGTGCCCCCTTACATTGGCGGTCGGTGTAGAAGAGCCCTTATACATTGGCGGTCGGTGTAGAAGTGCCCCCTTACATTGGCGGTCGGTGTAGAAGTGCCCCCTTACATTGGTGGATAGTGTAGAAGTGCCCCTTTACATTGGCGGTCGGTGTAGAAGTGCCCCTTTACATTGGTGGACGGTGTAGACGTGACCTCTTACATTGGCGGTTGGTGTAGAAGTGCTCCCTTACATTGGTGATTAGTGATCAATATAGAAGTGCCCCCTTACATTGGCGGTCGGTGTAGAAGTGCCCCCTTACATTATCGGACGGTGTAGACGTGACCTCTTACATTGGCGGTCGGTGTAAAAGTGCCCCCTTACATTGGCGGTCAGTGTAAAAGTGCCCCCTTACATTGGCGGTTGGTGTAAAAGAGCCCCCTTACATTGGCGGTCAGTGTAAAAGAGCCCCCTTACATTGGCAGTTGGTGTAAAAGAGCCCCCTTACATTGGCGGTCAGTGTAGATGTGACCTCTTACATTGGTGGTTGGCGTAGAGGTGCTCCCTTACATTGATGATTAGTGATCAATATAGAAGTGCCCCCTTACTTTGGGGGACGGTGTACACGTGACCTCTTTATATTGGTTGGTGTAGAAGTGACCCCTTACATTGATTGTGTAGAAGTGATCCCTGCCATTGGTGATCAATGTAGAAGTCGCCCTTTACATTGGTGATTAGTGATTAATATAGAAGTGACCCCTTACATTGGTGGTTGGTGTAGAAGTGCTCCCTTACATTGGTGATTAGTGGTCAGAGTAGAAATTACCCCCTTATATTGGTGGTTAGTGTAGAAGTGACCTTTTGCATTGTTGGTTGTGTGGAAGTTCCCCCTTACAATCAACACACACAGGACATTTGCCAATCTTGATTAAAGCTTCAAAAAAAGCATCACAGAAGCATCAAAAAAGCATGTTGAAGCGGTAGGCGCTTTAATGTCTGTTAAAGTCGAAGCAACATAAACAAGCCCTTAGAGTGAATCAGAATGTGAATATGTTATGGATTCTGTATATTGGCCGCCCAGCCTGAATTATTCTGCATCTTCCTCTCTGGCCTGCGGCTATACTGTGTGAGATAAAGAAGGATATATATTGTTCATAGGAGGCTGTGAACTTATGACAGCAGCAGAGAGAGAATGTCATCTTAGCCCGGCTATTCTTAATAATTCAGGTTTCTCTGTAGTATGTAAGTACCTGAATAAAAGCAATTTTCTGTTATCTGAGGGGCCATAGAGCACTCACTGTCCTCACTGGAGTGTCTGGCTCCATAGTGCAAAAGAGAGGCAGTTGAGTGTTGGATTCCAGTTAGAGATGTAGGCTTTAATGAATAGAAGTAATGAAAGAACTTGTGTAGAGTGAAAGAAGAGAGCCGTAGAAATCTGTCCAGATATCATTTTTTTTCACCACATCAAAAAGTGTCCTTAAAAGAATGACAGCCAATGCTTTTTGGGGGTTGCACAAAAACTTCTCCTCATCAGGGCTTAGATATGTTGTGCTGGAGGAGTCTGGGTGTAATATTACAGAGCTTGCTGCAGTCACTGGTCTAGAAGTCCTACCAGTTCTTTCACTCTACACAAAGTGGCTTTCTTGAGGGCCCTATCAAGGCCCTTCCATCTGATCAGAGCCCTCCATGAGCTTGGAGTCCAGGACTCCACCATTCCAGTTTCTCAGTTAATTTTTTGGTTCTATGTAACCTGTAACCATAGGAGACTGACTGCACAAACGGGGGTCCGACATTTCTCCCTTTTAACATTTTGTGTCAGAGGATATCCCTATGTTCATGCTAAGACTGTTTAAATTCAATTACTGTTGATTGACTCATTACATCTGTTGGATGTCTGTTCTAAGCCTTCATTACTCTTTCTGTAAATTATTATGTTACTCTTGATCTTCCTTCTGCTAGTTGGAGGTCATGTCTCTGCATCCTTGATCTCAACTTCATATTAAAAATACTGCATTCCTGAATGTTGCTCACACCCTAAAAGTATTTAAAGGTTTTGCTTCTCTACATTGGTGGTCAGTGTAGAAGTGCCCCCCTTACATTGGCGGATGGTGTAGAAGTGCCCCCTTACATTGGCGGTCGGTGTAGAAGTGCCCCCTTACATTGGCGGTCGGTGGTAGAAGTGCCCACTTACATTGGCGGTCGGTGTAGAAGTGCCCCCTTACATTGGCGGTCCGTGTAGAAGTGCCTCCCTTCATTGGTGGTCGGTGTAGAAGTGCCCCCTTACATTGGTGGTCGGTGTAGAAGTGCCCCCTTACATTGGCGGTCGGTGGTAGAAGTGCCCACTTACATTGGCGGTCGGTGTAGAAGTGCCCCCTTACATTGGCGGTCCGTGTAGAAGTGCCTCCCTTCATTGGTGGTCGGTGTAGAAGTGCCCCCTTACATTGGTGGTCGGTGTAGAAGTGCCCCCTTACATTGGCGGTCGGTGTAGAAGTGCCCCCTTACCTTACATTGGCGGTCGGTGTGGAACTGCCCCTTACCTTACATTGGCGGTCGGTGTGGAAGTGCCCCCTTACATTGGCGGTCGGTGTAGAAGTGCCCCCTTACCTTACATTGGCGGTCTTTGTAGAAGTGCCCCCTTACCTTACATTGGCAGTCTGTGTAGAAGTGCCCCCTTACCTTACATTGGCGGTTGGTGTAGAAGTGCCCCCTTACATTGGCGGTCGGTGTGGAAGTGACCTCTTACATTGGTGGTCGGTGTAGAAGTGACCCCTTAGATTGGTGGTTGGTGTAGAAGTGACCCTTTACATTGGTTGTGTGGAAGTGGCCCCTGCCATTGGTGACCAGTGATTAATATAAAAGTGCCCCCTTACATTGACGGTCAGTGTAAAAGTGCCCCCTTACATTGGCGGTCGGTGTAAAAGTGCTCCCTTACATTGGCGGACGATGAAGACGTGACCTCTTACATTGGTGGTTGGTGTAGAAGTGCTCCCTTACATTGGCGATTAGTGATCAATATTGAATTGCTCTCTTACATTGGTGATTAGTGATCAATATAGAAGTGCCCCCTTACATTTGGCGGACGGTGTAGACGTGACCTCTTACATTTGTGGTCGGTGTAGAAGTGACCCCTTCTATTGGTGGTTGGTGTAGAAGTGACCCTTTACATTGATTGTGTGGAAGTGACCCCTGCCATTGGCGATTAGTGATTAAAATAGAAGTGACCCCTTACATTGGTGGTTGGTGTAGAAGTGCTCCCTTACATTGGTGATTAGTGGTCAGAGTAGAAATTACCCCCTTATATTGGTGGTTGGTGTAGAAGTGACCTTTTGCATTGTTGGTTGTGTGGAAGTTCCCCCTTACAGCGGTGGTCAGTGTAAAAGTGACCCCTTACATTGGTGGTCAGTGTAGAAATGGCCCCTTACATTGGTGATTGGTGTAAAAGTGGCCCCTTATATTGGAGGTTAATGAGTGTAGAAGTGATCCCTTACATTGGTGGACATTGCGGAAGTGACCGCTTACATTGGCAGTAATTTTAGAAGTGTCCCCATAAACTGGTAGTCTGTGTAGAAGGCTCCCTTACATTGGTGGTCAATAAAGTGCTCCTTTTTATTGGCAGAGTCAATAAAGAGCCCCCTTACACTGGTGATCAGTGTAGAAGTAACCCATTATTTTGATGGTCAGTGTAGAAGTGACCCCCTTACGTTGGTGATCAGTGTAGAAGTGGCTCCTTCCATTGGTGGTCGGTGGAGAAATTACCCCTTCCATTGGTGGCCAGTGAAGGCAGGAATCCAGTCTGCCATTGCTCTCTTCTCAAGGAACTCTTAACAACCTCTGAGTTTCCAGAGTACGGCCTATCCCTATCTAAGCTTTAACCTGCCCCCCCTCCTTCTTCTAAACCTTATTCTATCTCCCCTGTGAAGGTAAGATGGGTATTCCAACCTATTCTGAGAGCAATCTGGTCCAGTCACATGATCAGCTCCCAGCGCCGGAAACCTCGGGGGGGTTCCCATGCCATTCATCCACTTTCTAAGGCATAAACAGCCACGATAACCACAAACACCTATCAAAGAACATAATCACTCTGCAGTTTCCGTGGATACAGGTACGTGATGATAAATTGCTGACCTGAGCATGGAACTTGCGTTGTATGAATACTGATGGATGTAAACATTTCTCTGTATAATGATAGTGAGCTGTATGATGTTAAGCAGAAGATTCCACAATGCTTTACCTGTAGGGGAAATCACAGAGAATGACACAAAGTAACACACTAAAAACAAGCAGACTCAGGATAATTGCTTCTTAGGCAGGGGTGGGCAATTAAGGCCCAATTCACACTCGTACGACTTGTCATGCGACTTTGGAGGGGGGCTGGGATCTGGGGATTCCAATAAGCCCCTCACCTGCAGACCCCCCACAACCACCACCCAGGGTTGTGCGGAAGGGGCCCTGGGGACAAGGTGCATTGGGGCCATGTTGAGGGCATGTGGCCTGGTAGCGGGAGCATGCGGCCTGCTTGCTCACCCCCCCCCCCCTCCTTTTCTGACCTGCCAGGCTGCATGCTCGGATAAGGATCTGGTATGAATTTCGGGGAGGGGGGCCACGCCGGTTTAAAAAAAAAAAAAAATTGGTGTGTGGTTCCCCTTAAAATCCATACCAGGGTCTTCGGGTTTTTTTAATTTTTTTTTTTCATTGTCGGCATTTTTACGTTCAAACCTGCTAACAACTGATGAGTCCTCGGTTGTTAACGACTCAGCGGTCGGTTTCCTGGCCCGCTCCTTAACAACCAGCTATTCTTCGCAGAGAATTTGAATTAGCTGCTTAATTTTCGACCAATTTGAATTCCAGTCATTCTGAAAATTTGGAATTCGTTAGAAAATAAAGAAACCAAACGAAACAAAATAAATTTTTTCATTCTGAGTCGCACTCATCCAAAGTCGCATCAAAGTCCCATCAAGCCTCACTTACAGGCTGAGAGAGGCATGCTGACAGTGGAGGTATCTAGGCCAGATAAAGACAGTTTGGGGGGGGGGACACAGAGGACAGAGGAGTGCCTTGCCTTCCTAGGCTAAAGGGCTGTGTGTTTTTTTTTATGCACACAGTGTAGGGAGACACAACTCTGGTCCCTGCATGCAATTATGGCCCCATAGGATGCTGCAAGAGAAAGAAGCCACCCTTCTGGGGCAGTGGTCATAGTACCAGCTCACACTAGATTGTCTCTCCATGACCATTTACAGAGATCCCGTGGTACAGAGCCACTCAGATTGACTCTGTACATTGTATACTGATCTGCCCCTGCCCATTGGAATGCATGGGCAGAGCTTCCGAAGCGCCGCAACATGGGAGGTTTTAACCCTTTCTTTGTCTGCTAGTGAGAGTTAAAAGCACCCCGCTAGCACCCGAAAAGCGCCGCTCAAACGACGGTAAAGAGCTGCTAAAATGAGAGGCACTTTACCGCTAATGCAGGGCAACCCCAGTGTGAAAGTAGCCTAGTTTCCTAGATCTGTTTGCAAAGAAAAAGTGGCTCTTGCTTTCTCTCTTTCTCCTCTCCCCCTCTCTCTTCCCCCTCTCTCTTTCTCTCTCCTTCTCCCACCTCTCTCTCTCTCTTCTCTCTCCCCCCTCCCTCTCTCACCCCTCTGTTACTTTCTTTTTTCTCTCTCTCTCTACATATATTTCTCTCTCTCTCTCTACATATATTTCTCTCTCTCTCTCTCTCTCTCTCTCTCTCTCTCTCTCTCTCTCTCTCTCTCTCTCTCTCTCTCTCTCTCTCTCTCCCTCCCTCCCCCATCTCTATTCCCCTCTCTCTATCTCTACATATATTCCCTTTCTTTCTTTCTTTCTTTCTTTCTTTCTTTCTTTCTTTCTTTCTTTCTTTCTTTCTTTCTTTCTTCTTTCTTTCTTTCTTTCTTTCTCTCTTTCTTTCTCTCTTTCTTTCTCTCTTTCTCTCTCCCCCATCTCTCTGCCCCCCATCTCTCTCTCTCTGTCCCCCATCTCTCTCTCTCTGTCCCCCCTCTCTCTCTCTCTCCCCCCCTATCTCCCCCCTCTCTCTCTCTCTCTCTCTCTCTCTCTCTCTCCCTCTCTCTCTCTCCCTTCCTCTCTCTCCCTTCCTCTCTCTCTCTCCCCTCCTCTCTCTCTCTCCCCTCCTCCTCTCTCTCTCCTCTCTCTCTCTCTCTCTCTCTCTCTCTCTCTCTCTCTCTCTCTCTCTCTCTCTCTCTCTCCCCCCCCTCCTCTCTCTCTCTCTCCCCTCCTCTCTCTCCCCCCCTCTCTCTCCCCCCTCCTCTCTCTCTCTCCCCTCCTCCCTCTTTCTTTCTTTCTTTCTTTTCTTTCTTTCTTTCTTTCTTTCTTTCTTTCTTTCTTTCTTTCTTTCTTTCTTTCTTTCTTTCTTTTCTTTTCTTTTCTTTTCTTTCTTTTCTTTTCTTTCTTTCATAAAAGCACATGTAAGAAAAATGAAGTGAAATAAACTAAACACACCCAAATTCAGTATATAAAAAAAGCTCAATGAGTGACATTGAAAGTTTCCACTTAGGCCAGGTTTCGCCAAAGGCAAAATCAAATTCTGCTCATCCATAAGGATGAACTAGTCTTACAGGGGAAGGCAAAGTAAACCCCCCCAGGGAGCGTGATGCCAGTTTTACCATACAGGAGGAAAAACATTTATTCCTGACTTTCCTGGGCAATCAGATGAATTCCCAGGACCAGAATGGTTTCTCTTTTAGCCTCTGGAATTTATTATTTGCAAGAAAAACATCCAATTCTTTCTTTAATGCAGTGATTGTTTTTTTCCCAAAGCTACATCATGTGGTATACTGTTTCATAGCTTATCTGTTCTTACTGTAAAGAATCCCTCCCTAGACTGATTGAATTGTATATTAGCCGGTTCCTGTCTGCATTTTGTAGGTTAAGACTATTTGTTTATCTATGTTTCATATTGGAATTGGGAGCTCACAAAATTGGGGGCTTCTCGGTTCCAAGACTCCACCGCCACTGACAGGGCACTAATGATTGGGAGTCTCTTGGGAAGACGCGGTGCAGTGGGGGATACGGTTACCATGTATAAATACATGGGTGGTCCATACACTGTGTGCATAATTATCGCTCTTTAACCATGTGATCGGCTGCGTCCAATCGCAGCCGGTAACATGTAAACAAGGCAGTGCCGGTAATCGGCTCTCCTCGCCTCACATTGACAGAGAGTGTGGTGAGGAGAGCCGATCAGCGGCATCTCCACGCAGGGGGACATCTAGGAATGTAATCAGGGCACTGATCATCAGTGCCCTGATTACAATATTGCAATATAGTGTCACAAATCAGTGCCCACCATTTCCCACCAATGCCAGCTATCAGTGCCCACCAGTGGCAGCAATCAGTGCCCACCACTGTCCACGATTGCCTCCAATCAGTGCCCATTAGCGATGCCAGTCATTGTTGGCAATCAGTGCCGCCTATCAGTGCTGCCCATCACTGCTGTTAATCAATGCCCATCAGTAATGCCCATCAATGTCGCCCATCAGTGCCACCCATATGTGCCCATCAGTACCGCCTATCGGTGCCCACCAGTGCCGCCTATCAGTGCGACATATCAGTACCACCTATCAGTGCCCATAAGTGCGGCATATTAGTGCCTCCTCATCAGTGCAACCTAATCAGTGCCCATAAGTGCCGCCTTATCAGTGCCCACTGGTTCAGGCTATCAGTGCCTGAACTTTGAATTTTCTAAATTTTTGGTCTTTTTTTTTGTAAAAAATAATAAAACCCAGCAGTGATTAAATACCGCCAAAAGAAAGCTCTATTTGTGTGAAGAAAATGATAAAAAAAAAATTGTTTGGGTACAGTGTAGCACAACCGCGCAATTGTCATTCAAAGTGTGACAGCGCTGAAAGCTCAAAAATGGCCTGGGCAGGAAGGGGGTGTAAGTGCCCGGTAGGCAAGTGGTTAAAGAAAGTGTCTTTTAAAAACTGGCAGTAGGTTCGGGAGTTAATTTTGAGTCCATCTTCAACCCGAAAAAGGTCCAACTAGCTCATCTTTAATAATTCCAGCCCATACCAGTACCCCACCTCCACCTTGCTGTTGTCTGAGTCAAAGTCAAGCTCTGGGCTCTTGTTACTGGTCCAGCCGCAGGCCCATCCATCTGGTCCATCAAGAGTCACTATCATCTCATCAGTCCATAAAACCTTTGAAAAGTCCATCTTCAGATATTTCCTGGCCCAGTCTTGACATTTCAAGGTATGTGTCTTGTTCAGTGGTGGTCGGGTTTCAGCCTTCCTTACCTTGGCCATGTCTCTGAGCACTGAACACCTTGTACCTCTGGCACTCCAGGTAGGTTGCAGTTCTGGAATATGACGGCACTGGAGGATGATGGGTTCCTGGTAGCTTCTCGTTTTGATTCTTCTCAAATCTTTGGCAGTTACGTCTTTTTTTTTTTTCTCAACACGTTTCTTGCAGGTACGTTTTCATGCAGCAGTGTGCATTTCCAACACGTTTTGGACTTTGGAGTGGCTAGAGGTAGCAGTCATTGACCGAAGCATGTTAATACCTTGTGCCCACACATGTTCTATAGGATTCTATAGGCCTCCCAATGCACTAAAATGCAGAAATGACAAAAGATCTTATTTTAGGAAAGCCAGAGAGTGATTGTGAAGTTTGCACATATAACAACCAATCGGACTGCACGGACCTGCTCTTTAAAGCTGAATTACAGGCGGATATAAAAGACACAAACAAATGCAGCGCTGTAATAATCAGTACATTATTAAAGTGGTTGTAAAGGCTCAGAGAAACCTTCTATGTGCAACAACCCCCCTCCCCCCCATAACTAATACTTACCTGAAGCCAATCTCGATCCAGCAATGTGCACAAGAGCAGGTCTCTTCCTCCTCAGTGGCCTATAGCTCCTGCTACTGTCAGCTACAGCCAATAAGGAGAGAGCAGGGAGCCGCGCTCCATGTGTGAACGGACACACAGGAGCGGTGGCTCGGCTCGGGTGCCCCCATTGCAAGCTGCTTGCTGTGGGGGCACTCGACAGTAGGGAGGAGCCAGGAGCGCCAGCGGGGGGGACATGAGAAAAGGAGGATCTGGGCTGCTCTGTGCAAAACCTCTGCACAGAGCAGGTAAGCATGACATGCACTTTATAAAAAAAAAAAAAATCTACCTTTTAATATAACTATTAAGTGGACCTTCAGTAATTTTTCATCTTTCCATCTATTAAATCTTCTGCCCTTGTTGTTTTAACTTTGGATAGTAAAACATATTTTTTCTGCTAGTGAATACCTTATACAGCCCACTTCCTGTTTCTTGTCTGGTCATTAGTCTTGACCAGTGATGGCGAACCTTGGCACCCCAGAGGTTTTGGAACTACATTTCCCATGATGCTCAGGCACTCTGTAATGTAGTGGAGCATCATGGGAAATGTAGTTCCAAAACATCTGGGGTGCCAAGGTTCGCCATCACTGGTCTAGGCTTAGGACATCATATACAGCTCTCTCTCTCACTCTTATGAGAGTTTGCCAGGAAGGGAGGGGGAGATGAGTCATAAGAGGGCCAATGAGAGCTGCAGAGCTGGAGTTGTGCCTCCTGTGTAAATCCAGAAAGTGAACAGGCAGCAGCTTCACCTGCCCACAGTTAAAATGGCTGCAGCCAGACTCAGTGGAGGGAGATTTCTGCAGCATATTTGGCAAGTCCAGAATCACAGTATATATAAAATAATATGCAAAGTAATTGGAGGGAAGCTTCAGAATGGCAAAGATGTTTTTTATTATAAATTATGTGAGCAGACTGCAGTTCCTCCTTTTAAAAAAAAATATATTGCAATCTCCTGTACAGCAGAGCTCTGATCAGGAAAAGGAGGAGCCACCCCACACAAGGAGCCAATCAGTTGTGCTGATTGGAGGAGAGAGCAGAGAGTTGAGCTCATCAGTCCACTGCTTCTCCTTCCACTGTCCAATCACAGGCTGGGGCAAGACCTGTAAGTGTTACTGACCAGCAGCAGAGAAAAATCAGGTCTCCTCCCTGCCAGACAGGGGCTTGTGCTATGTGTCAGAGCTGTGTAACTCTCAGGACTGGATGGACAGAAGTACAAGTGCTTTGTAATTCAGATCCCGTATATGTTTTTTATCTGTGTATTTAATATGTTGAGTTTGGGTGAAGTTTCTCTTTAAGCTGCTCATACAAATGTCTTGATTATTTTTTGTTTTCACCCCTCCTCCCCCCCCTCCTTTGTCACTCACGGTTTCTCTTATCTCCATCTATGGGGGGGGGGGTTTGGGGGTCACTCCTCTTGTCTGCCTCCATTGAGTGACTCTCCGGCTCTTGTGTGTTTTATGTTACAGAGAGACCCTGGGTCTGGAATATTCCCTATGTCAACGCGCCGGATTCACACGGAAATATCTGGTGTCCCTCGTAGGATTCTCGCACTGCGTGAAGCAACTCGCAGAATCTCCGATCCTCTTCCTAAGAAATATGTGAAGATTTTTTTTTTTTTTTTATAATTTCATAAACAAGCTGACTTGAATAAATTGAGGTATTTATATATTTCTGTGATCCTGGAGAATTTTTTTTAAAAAATTTTTATCTTTTTTTTTTTTTTTTGGGTGGGGTATTATTGTAGAGTGCCTTATGAATGGCAATTCATTTAAACTTTGTCAAGCTAAAGCTTTTTCTAGTTTTGGATTGAGTTGGAAAGGGTTAGATTCTCAGTTTTTTATTATTTTCTGGGGCTCCTTTGGAGAAATTTTCACGTTTTTTTTTTTTATACATGGTTACATTGATGCAGATTGGACCCATGTAACGATGTGTATACCATGGAAAAGAAAAAAGTCCTGGACGGCCGCACACCACTAAAGGCATCTTTATTGCAAAAAATTTAAATCTGATGCAGTCTCTTCATACAAAAGAAACAGGGGAAAACAGCTAACGCGTTTCACACCATGTGGTGGTGCTTAATCATGATTAAGCACCACCACATGGTGTGAAACGCGTTATACTCCAGTGATGGCTGCATTTTTCGGGGCGGGTTTTCTGATGGTGACAACCATGGTCTATGCCTAGGTAATGTGTGCTGAAACAGCCCCTTGTGGTCTCCATCAGCAACAATCCACTGTGTGAGCAATGTGAAAAATATACACTCACCGGCCACTTTATTAGGTACACCTTGCTAGTCCCGGGTTGGACCCCCTTTTGCCTTCATTCTTGGTGGCATAGATACAACAAGGTGTTGGAAACATTCCTTTCCTCAGAGATTTCGGTCCATAGTGACATGATAGCATCACACAGTTGCTGCAGATTTGTCGGCTGCACATTCATGTTGCCAATCTCCCGTTCCACCACATCCCAAAGGTGCTCTATTGGATGAGATGTGGTGAGTGTGGAGGACATTGGAGTACAGGGACCTCATTGTCCAGTGGTGAGATGATTGGAGCTTTGTGACATGGAGCATTATCCTGCTGGAAGGAGCCATCAGAAGATGGGGACACCGTAGTCATAAAGGGATGGACATGGTCAGCAACAATACTCAGGTAGGTCGTGGGGTTTATACGATACTCAATTGGTACTAAGGGGCCCAAAGTGTGCCAAGAAATTGATCCCTCCCACCATTACACCCCCACCACCAGCCTGAACCGGTGATACAAGGCAGGATGGATCCATGAGCCAAATTCTGACCCCCACCATCTGAATGTCGCAGCCAAAATCATCATCAGACCAGGAAACGTTTTTCTAATCTTCTATTGTCCAATTTTGGTGATCCTGTGCCAATTGTAGCCTTAGTTTCCTGTTCTTAGCTGATAGGAGTGGCACCCGGTGTGGTCTTCTGCTTCTGTAGCCCATCTACTTCAAGGTTGGATGTGTTGTGCGTTCTGAGATGGTATTCTGCATACCTTGGTTGTAACGAGGGGTTATTTGAGTTACTGTTGCCTTTCTATAATCTCAAACCAGTCTGTCCATCAACGAGGCATTTTCCGCCACACAACTGCCGCTCACTGGATATTTTCATTTTTTACCATTCTCTGTAAACCCGAGAGATGGTTGTGTGTGAAAATTCCCAGTAGATCAGCAGTTTTTTAAATACTCAGACCAGCCCGTCTGGCACCAAAAACTGCGGTATGCCACGGTCAAAGTCGCTTAAATCCCCTTTCTTCCCCATTCTGATGCTCAGTTTGAACCTCAGCAAGTCGTCTTCACCGCGTCTTGATGCCTAAATGCATTGAGTTGCTGCCGTGTGATTGGCTGATTAGCAAATTGTGTTACCAAACAATTGAACCTAATAAAGTGGCCGGTGAGTGTATACAGTACACCATCGATTACTTTGTTCAGCCTTTCGCCATTTTTTTATTTATCGCAACACTATTTATGTATAATGTGGTTTCTATGACAAATGTCTCATAGTGTGTTTGCAGCTGTTCACTTTCATTTTTGGCACACAAGCGCGTTTTGTTTTTTTTTTCTCTTCACATGTAAGTCTCCTTCAGAAGCTGTGTGACAGAGTGACAACTTAGGAGGACAGTTGAGGGACGGTGACAGCCGTTGTCATGATATAACAGGAAGTGCTTGAATGAGGACCTTCATGGCAGGATCAGGGATGCCTGCAATGGCTTCATTGTATTTTTTAGGGCGGGTTTTCTGATGGTGACAGCCGTGGTCTATGCCTGGTCTCCATCAGGAACCGTTCACTGCGCGAGCAATGCACAAATATACGTGCATAAGAAATGCTCAAAGTTGTGTTCCCACATTGGAAAGAATCTCCACTACCAAACGGCCAGAAGACTAGGACTCTTTTTATACAGAAGAGTCCTACACAGCATGTGATAATAATGGTCAGCACTGAGCAAGGCCTTCAACTTCCTCCAGTGGACTCAGCAGTTGACCAAAGGCACCAGTACACATGAGCGTCCTCCACTTTTGCATCTCCACACATGCTCAGAAAAAAACACGGGACCGAACGCTCCTCATGTGAAATTCCTAATATCAAATTTATTAAAACATAAAATTGCACTTTACATGGTGAGAAAGAAGTCACCGCACAGTAAAAAAAAAATACAACTGCGGTCATCACAGGTTTACATCCAGTCGATTTCCGGTAGCGTGATGACATCTGCATGTAGCTCCACCCTACGCGTTTCATCAAACATAACGTCTTCCATTGGAGGACGTGGAAAGCCTTGCTCTGCACTGACCACATGCTGTATATAACTCTCCTGTAATAAGAGACTTGCATTTATGCGCGCATGTAAATGGTGTTCACACCACACGTGTGGGGTATCGCCGCAAACGTTACAGCGAGAGCATTCATTCTAGCGCAAGACCCCCACTGTATCTCTAAACTGTTAACCTGGAAATATTTTTAAAGTGCCGCCTATGGTGATTTTTAACCACTTCCGGACCGCCCACTGTATATATACGTCATTTTTTTGAAGATGGATATCTCGGTAACGGCAGCAGCTGCTGCCACAACCGAGGTATCCATCTTTTCAGCGGGCGGTTCCGTACACGATAATGGTGGTCTCTGCAGCGGGTTCGCCACGAGATGCCACCCCCCCTCCCGCCGCTCTCCCGCACCCTCCGCCGCTTACCGGAGCCGTCGGTAGCGGCGGAGGCGATCGGGTCCTTTCCCTGCTTGGGTATGGAGACGAGTGAGGCCAAGATGGCGCCCACCCGTCTCCATACCATGTGGCGGCCGGAGCAACGTCATTACGACGGCTCCGCCCACTTCTCTTAAAGGCACAATTTTTTTGTGTCATTTTTTTAAACGACTTTTTTTTTTTTTATTTGCATTTTAGTCTAAATATGAGATCTGAGGACTTTTTGACCCCCCAGATCTCATATTTAAGAGGACCTGTCATGCTTTTTTCTATTACAAGGGATGTTTACATTCCTTGTAATAGGAATAAAAGTGATCCAAATTTTTTTTTTTTTTAAAAACAGTGAAAAAAGAAATAATAAAAAAAAAAAATTTTTTTAAAGCGCCCTGTCCCGACGAGCTCGCGCGCAGAAGCGAACGCATACGTGAGTAGCACCCGCATATGAAAACGGTGGTCAAACCACACATGTGAGGTATCGCCGCGACCAGTAGAGTGAGAGCAATAATTCTAGACCTCCTCTGTAACGCAAAACATGCAACCTGTAGAATTTTTTAAACGTCGCCTATGGAGATTTTTAAGGGTAAAAGTTTGACGCTATTCCACGAGCGGGCGCAATTTTGAAGTGTGACATGATGGGTATCAATTTACTTGGCGTAACATTATATTTCACAATATCAAAAAAAATTGGGCTAACTTTACTGTTGTCTTATTTTTTTTTTCAAAAAAGTGAATTTTTTCCAAAAAAAGTGCGCTTAGAAGACCGCTGCGCAAATACGGTGCAAAAAAAAGTATTGCAATGACCGCTATTGTATTCTCTAGGATGTTAGAAAAAAAACAATATATAATGTTTGGGGGTTCTAAGTAATTTTCTAGCAAAAAAAACTGTTTTAAACTTGTAAACACCTAAAATCCAAAACGAGGCTAGTCTTGAAGTGGTTAAGTACCGTAGTTTTGGTGCCATTCCACGAGCGAGTGCAATTTAAAAAGCTTCATATGTTAGTTATCTGTTTACTTGGTGTAACATCATCTTTTATATTTTAACAGATAATTAGGTATTACTTTGTAGTTTTTTTGTAATTAAAATTAATTAAAGTGTATTTTTTTTCCCCCCAAAAAAATTGCGTTTGAAAAATGGCTGCGCAAATTCTGCGTGAGATGAAAAATGGAAACGCCCATCATTTTGTCCTCTAGGGTCTCTGCTTAAAAATAAATTTATAATGTTGGGGAGGTTTTCAGTCATTTTCTAGCAAAACAATGATGATTTTTAAATGTAGGAGAGAAATGCCAGCATTGGCCTTGTAGGGAAGTAGTTAAAGTGGAGTTCCACCCACTTTTACAACTCTTCAGCATCCCTCACTAAACTGTGCACTGTAAACTAATTAGATTTTTTTTTTTTTCTCAGCACCTACTGTATATCTGCTGTATTCATTTTTCACTTCCTCCTCTCTGGCCGCGGCCCATCGCATCATTTCCTGTTTGCAGTGCCTTCTGGGAAGGGGTGGCAACTTCCTCTGACACTGCCCGTTGCTATGGAAACCTGACCTGAAACCTATTACACTACTTGTGCTGCACTGAGCATGTGCGAGATCTGCAAGGATGAGATCCAGGAAGAAATACAGTCTGGCTTCAGATGCCCACACTTAAGATGGCCACGGCCTGCTGTAAGTTTATAAAATAACAAACTACTGCTATAAACTAACAAAACAGACCTTAATTTACAGACTAACATTACTAGAACACATTAAGCTTGTGTATTATAGGGGTATTTTTATTTAAAAACTATGATTTCGGCCGGAACACCACTTTAACCACTTCCCGCCCGCCCTATAGCGGATTGACGGCCGGGAAGTGGTTGTGTTATCCTGACTGGGCGTCATATGATGTCCAGCAGGATAACATGCCGCAGCGCGCCCCCGGGGGCGCGCATCGCGGCGATCGGTGGAGCAGTGTGTCAGTCTGACACACCGCTACACTGATCTTGGTAAAAAGCCTCCGGCGGAGGCTCTTTACCACGTGATCAGCCGTGTCCAATCACGGCTGATCACGCTGTCAATAGGAAGAGCCGTTGATCGGCTCTTCCTCACTCGCGTCTGACAGACGCAAGTAGAGGAGAGCCGATCGGCGGCTCTCCTGGCAGGGGGGGTCTGCGCTGATTGTTTATCAGCGCAGCCCCCTCGCAGATCACCCCACTGGACTATCAGGGATGCCACTAGGACCACCAGGGAAGGGGCAACGTGGATGGCCAGGTATGTACCACATGGCCATCCACATGTGCCCAATCTGTGCCAATCAGTGCCCACAAATGGGCACTGATTGGCACTATTATGCCAATGATATGCCCAGCAATGCCCAGCAATGCTATATCAGTGCCACCTGTCATTGCCCATCTGTGCCACCAGTCATTGCCCATCGGTGCCACCTGTCAGTGCCCATCTGTGCCCATCAGTGCCCACCTATCAGTGCCCATCAGTGCCACACATCAGTGCCACACATAAGTGCCCATCAGTGCCACCCATATATGCCAATCAATGCCACCTACGAGTGCCCATCAGTGCCGCCTATGTTTGCCCATCGGTGCCACCTATGAGTGCCCATCAGTGCCGCATACCAGTGCCACCTATCAGTGCCCATCAGTGCCACCTATCAGTGCCCATCAGTGCCACCTATCAGTGCCCATCATCAGTGCCCGTTAGTGCCACCTCATCAGTGCCACCTCATTGGTGCCACCTCATAGGTGCCCATCAGTGCCGCCGTATCAGTGCCCATCAGTGCAGCTATATCAGTGCCCATTATTGAAGGAGAAACGTACTTATTTACAAAAAAATTTAACAGAAACAAAGAAAAACTTGTTTTTTTTCGAAATTTTCGGTCTTTTTTTATTGCGCAAAAAATAAAAACCGCAGAGGTGATCAAATACCACCAAAAGAAAGCTCTATTTGTGGGAACAAAATGATAAAAAAATTGTTTGGGTACAGTGTAGCATGACCGCGCAATTGTCATTCAAATTGCAACAGCACTGAAAGGTGAAAATTGGGCTGGGCGGGAAGGTGTCTAAGTGCCTGGTATTGAAGTGGTTAATGACAGGTCCTCTTTAAGTTCAGGCTTGGCGTTGAAGGCCATTAAGCTGTGATAGTGTAGAGAGAGCAAACTTCAAGGGAGCAAATTTTCCAAGGATGAGGGCTGCTCTCCAGGATTTAGACTGGGAGGGAATATTGGCATCGATAAACACAGAACAGAAATGGGAACTCTTCAAAAAGACTGTTTGGGACCTCACTGCAAAGTATATTCCCATGGGCAATAAGTTTAAAAGGCTAAAAACAAAACCTATGCGGCTCACGGCCAAAGTTAAAAAAAAAGCTATAAACAATAAGAAAAGAGCTTTTAAAAAAATATAAAAATGAAGGAACACTAGTGTCATTTAAATGTTACAAAGAATTCAACAGAATATGTAAAAAGGAAATCGAGGATGCAAAAATTCAAAATGAACGACAGATCGCAAAAAATAGTAGGACAAACCCCAAAAAATTCTTCAAATATATTAATAGTAAAAAGGTGAGGTCTGAGCATGTAGGCCCTTTACAAAATAATCTAGAGTGGGTGACTGGGGACAAGGAGAAGGCTAATTTATTAAATACTTTCTTCAGCTCTGTGTATACAAAAGAGCATAGGGGAGGTCATGTCCATAATGGGGGTGGTAGTGACACAGCCCCGAATGATCCACAATGGCTCAAAAGTGATATGGTCCAGAAATATTTAACATAATAAAGGTGGATAAAGCACCTGAACCTGATGGCATCCACCCACGGATCCTAAAAGAACTGAGCTCTGTAGTTTCAAAGCCATTGTATCTCATTTTTAGGGACTCATTAATGACGGGAATAGTACCACTGGATTGGCACGGGTGCGAACGTGGTGCCTATATCAAAAAAGGGATCAAAGTCTTTACCAAGTAACTATAGACCTGTTAGTTTAATGTCTATAGTCGGGAAGATACTGGAGCATTTAATAAAAGACCACATAGACGAGTTCTTGCTGGAAAAAAACATTTTAAACAATGGAGACAGCATGGATTCATGAAAGAAGTTGTCAGACAAACCTGATTTCTTTTTATGAAGAGGTAAGTAAAACCTTGGACAGAGGGGTGGCTGTGGACGTGGTTTACTTGGACAGAGGGGTGGCTGTGGACGTGATATACTTGTATTTTGCAAGAGCGTTCGACACAGTTCCCCACACGCGGCTCATGGGTAAGGTAAAGTCTACAGGCTTGGAAATATCAGTTTGTAAATGGATAGAAAAGACAGAATTCAGAGAGTAGTGGTTAATGATTCTTACTCTGAATGGTCTAAGGTTATTAGTGGTGTACCCCAAGGTTCAGTGCTGGGACCCTTACTTTTTAATACCTTTATAAATGATATAGGGTCTGGGATTAAAAGTAACATTTCTGTCTTTGCCGATGACACCAAGCTATGTAGTGGAATAACGTCCTTACAGGATGTCTCCAACTTACAAGCCGACCTCAATGCTCTGTCTAATTGGGCGACTATGTGGCAGATGAGGTTTAATGTTGAGAAATGTAAAGTTCTGCACTTGGGGGCTAAGAATATTCAACATACATACTAGGGGGAGTACACCTGGGGGAATCCATGGTGGAGAAGGATCTGGGGGTTTTGGTAGATCAGAAGCTCAATAATAGCATGCAATGCCAAGCTGCGGTTTCCAAAGCGAGCAAAGTCCTTTCTTGTATTAGGAGAGGTATGGACTCCAGAGAGAGGGAGATAATTTTGCCCCCCTGTTCAAATCAATAATAAGACCTCATCTGGAATATGCAGTTCAGTTTTGGGCACCAGTTCTCAAAAAGGATATCGGGGAACTGGAGAAAGTGCAGAGAAGGGCAACCAAACTGATAAGAGGCATGGAGGAGCTCAGCTATGAGGAAAGATTAGAGGAAATGAATTTATTCACTCTTGAGAAGGGGAAAATAAGGGGGAATATGATCAAATGTACAGTGGGGACGGAAAGTATTCAGACCCCCTTAAATTTTTCACTCTTTGTTATATTGCAGCCATTTGCTAAAATCATTTAAGTTAATTTTTTTCCTCATTAATGTACACACAGCACCCCATATTGTGAGAAAAACACAGAATTGTTGACATTTTTGCAGATTTATTAAAAAAGAAAAATTGAAATATCACATGGTCCTAAGTATTCAGACCCTTTGCTGTGACACTCATATATTTAACTCAGGTGCTGTCCATTTCTTCTGATCATCCTTGAGATGGTTCTACACCTTCATTTGAGTCCAGCTGTGTTTGATTATACTGATTGGACTTGGTTAGGAAAGCCACACACCTGTCTATATAAGACCTTACAGCTCACAGTGCATGTCAGAGCAAATGAGAATCATGAGGTCAAAGGACCTGCCTGGAGAGCTCAGAGACAGAATTGCGGCAAGGCACAGATCTGGCCAAAGTTACACAAAAATTTGTGCTGCACTTAAGGTTCCTAAGAGCACAGTGGCCTCCATAATCCTTAAATGGAAGACGTTTGGGGCAACCAGAACCCTTCCTAGAGCTGGCCGTCCGGCCAAACTGAGCTATCGAGGGAGAAGAGCCTTGGTGAGAGAGGTAAAGAAGAACCCAAAGATCACTGTGGCTGAGCTCCAGAGATGCAGTCAGGAGATGGGAGAAAGTTGTAGAAAGTCAACCATCACTGCAGCCCTCCACCAGTCGGGGTTTTATGGCAGAGTGGCCCGACGGAAGCCTCTCCTCAGTGCAAGACACATGAAAGCCTGCATGAAGTTTGCTAAAAAACACCTGAAGGACTCCAAGATGGTGAGAAATAAGATTCTCTGGTCTGATGAGACCTAGATAGAACTTTTTGGCCTTAATTCTAAGCGGTATATGTGGAGAAAACCAGGCATTGCTCATCACCTGTCCAATACAGTCCCAACAGTGAAGCATGGTGGTGGCAGCATCATGCTATGGGGGTGTTTTTCAGCTGCATGGACAGGACGACTGGTTGCAATCGAGGGAAGGATGAATGCGGCCAAGTACAGGGATATCCTGGATGAAAACCTTCTCCAGAGTGCTCAGGACCTCAGACTGGGCTGAAGGTTTACCTTCCAACAAGAAAATGACCCTAAGCACACAGCTAAAATAACGAAGGAGTGGCTTCACAACAACTCCGTGACTGTTCTTGAATGGCCCAGCCAGAGCCCTGACTTAAACCCAACTGAGCATCTCTGGAGAGACCTAAAAATGGCTGTCCACCAACGTTTACCATCCAACCTGACAGAACTGGAGAGGATCTGCAAGGAGGAATGGCAGAGGATCCCCAAATCCAGGTGTGAAAAACTTGTTGCATCTTTCCCAAAAAGACTCATGGCTGTATTAGATCAAAAGGGGCTTCTACTAAATACTGAGCAAAGGGTCTGAATACTTAGGACCATGTGATATTTCAGTTTTTCTTTTTTAATAAATCTGCAAAAATGTCAACAATTCTGTGTTTTTCTGTCAATATGGGGGGCTGTGTGTACAATATGGGGTGCTGTGTGTACAATATGGGGTGCTGTGTGTACATTAATGAGGGAAAAAATGAACTTAAATGGTTTTAGCAAATGGCTGCAATATAACAAAGAGTGAAAAACGTAAGGGGGTCTGAATACTTTCCGTCCCCACTGTATAAGGGGTCCATATAGTGAACTTGGTGTTGAGTTATTCACTTTATGGTCATCACAGAGGACACGGAGGCACTCTTTACGTCTAGAGGAAAAGAGATTTCATCTCCAAATACGGAAAGGTTTCTTCACAGTAAGAGCTGTGAAAATGTGGAATAGGCTCCCTCCAGAGGTGGTTCTGGCCAGCTCAGTAGATTGCTTTAAGAAAGACCTGGATACTTTCCTAAATGTACAGAATATAACTGAATACTGACATTTATAGGTAAAGTCGATCCAGGGAAAATCCGATTGCCTCTTGGGGGATCAGGAAGGAATTTTTTTTCCCCTGCTGTAGCAAATTGGAGCATGCTCTGCTGGGGTTTTTTGCCTTCCTCTGGATCAATGGAGGGTATAAAATGGGTATATTGGATTGTACGATATTTTTTATTTTATTTATTGTTTTTAAGGTTGAACTGGTGTCTTGTGTCTTTTTTCAACCTGACTAACTATGTAACTATGTAGAGAGGGCAAACGGATAGAAACTGTGATAAGACGAGTAGTTTATGGCAGGAAGGTACCCACCATCTGTCCAAATATTAATCAGCAGCTCGCGTGTCACCCTGCGAGGTTCCGGGTCCGCGTCCGGCGCGCTTGTATGGATGTGAAGCATCCTCAACGATCGTATTTCCCTACAGCTACGCAGAAGGCCGATAAACAAACGATTGCAGGCTTCCAGTACAATGGAGCTTTGTGTGCAGCGGTAATTGGATTATAAACAGCGCAGGAGAATTTCCATAGGACGGATTTGTCATCCTCTATTCTGGAGCCTCATTACATATGAGCATCCGATCAAATCCCGCTTTATCTTTTATTCGGCAACAATCATACATTGCCTTTTATAAATCATAAATGGATGTGTACAGAGCGGAGGCGTGGGAGTATATCATATACAAGCACTAACATTTTATTACCAAAGAAAAGAAAAATCAGTCAAATGGCGTATTTATAAAGCAGTGAATGTGAATTCGATCAAACGTTTGCTGCAGATGAATCGATCGCTGTTTGATGCCAATATTGAGTATGATTGGGATCTGGGCAAATAAAGTTACATCGAAAATTCAATAATAAAATGACCTTGGCTCTGTTATATTATTAGCCAATATACACTATATTACCAAAAGTATTGGGACGCCTGCCTTTACACGCACATGAACTTTAATAGCATCCCAGGACTCTGTGCAGGCCGGTCAAGTTCCTGCACCCCAAACTCGCTCATCCATGTCTTTATGGACCTTGCTTTGTGCACTGGTCCAAATCATTTGGTGGAGGGGGGATTATGGTGTGTGGGGTTGTTTTTCCAGGGGTTGGGCTTGGTCCCTTATTTCCAGTGAAGGGAACTCCTAAGGTGTCAGCATACCAAGACATTTTGGACAATTTCGTGGTCCCAACTTTGTGAGAACAGTTTGGGGATAGCCACTTCCTGTTCCAACATAACTGCGCACCAGTGTACAAAGCAAGGTCCATAAAGACATGGATGAGCAAGTTTGGGGTGGAGGAACTTGACCGACCTGCACAGCCCTGACCTCAATCCGATAGAAAACCTTTGGGATGAATTAGAGTGCAGACTGCAAGCCAGGCCTTCTCATCCAACATGGTTCACCATCCAAGAATGGTCAATCATCTCCATAGACACACTCCTAAACCTTGTGGACAGCCTTCCCAGAGAAGAGTTGAAGATGTTATAGCTGTAAAGGGCGGGCCAACTCAATATTGAACCCTACAGACTAAGACTGGGATGCCATTAAAGTTCATGTGTGTGTAAAGGCAGGCGTCCCAATACTATTGGTAATGTAGTGTGTGTGCATGGAAAAAAGAGTCTTCAACCCCCCCTATAGGGTGTAAGAAAAGGTGCCATTGGTATGGACTGGTTTCCTTCTAGTAACAATAGTGGACCATACCTATGTAATGTGTGCCAGTACTGTCGCTCGGAGTCTCCATCAGGGGCCCAAGTGACAGGGTGACAACACCCTGATTATGACATATTAGGGTGGCTGTAACATGAAGGGGGCCTTTGAAGTTCAGGCGGGGTCTCTGATGTGATGGGGGGGGGCTCTTATATGATAGGGGAAACTCTGATATGAAAGTAGACCCCTGATTTGGTTAGGGGACTCTGATGTACAGGGGAGACTCCGACGTGAAAGAGAACCTTTGATGTGGTAGGGAAGATCAGATCAGATGGGGGAACCTCTGATGTGATGGGAGGATTATGACATGTTGGGGTGACTCTGACATGAACGGGAACTTTTCTGTGAAGGAGGGGCTCTGATGTGATGAGGGGCTCTTATCTGAAAGGGGGACCTCTGATATGAAGGGAGACCCCTGATTTGAAAGGGGAACACTGATGTGAAGGGGAGTTTTTGACCTGATGAGTTGATTCTGACATGGGGGGGACTCTGATGTGAAAGGAGTTCTGATGTTATGGAGGAACTCTGATGTGATGGAGGGCTCTCATGTACAGGGGGACTGGCGTAATGGGGTGACTGGCATGAAGAGGAGGCCTTTGTGATGGGGAAGATCTGATGGGATCTCTGATGTGAGGGGGGGGATTATGACGTATTGGGTGACTCTAACATAAAGGGAGGCCTTTGATGTGAAGAAGGGGCTCTGATGTAATGAGGGGGCTCTTATGTGATGGGAGACCTCTGATTATAAAGGGAGACCCTGATTTGATGGGGGAACTCTGATGTGAAGGGGAGCCTTTGATGTGATGGGTTGACTCTGACATGGTGGGGGGGAGGGAATCTGATATGAAGGGGGGTTCTGATATTATGGGGGAACTTTGATGTGATGAAGGGCTCTGAAGTGATAGGGGGACTCTGACATGAAAGGGAGCTTTTGATGTGATAGGTTGACTCTGACATGATGAGGGGGGATGCTCTGATGTGATTGGAGGACCTCTGATGTTATAGGAGGTCCTCTAATGTTATGGGGGAATCTCTGATGTGATGGGAGACTTCTGATGTGATGGGGGGACCTCTCATGTGATCGAGGGACCTCTGATGTGATAGGGGGAGCGCTGATGTGATAGGGGAAACTCCAATGTTATGGGGGACCTTTAATGTAATGGGAGACCTCTGATGTGATGGGGGGACCTCTGGCATTAAAGGGAGTCTTTGATGTAATGGGTTTACTCTGACATGATGGGGGTGGGAGACTAATGTGAAGGGGGGTTCTGATATTATGGGGTGACCTTTGATGTGATGGGGGACCTCTGATGTGATAGTGGGACCTCTGATGCGATAGGGGACCTTTGATGTGTTGGCAGACCACTGATATGATGGGGGACCTCCGATGTGATGGGGTGACCTTGGATGTGATGGGGGACCTCTGATGTGATAGGGGGACCTCTGATGTGATAGGGGGACCTCTGATGTGATAGGGGGACCTTTGATGTGTTGGCAGACCACTGATGTGATGGGGGGACCTTTGATGTGATGGGGGACCTTTGATGTCATGGGAGAACACTGATGTGATGGGGGGACCTCTGAAGTAATGGGGAGACCTCTGACATTAAAGGGAGACTTTGATGTGATGGGTTGACTCTGACTTGATGGGACGGGCTCTGATGTGAAGGGGGGTTCTGATATTGTGGGGGACCTCTGATGTGATGAGGGGACCTCTGACATTATGGGGGGACCTCGGATGGGAGACCTCTGATGTTATAGGAGGACCTCTGACATGATGGGTTGACTCTGACATGATGGGGGGGAGGTGACTCTGATGTGAAGGGGGGTTCTGATATTGTGGGGGACCTCTGACGTGATGGGGGACCTCTGACGTTATAGGAGGACTTCGGACAGGATGGGGGGGCCTTTGATATGATGGGGAGACCTCTGATGTTAGACTTTAGATTTGAAACATGCTTCAAATCTTTACGTCGTAACTCCCCCGGACCCAGAAATCCGCTCGTCTGTATGCTAGTCCGACGGACAAAAACCGACGCTAGGGCAGCTATTGGCTACTGGCTATCAACTTCCTTATTTTAGTCCGGTGTACGTCATCACGTACGAATCCGTCGGACTTTGGTGTGATCGTGTGTAGGCAAGTCCGGTCGTTAGAAAGTCTGTTGAAAGTCCGCCCAAACTCCATTGAAAGTCTGTCAGACGGGCTGTCGGACTTTTGTAGGTGAAAAGTCCGACCGTGTGTACGCGGCATAACGCCTATGTTTTTTACATTTTAGACTAGGGGTGCCCTGGGACTTTTCCTTTTTAAAGAGTGCCGAGACTGGGAACCTCTGAAAAGGGCAAAACGTGTCTAAGGAGTTCTCTACTAGTGGAGAACTAGAGCTGAAGCCATCTTTCTCTTTCGTTTATTGGCAGATACAGCGCTCCATTATTCAGAACCATAGGGTTATATCGCCCCCTACAGGAGTAGGACACTAGCCAGAAAAAAGACTTGCTACGCCTATGGCCAATCCTAGGTGGTATACACCCCCCTCTCTTCTATAGGCCTTCTGTTTTTTTCTGCCTAGTTAGGAGCAGGGCTGACGCATGAGAGAAAGGCCCCCACCCGTCTTCCCGATTCCCGGCTCCCGCAGCCGCCTCCCGCACACATGCAGCCCACAGTGGCTGGCTTGCTGTAACTCATGCCCCTCCACCCTCTGCCAAGCACGCCCATACACAGCGGTGCAGCTACAGCAAGGCGGCCGTGGGAGCCGGGAATCGGGAAGACGGGTGGGGGGGGCTTTCTCTCATGCAGGGGGCGGAGTGTGACAAACGCCCCCATAAGCGGCCAGTGACTGGCAGAGGTGGAGCCTTGTGCTCCGCCTACCCTCCTCCGCACTGCTTTCCTTTACTCTTCTTGGCACCAGGGCGGGGTCTGGCTGTGACGTCAGGAGCAGGAGGAGAGAGAGGGAGAGGAGCATGAGGGAAATCCCCAGGACAGCAGGTAAAACTATTGAATAAATTATATCAGTGTTATGGGTACAGTGGCAGCATTTGATGGGCACAGTGTCGGTATTTGATGGGCACAGTGGTGACATTTGATGGCACAATGGCTATATTTGATGGGCACAGTGGCAGCATTTGATGGGCACAGTGGCTGCGTTTGAGGGCACAGTGGCTGCGTTTGAGGGCACAGTGGCTGCATTTGAGAGCACAGTGGCTACAATTGATGGGCACAGTGGCAGCATTTGATGGGCACAGTGGCTGCATTTGAGGGCACAGTGGCTGCATTTGAGGGCACAGTGGCTGCCTTTGATAGGACACAGTGGCTGCATTTGATGGCACAGTGGCTGCGTTTGATGGCACAGTGGTTGCGTTTGATGGCACAGTGGTTGCGTTGGATGGCACAGTGGCTGCGTTTGATGGGCACAGTGGCTGCGTTTGATGGGCACATTGGCTGCGTTTGATGGGCACATTGGCTGCGTTTGATGGGCACAGTGGCTGCGTTTGATGGGCACATTGGCTGCGTTTGATGGGCACATTGGCTGCGTTTGATGGGCACAGTGGCTGCGTTTGATGGCACAATGGCTGCATTTGATGGAACAGTGGCTGCATTTTATGGGGCACAGTGAGGCTGCAATTGATGTCTTTTTTTCTGAATTTTTTAGTTTTTTTGCGCCCCCCCCCCAAAACATTTTGAGCACCAGCCGCCACTGCCATGTGCAAAGTGCTCCATGCATGCTAAAATCAATGCAAAGTCATTAAACAGTCCACATTTAGTGAAAGCGCATTAATATGCAGATTATGATATTGCAATAAAGTGCTCCCCCCCCTGTGAAAACATTAAAACTCAGCAGCTACAAATACTGCAGCTGCTGACTTTTAATATTAGGACACTTACCTGTCCAGGGATCCCTGTCGCCACCTCATGTGATGTATGGGATGTCGACACCTCAGCCGATTTTCGGATTGGCTCTCGGGTTTTGCCACCATCATTCATGGTAAGGGAAACCGACCAGTTCCCTACTGCACATGTGCGAGGCGCGTTGCACTTTCTGAATGGCCCAGTGGAGGAAGGAGGAGGGGGGGGGGCGCCATTTTGTTGAAGGTTGCCGCACCAAAGTGTGTCCCAATATATTTACACATAAGATGAAATCTTTTGACAGCCTTTCCTCCGACAGACTCCTGACAGTGTGGTGGAGGTAATCTCCAGAAATAGAAAGTATTTAACACAATTAGAGATCTGCTGCCTGCGGGGACATTGCACGGTAACAAGTTATCAAGTGATGTTAGCAAGAAGAGCCTCCTACGTTTATACGGAGGATTGCGAATCGCCGCTTCTCTAGCAGAACTAATTCCCAATTAGCCTTCCTCGGCGGCCCCGATGGTGCGTGTACAAGATTTCGGATTGTCTGGCATTGTTTTATCAGAGGAGCCATCTGCTGCTCTTCTGTTTCATAACTTTATGATAGATCACGTTTCCGCTAACAGGCAGCAGCTGTGATACAATGTATCACTGTCTCGTTCCCACTGTACTGTCTGTGGACCCTGCGTTGGGACACCCCCCCCCCCCCGGGGACAAGATTAGACGTTATTGCAGCAGAAAAAATTGTGATATTAAATGGAGGTACAAAAACCAAGAGTGAGATGTGACATACGCAGCTAAATCAGATATTAAACCCCAAGGGGTTGATTTAAAGGCAAATAGGTTGTTCACTTTGCAAGGGAATTTTTCTTTTAGTTGAGTGAATGTGATAAAAAAAAATCACTTTGCAAGGAAAATTGAAAAAAAAATTAAAAAAGGATGATGGTAGTCAGCAAAGCTTCACCTCATTCATGAAGCTAAGGGAAAATTCTCTTTCAAAGGGCACATCCTATTCGCCTTTAGTAAATCAACCCTTTAAGTGTGAGAGTTGTGGATAGTATGTGCTAGACCAGGGGGTAGGCAAACTTTTGAGCGCAGTGTGCCGAAAATTTTTTTCAAAGAAATTGAGCGTGCCGATTATAACACAAAAATGTTAACTTCACACTCTAAATCACGTAAAGGATTTTCTTATAAAGTAAATGCTGTAAACTACTTGAGTAATAGTGACTAACATCCTGTACTCTTATGTCTTAGATCAGCCCCAATTCATGCACCTTCACACCTCAGATCACTGTACCCCCTGCAAATCTGCCCCACCACTGTACCACCCTGCTCTTCTGTCCTACCACTGTAAACCCCCTGCTTATCTGCCCCAACAATGTATCCCCTTTCTCATCCGACCCACCACTGTATCTCCCTGCACATCTGCTCCACCGCTGTACCCCCATGTTCTTCTGTATCACCGCTGAACCACCTTCTCCCCTGTCCTAACACTGAACCCATCTGCCCCACCACTGTTCCCCCTGCTCTTCTGTCCCACCATTACAATTCCTTTCTCCTCTTCCCCGCCACTGTACCCTCCTGCACATCTGCCCCACCTCTGTACTCCCCCTGCTCTTCTGCCCCACCTCTGTATTCCCCCTGCTCTTCTGCCCCACCTCTGTAACTCCCTGCTTTTCTGCCCCACCTCTGTAACCCCCTGCTTTTCTGCCCCATCCTCTGTACTACCCTGCTTTTCTGCCCCACCTCTGTAACTCCCTGATTTTCTGCCCCACCTCTGTAACTCCCTGCTTTTCTGCCCCATCCTCTGTACTCCCCTGCTTTTCTGCCCCACCTCTGTAACTCCCTGCTCTTCTGCCCCACCTCTGAAACTCCCTGCTTTTCTGCCCCACCTCTGTAACCCCCTGCTCTTCTACCCCACCTCTGTAACCCTCTGCTCATCTGTCCCACTAACGCACCTCCCTTTCACATCTTCCCCAACACTGAACCCCCCCCCTGTCAGGTCACCTGAGACCAGGTGACAGATGCACTCCGTAGGAGTCGGAAGTGCACCGCTAAGGTAGTGGACCCTAGGACTGACTGCTGCGGATTGAACCCTGGGAGGTTCAGGAAGCAGGTCTACTGGATCACTAGCACAGATCCCAGTGGGCGCTAGAGCATAGATTCGCCAGGGTGCGGAGTCTAAGAGCCAGCAGGTGTTCACCAGAGCCACTAGTGGTGAGGATGGACTGCGCTGCAGTCTGGCTCCAGGTCGCGGCCCCCAGGGTCTCACAGCTCACGCTCACAGTAGACTACAGGAGATAGAGGAAGCAGCAGGCTGGAACAACAAGGATAGTAAAGGGATAGGGCAGAGGTCAGGGCGACTAGCAGACAGGAACAACAGAGTACACGCCAAAGGTTCAGGGTCACAGACAAACAGGGATAGTCAAGAAAACGCCAAGGTCGGTAACAGAGACAAACGTAGAGCACACGGCAAGCAGGAAACAGAAAGCCAAACACACAGTGAATACACAATGGTTGATCAGCACCGCTGACTTGCAGTGCACAGGTTAATATAGGGTTCCCTGATAGGGCCTGGGGTGGAGCCATGCTTAGAGGAGAGGTTATAAAAACAACCAGGTGAGAGTGGCTGGCCTCTACCTCTAAGGTAAGCTGACAGAGAAAGATTACTGCGTAACCATGACACCCCCCTGCTCATCTGTACCATCACTGTACTGTACTGTGCTCTTCTGTCTCACCGCTGAACCCCCTTCTCATCTCTCCCACCACTGTACCTCCTGCACTTCTGCCCAAGCACTGTACCCCCCTGAACATCTGCCCCACCGCTGTATCCTGTTCTTCTGCCCCACCACTGTACCTCCTGCACATCTGTCTCACCTCTGTACCCCCCTGCTCTTCTGCCCCACCACTGTACCTCCTGCACATCTGTCTCACCTCTGTACCCCCCTGCTCTTCTGCCCCACCTCTGTTCCCCCTGCTCTTCTGCCCCACCTCTGTTCCCCCTGCTCTTCTGCCCCACCACTGTAACCCCCTGCATATCTGTCCCACCAATGTACCTCTTTTTTCCTCTGCCCTGCCACTGTACCCCCTGCTCTTCTGCCCCACCAGTGTAACCCCCTTCTCATCTGGTCAATCACTGAACCCCCCCTGCTCCTTTGTCCTACCACTGTAACCCCCTACTCATCTGCCCCACCACTGAACCCCCTTCTCATCTCTTCCACCACTGTACCCCCTGCACATCTGCCCCACCATTGTACCCTCCTGCTCTTCTGTTCCACCGCTAAACCCCCCTTGCTCATCTGCCCCAACGCTGTACCCTCCTACTCATCTGCCCCCCCGCTGTACCCTTCTACTCATCTGCCCCACCACTGTACCCTCTTCTCATCTATGATATGTGTGATATGCAGGGTGGTGAAAGGAAGCAGAGATGAGACATCTACCTGTCCTGGCACACTTATCCTGCTGATCCACCTCTCGTATCCAGCCCATATGCCTGTATGTGATGTATGGGATGTATGTGATGTATGGGATATATGTGATGTATGGGATGTATGTGATGTATATGATGTATGTGATGTCACATACAAGCATCTGGAATAGAAAACAGGTCAGGGGCATTTTCCAAAAGCAGTGGGCCTGTATGCAAGATCGAGTCCCCACAGCTTGAGAAAAAGTGCGATGCCAAGCGCCGCAGAGTGCCGGGGTTCAGTAATAAGTGACGCAAAGTTCAGGGGTTGTGTGTAGGTGATGTAGAGGTTGGTAGTAGTAGATGATGCAGAGCTGAGGGGTCAGTAGTAAGTGACACATACACACACACAAACACATAAATATATATAGATATATATATCTATATATATATAGATAGATATCTATCTATCTATATATATATATTTTTTTTTTTTTTCTTTCAACAAAGTTCCCAGAAGCTCAACAGTAATTCCACAAACTGTCACCTGATTGGGGTTTTCTCAATCACAGTGAAGTCACTTCTTTCTGAGATTGGTAGTGGCAACCAAGCGAATCATCTTCCTCCAGATGGTGGGCGGGGCTAGCAGGACTGTGATTGGCTTTAGCCGTGCCCAATCACAGTCCTCCTCCTGGAAACAGGGACCTCCCCCCTAGCAGAACTGCACCAAATCTCTTCCCCATCACAAAATCTGACGATCACAGCTACAACAAAGTTAGAGAACCAAACAATGTTTCCCATTGTTTACAATGTGTGAGGGGCGCAGTGCCTCCCCCCTCAGTGCAGGTTCGGTGTGGGGGATTGTGAGATTGGAATGCATTAGCATCTCACTGACACTTCTCTGCACTGCTCTGCTGATGGGCAGGGCTGGTGCTACCACTAGGCAAACTAGGCAGCCGCCTAGGGCGCACTGCTGCCTAGGGCGCCCGGTCACTGGCATTCCTACTCTTTTCTCTCTGCAGCAAGCAACTAAGTCTCAGCATCAGCAGGCAGCTGCCACTCCGTTCGCACATAGTGTCAGAGGCGCAGCGGCGGCAGAGGACTGTGTCTGTGTCCCAACTCCTGAATGAATGGAAGCAAGCAAACATTCATTGATGGGCGCTGGTGAGGCTGCATTTGATGGGTGCTGATGAGGCTGCAACTGATGGGGGCTTCATTAAAAAGGTGGGGATATACATGGGCAGGGCAAAGGGGGTGGAGTCAGGGGTGGGGCGGCAAAATGAGGTTTCACCTAAGGTGTCAAAAATCCTTGTACCAGCCCTGCTGATGGGGAGGGAGTCGGTGCTGGCTTAAAAGCTTTGAGTGCCGCTCGCGGCACCAGTGCCTGGGGTTGCCTACCCCTGTGCTAGACCACACTTGGACTCATCTCACAAGATATAAATTGTATTAACCACTCACCGACCAGCCGCCATCATTATACTGCGGCAGGTCGTCTCGTTCCCGCAAATCGCCATAGCTGTACGTCGGCCCTTTAAACAGTTATAGCGCGCCTGCTGCAATGGCGGGGAAGCTGATGCACGTGGCCGGCGGCCACAGTGTCCGGCCGCCACCCGCGTTCGCTACGTAAAGCGGCAGAACGGGGATCTGTCAATCCCCGTTCACTAACCCGCCAGCCGTATGCATATAGGCGGCCTTTTACGAAAGAGAGTCTTTTTTCGCGGGTGCCGCTTATATGCATATCTTTCCGGGCTTTCACTAACAATCAGGGCCCCGGGACTCCTGGTTCCCGGGTCATCTGCTGTGATAGCCTCTGATTGGCTATCAACATGATCATTCACTTTGAGCCCGCCCCTGTGTTTACTTCCTCTTCTGAATGGAGAGGAAGATATGTTGTATCTTCCTCTCCTTGCAGGAGATGAAGCTGTAATAAAAAAAATGTGTTTAAAAAAATTAATTAAAAATAAAGAAAGGAATAACAAGATTAAGGTTTGCCATGGTTAGTGTTAGGGTCAAGGTTGGGGTCAAAGGTCATGGTCAGCATAATTGGGGTAGAATTAGAACTTGTATAGTTTCATAGTTGGTAAGGTTGAATAAAGACACTAGTCCATCCAGTCCAACTTGTGTACTTGGTGTATGTGTGTTCAATAATCATTTCCCATATCCCTGTATATTGTGTTTAAGATGCATGTCCAAGAGTCTTTTAAAGCTATGGATACTTCCCGCTGACACCACTAATTGTGGAAGAGAGTTCCACATCCTTAACGCCCTGACAGTGAAAAACTCCCTGCGCAGCTTAACCGGTTCCCGACCATGTCACGCAGATATACTGCGGAAGAAATCCCGTAGGGGTACGTCCTACCCTTTTTCGGCCACCAGAGGGCGCGCGCTGCACGCCGGGCACGATCGCCACCGGCCACGCCCGATCGCGTGCACGAGCGCCAGCACGGGGATTTGTGTGTGTAAACACACAAATCCCTGTGCTGTCAGAGGAGAGGAGCCATATCGTTTGTTCCTACTAAGTAGGAAAAACTATATGTCTCCTCTCCTAGCCAATCCTATCTCAACACAGTTAGAACACACAATTAACCCCTTGATCATCCCCTAGTGTTAACCCCTTCCCTGCCAGTGACATTTACACAGTAATCAATGCATTTTTATAGCATCGATTGCTGTATAAATGACAATGGTCCCAAAAATGTATCAGAAGTCTCGGATCTGTCCGCCGCAATGTCACAGTCACAATAAAAAATTCAGATCACCGCCATTACTAGTAAAAAAAAAAATAATAATAAAAATGCCATAAATCTTTCCCATAGTTTGCAGACACTATAACTTTTGTGCAAACCAATCAATATACGCTTATTGCGATTTTTTTTTTTTTTTACCAAAAATATGTAGAAGAATATATATTGGCCTAAACTGATGAAGAAATTTGTTTTTGTTTTTTTAAATTGGGGGATATTTATTATAGCAAAATGTAAAAAATTGTTTTTTTTTTTTTTAAATTGTCTCTCTTTTTTTGTTTATAGCACAAAAAATAAAAACCGCAGAGGTGATCAAATACCACCAAAAGAAAGCTCTATTTTTGGGGAAAAAAGGACGCAAATTTCGTTTGGGTACAACGTCTATCGGCCGCGCCATTGTCAGTTAAAGCGACACAGTGCCAAATTGTAAAAAGTGCTCTGGTCAGGAAGGGGGTAAAATCTTCCGGGGCTGAAGCGGTTAAACCACTTCTCTTCCAATCTCATTGTGTGGCCCCGTGTCCTCTCACACCCCCGGAGACTGGATAGTTTTCTTCCTACGCTGGGATCACCATTGCAGTATTTGTATTCTGCCATCATATTTCCTCTCAAGCGTTATGTTTTGCGTCAAGTTTAGTGCTTGTAGTTGTTCCTCTTCGTTGAGGTCCTCCAGCCCCCCTTATTAGTTTTGTCGCCCTTCTCTGAACTCTCTCCAGCTAAAGCACTTCCTTTCTGAGGATTGGTGACCAGAACTGGACGGAATACTCGAGATGTTGCAGAATTATCGTTTTATCTCTGGAATAAATTCCCTTTTTAATGCAATGCGAATAGTCTGCTGACTTTGCTTGCTGCTAGAAATGTACCGAAATTTCAGCGGCCAAAAATTGTGTTTTCAGCATTTTACCGATCGAGAAAAAGGGGCTGAAAACGCGCGTCATTTTGATGCAATTTCACCACAATTTTACTGTGCTTATGGTGTTTTTCATAGGTCATGTGATTCAGAAACGTAACACGGGTGTGTTATTGATGCAATCTTGCCGCGTTTTCAATGCATTTCAACGGGGCGGTGCGTTTTTGATGTGATTTTTTTTTTTTAACTGACCAATAATGCAGCAAGCAATATTTTTAACACCACAACGGAAGTGCAATGGACCAGCGTGAAGACATACATAGAATTTAAAGGGATGCATTATTCTTGAGCTTTTCTTGTGCAAAAGGTGTCAATAATGGTCGACAATAAATTCATATTAATTTCATTTCAATTCATGGTATTAATTAAAAAGTCAAATATAATACAATTCTTTATAAAGATATATATATATTTTTTTAAAACTGGCATTTTCGGTTTGGCCAAGTGCCCCATGCATTTTTGGTTTCGCCATCAAAATTTCCATTCGCTGCACCTCTACTTGCTGCAGCTTGACACTGCATGATATTGCTCAGTCTGTCATCTACAAGGACCCCCAGATCTTTCTCTACCCTGG
Source organism: Lithobates clamitans (assembly GCA_037952925.1). Taxonomy (NCBI): domain Eukaryota; kingdom Metazoa; phylum Chordata; class Amphibia; order Anura; family Ranidae; genus Lithobates; species Lithobates clamitans. The sequence continues at coordinate 372,953 of JBBGZY010001935.1, forward strand.
ATTCCCCTAACACAGGGATATGCAATTAGCGGACCTCCAGCTGTTGCAGAACTACAAGTCCCATGAGGCATAGCAAGACTCTGACAGCCACAAGCATGACACCCAGAGGCAGAGGCATGATGGGACTTGTAGTTTTGCAACAGCTGGAGGTCCGCTAATTGCATATCCCTGCCCTAAAGGTTCTTCCCCTAGTGAGTAGTTTGCGTTTATATTTTTAGCCTCCAAGTGCATTACTTTACATTTTTTAATATTAAACCTCATTTGCCATGTAGTTGCCCAACCCGATATTTTATTGAGGTCGTCTTGTAAAGTTTCTATATCCTGCTGTGGAGTTATTGCCCTGCTTAGTTTTGTGTTGTCAGCGAACACTGAGCTTGAGCTATTCCTACCAATTTCTATATAATTTATGAATAACTTAAACAGAATTGGTCCCAGGACAGAGCCTTGGGGTACCCCACTTACCACTCCAGACCAGTCTGAGTACACATAATTTATTAACACCCTTTGGACCCGCCTCTGTAGCCAGTTTTCTATCCAGGTATTTACCCTATGGTCCATGCAGACAGACCTCAGTTTGTAGATTAACCGCTCCAGCCCCAGAAGATTTTACCCCCTTCCTGACCAGAGCACTTTTTGCGATTGGGCACTGTGTCGTTTTAACTGACAATTGCGTGGTCGTACGACGTTACACCCAAACAAAATTGACATCCTTTTTTCCCCACAAATAGAGCTTTTTTTGGGTGGTATTTGATCACCTCTGCGTTTTTTATTTTTTGCGCTATAAACAAAAAAAGTGACAATTTTGAAAAAAAATAAAAAATTTTTTTTTTTACTTTTTGCTATAACAAATATCCCCCAAAAATATATTTAAAAAAACTATTTTTTTTCCTCAGTTTAGGCCAATATGTATTCTTCTACATATTTTTGGTAAAAAAAATTGCAATATGCGTATATTGATTGGTTTGCACAAAAGTTATAGCGTCTACAAAATAGAGGAAAGTTTTATGGCATTTTTATTATTTTTTTTTCTACTAGTAATGGCGGCGATCTGCGATTTTTATTGTGGCTGCGACATTATGGCGGACACATCAGACACTTTTAACACTATTTTGGGACCATTGTCATTTATACAGTGATCAGTGCTATAAAAATTACTGTGTAAATGACACTGGCAGGGAAGGGGTTAACCACTAGGGGGCGATGAAGGGGTTAAGTGTTTCCTAGGGAGTGATTCTAACTGTGGGGGGGGATGGGCTACAACTCACATGACAGTGATCACTGCTCCCGATGATAGGGAGCGGTGAGCTCTGTCATGTCACAAGGCAGAACGGGGAAATGCCTTTTTTACATAGGCACTTCCCCTGTTCTGCGGCTCCGTGACAGAAACGGGATCGAGTCCGCTGGTCCCGCGGGCATGGTCACCTTGTACGCTAATTAAAGGCGATGTACAGGTACGCCCATTTGTCCACCGCTGCCATTGTGCCGACGTATATCGGCGTGCAGCGGTCGGCAAGTGGTTAAGCATCTATGGGGGACTGTAGCTAATTCTTTTGCAAAATCCAGGTACACCACATCCACAGGCTCACGACGAAACGCGTCAGCTGTCTGCTTTTTTAATGCTCATATGTAGCCAATACATTTCTGCATCAAGGACTTTGGAGTTGCTGGCTCTTCTCTCTTATACACCACATCCACAGGCCTTCCTTTATCCTGAGGCCCCCCTAGATCAAGGAAGTTGACCACCACTGATCTACTGAGGCAGCTTCAAAGCCCGTTTTTTTGTGTTAGCCCGGAGAGCATCTTCACCCAATAAACCTCATCTTTCTAGCTATTGCGGTTAACGTCACAAACACTCCCTGGACTCCCTATGGCTGCACAGAAAACAGTTCACCCTCAGGCTACAGTCATAACACTCGTCAGGCTCAGTGATGAACTTTGAAGAAGATCTCATCCTCCAGTGATCTCACAGAACCTACTGAAAAGATGATCAGATACATAAGAGCTCCACAAAATGTACAAATGACGTCTGCGGGTGCCAAAAGTGCGCGCACTTGTCATGTGACCGTCTGATTATTGGACGATGAGCAACAGACTTGCAGAAGGATTGTTCTGCTGACCGGGGAATTTTCTGCTGATGTTCATCTACAAGCAGAGATGTCACTATGAATCATGGGGCCCCATAGAAAAAGTCACTGCCTGGAGCTTCAAGGATGGCTTTGTAATGATGAAAGGTGGAGCTGCTCTGCAAAATGTACTTTTGGTGAATAGTGTGATGTCAGAAATGTATTTATGAAGGTCCCTGTACTCCTAAGCACTGCAGTCATGTGTGGTAAAACATACACCGATCAGCCTTAACTTTATGACCACTGACAGATTACCACTTGTGGACCGGCCACCCCGCAGTGTACTGCGGACAGGTGGCTCGCACAGGTGAAGCGACTTGCTGTGGCTGCCTACTTCCGGGTTAAGGGCGCGCGCACGCCGCCACCCGGCCAGCACCCACTGTGATTGTACACAGCGGGGGGTGTCAGCAGGTCCCAGCTAATGATTCACAGCCGGGACCTGCTGATCGGCTGTGTCCAGAGCTCTGTGTTGACAATGCAGGGCTCTGTACAGAGAAAACGATCTCTCTGTTTCTCATCCCTGTAAAACTTAGAGATCTAGTATTAAAAGCAGCACACTGTACACACATTACACATAGGCACACGTTTAACCCCTTGATCACCCTAGATATTCAACCTTTCCCAGCCAGTGTCGTTAGTACAGTGACCGTGTATAGCATTATCACTGTATTCATGTCACTGGTGATGTCAGTGGTAGTTAGTTCCCCCCCAGAGTCAGTTAGTGTCAGATGTCCTGCTGCATTATCACAGTCCCATTATAAAATAAATAAATAGGAATTCCAGTATACACCATAGATTGTAGGTGCTATAACTTTCACACAAACCAATCAATATACAATTATTGGGATTTTTTTTTAAAGCGGAAGTCCCGCAAAAATTTTTTTTTTAAAGTCAGCAGCTACAAATACTGCAGCTGCTGACTTTTAAAATATGGACACTTACCTGTCCAGGGCACCCGCGATGTCAGCACCCGAGGCCGAACCGTCCCTCGGTCCTCAGATGCTGCCGCCGCCATCTTCGGTAAGGGAATAAGGTAAGGGAATAGGGAAATGAAGCCTTGTGGCTTTACTTGCCAGTTCCCTACTGCGCATGCGCGAGTCGCACTGCTCAATCCGAATGGTCCCTGCTGTCTCTGGGACCCGTGGGTGTCCCAGCAGACAGCGCGGGGGGGACGGGAAGAGGCGTAGACTCCCGTGGGGAGTCAATGCCCGGAAGTGGGTGCAAATACCTGTCTTAGACAGGTATCTGCACCCCCCTCCCCCCTGAAAGGTGCCAAATGTGACACCGGAGGGGGGGAGGGTTCCGAAAAGCGGAGGTTCAATTTTTGTGTGAACCTCTGCTTTAAGTCAATTGTATATATTATGTAGCAGAAAGCAAAAAAATATTGTTTTTGTTTTTCAAAATGTTCAATCTTTTTCATTTATATAGTAAAAAAAAAAAAAAAAAACAGTGGTGATCGAATACCACCAAAAAAAAGCTCTATTTGTGCGAAAAAAATGATATAAAATATATAAATTTTGTTTGGGTACAGGGTTGCATGACTGCGCAATTACAAGTTAAAGTAGCACAGTGCTAAATAGGAAAAAAGGCCTGGATTTGATAAAGGAGCGCTCCTATGGTTTGATAAAGGGGGCTCCTATGGTTTGATAAAGGGGGCTCCTATGGTTTGATGAAGGAGTGCTCCTATGGTTTGATAAAGGAGCACTCCTATGGTTTGATAAAAGAAATGCTCCTATGGTTTGATAAAGGGGGCTCTTTTAATAAAGGAGCCCCCTTTATCAAACCATAGGAGCCCCCTTTATCAAACCATAGGAGCGCTCCTTTATCAAACCATAGGAGCCCCCTTTATCAAACCATAGGAGCACTCCTTTATCAAACCATAGGAGCGCTCCTTTATCAAACCATAGGAGCACTCCTTTATCAAACCATAGGAGCACTCCTTTATCAAATAATAGGAGCGCTCCTTTATCAAACCATAGGAGCCCCCTTTATCAAACCATAGGAGCACTCCTTTATCAAACCATAGGAGTACTCCTTTATCAAACCATAGGAGCACTCCTTCATTAAACCATAGGAGCCCCCTTTATCAAACCATAGGAGCCCCCTTTATCAAACCATAGGAGCGCTCCTTTATCAAACCATAGGAGCCCCCTTTATCAAACCATAGGAGCACTCCTTTATCAAACCATAGGAGCGCTCCTTTATCAAACCATAGGAGCACTCCTTTATCAAACCATAGGAGCACTCCTTTATCAAATAATAGGAGCGCTCCTTTATCAAACCATAGGAGCCCCCTTTATCAAACCATAGGAGCACTCCTTTATCAAACCATAGGAGCACTCCTTTATCAAACCATAGGAGCACTCCTTTATCAAACCATAGGAGCACTCCTTTATCAAACCATAGGGGCACTCCTTTATCAAACCATAGGAGCACTCCTTTATCAAACCATAGGAGCACTCCTTTATCAAACCATAGGAGCACTCCTTTATCAAATAATAGGAGCGCTCCTTTATCAAACCATAGGAGCCCCCTTTATCAAACCATAGGAGCGCTCCTTTATCAAACCATAGGAGCCCCCTTTATCAAACCATAGGAGCACTCCTTTATCAAACCATAGGAGCGCTCCTTTATCAAACCATAGGAGCACTCCTTTATCAAACCATAGGAGCGCTCCTTTATCAAATAATAGGAGCGCTCCTTTATCAAACCATAGGAGCCCCCTTTATCAAACCATAGGAGCACTCCTTTATCAAACCATAGGAGTACTCCTTTATCAAACCATAGGAGCACTCCTTCATTAAACCATAGGAGCCCCCTTTATCAAACCATAGGAGCCCCCTTTATCAAACCATAGGAGCACTCCTTTATCAAACCATAGGAGCACTCCTTTATCAAACCATAGGAGCACTCCTTTATCAAACCATAGGAGCACTCCTTTATCAAACCATAGGGGCACTCCTTTATCAAATCATAGGAGCGCTCCTTTATCAAATCATAGGAGCGCTCCTTTATCAAACCATTGGAGCCCCCTTTATCAAACCATAGGAGCACTCCTTTATCAAACCATAGGAGCACTCCTTTATCAAACCATAGGAGCACTCCTTTATCAAACCATAGGAGCGCTCCTTCATCAAACCATAGGAGCCCCCTTTATCAAACCATAGGAGCACTCCTTTATCAAACCATAGGCGCATTCCTTCCTTCCTATGGTTTGATAAAGGAGTGCCCCTATGATTTGATAAAGGAGTGCCCCTATGGTTTGATAAAGGAGTGCCCCTATGGTTTGATAAAGGAGTGCCCCTATGGTTTGATAAAGGAGTGCCCCTATGGTTTGATAAAGGAGTGCCCCTATGGTTTGATAAAGGAGTGCCCCTATGGTTTGATAAAGGAGTGCCCCTATGGTTTGATAAAGGAGTGCCCCTATGGTTTGGTAATGGGGCGCTCCTGTCTGCCCTGAAATGTAGCCACACCCCCTCCACTTCCTGTCATCGTCACCCAGCTGAGAGAGGTGCTGTTTGGAGCCGCAGCCATCTTACTACTTCTGGAAGCTGCTGTTACTTATGTTCCAGCTTGAAGCCGGACAGCTGTACTTCCATCAAGAACTCTTGGTAATTCAGTGCTAATCCATCAATGTGCCAGAAAAGACCTGGTCTTCAAGTGGTTAATTAAGTGTAAAAGGAGGGAAGGCAAAATATAACCAGATTAAGTCCAGGTTACCATTGTGTGCGGATGCGGCTCACAGAAGGGGGTCTGGTGTCCCGTTCCCCGTTTCAGGGATGAGTCAGGCCTGAATTTTTGGCTAAATTCAGACCTGAAATGGAGCCAAAGACGTGCAGGACCCCCTGTACAATTCGCTTTGTGGCCGCCCTGGATATGTGTGAACCGGCTCCATTGAGAGCCGGTCACATTCTCCTGTCATGCGAAAAGGATGCGGGGAAACCCACATCTAATTCTCAATCGCGTGAACCCAGCTTAAGGCCAAATGTGAATTGGATAGACATGTGCGGTTAATTTCATTCCAAATTAAAGTTCGGACGAATTTGCGTTATTCGGAAATTGAGATGTATCCGAATTTCCGAATTAGAATAGTACTGAATTCAAAACAATAACGAAATTCGAGTTCGGACAAAATTCAAATCGTTTTCAAATACTTTTTGAATAGTTTTCAAATTCGAATAGTTTTCCAATTTCCAAAAATAATAAAATAGAATAGAAAATAAAGTAATAGAATAGAAAAATGTATATATATTTTTCTATTCTATTCCTTTATTTTCTATTCTATTTTATTATTTTTGAAATTGGAAAGCTATTCGAATTCGAAAACTATTCGAAATTGATTTGAAAACTTTTTGAAATGATTCGAAAACGAATAAATGAAACGAATCCCGAAAGCGAATGAAATTAATTTATGTAAATAACAAATCTAAACTAAACAAAACACATTTTTTCGCTCTGCACATGTCTAGAATTGGATGCAATTTTTATCCGCATCCACTTCGCATAACATGTGAATGGCTTTCAATGGAGACGGTTCACACATGTCCGGGGCGACCGCGGTGCTTCCAAAGAGAATAAAATAGAATAGAAAATAAAGGAATAGTATAGAAAAATAAAAAAATTTCTTTTCTATTCCTTTATTTTCTATTCTATTTTATTATTTTTGGAAATTGGAAAACTATTCGAAATTGATTTGAAAATTATTCGAAATTGATTAGAAAACTATTTGAATTTGAAATTGAATAAAATTGAAAAAACTAATAAACAAAACTAATCCCGAAAATTAATTAAACAAATTAAATGAATTTATGTAAATAACGAATATAAACAAAACAAACAAATTTTTTCGCTCTGCACATGTCTAGAATTGGATGCATTTTTAACCGCATCCACTTCGCATAACATGTGAATGTTAACGGCTTTCAATGGAGACGGTTCACACATGTCCGGGGCGACTGCGGTGTGTTTTTGGGTCCGGTTCAGGTGCAAATTCAGGGAAAAATTTGCCCCTGAATCGCACCAGAACTGGTGAACAGAAACGCAATCGGACTCCAAACTGCAAAACGCAACCGAACATGTGTGAGCCCGGCCTTAACCTCAGCTTTATTCTCTTACTCGGTAATGCCGCTGGAGCTGTACAGATTGTTGCGGTTTGTATACATTTTCCTTGTCACCATTTTTCTCTGCCGATGGTTTTAGTTCCTGCAGATTTTCCTAGAAAACGCAACGGGGGTCAACAACGCTCGGAGTATAAATCGGGCCTTAAATATTTGTGTAGTCGTCTTGGCCTGGACTGCCATGAGATATGTTGAGCTTGTCTGGCAGTTTGTGTGCGTTGTTGTGAGAACAAGACCTCACGCTGATTATGAGAAGACATCATTAAATGAGATCTGCGTCTCTGTCCTCAGGCCGAACGCTGGGTGAGCGCCGTGTCATCGGGAAAATGTAAGTGACAGATAAGAACATTCCTCCTAATTCTCTGTAATCTCCATCCCCGTTTCCAGCAGATTCCTTTCAAGAACTCACCAATCAACGATATGCAAAAGTCGCAATAGGCCCGGCCTTTGGAAACGGAATATGTCAGAAGGACGAAGCCCAGTTACCGCTCCGAAATATTTCATGCCTGCACTTTTGTTTCTGACTTGTTTTCTTATTTAGCTGGTTTGTGACCAGTGGCATGGGATTTTCCAGGTAGACGCAGGAGCAAACACAGGGGAATTTATTTTATATCTGAAAGAGGAACTGCAGTCTGCTCACATAATTTGTAATAAAAACAGCTTTGCCATTCTGAAGCTTCCCTCCAATCACTTTGCATATTATTTTATATATACTGTGATTCTGTACTTGCCAAATATGCTGCAGAAATCTCCCTCCACTAAGTCTGGCTGCAGCCATTTTAACTGCGGGCAGCTGAAGCTGCTGATTTACACAGAGGCACACCTCCAGCTCTGCAGCTGTCATTGGCCCTCTTATGATTCATCCCCTGCTCCCTTCCTGGCAAACTCTCACGAGAGTGAGAGAGAGAGCTGTGCATGATGTCATAAGCCTAGGCTAATGACCAGACAAGAAACAGGAAGTGGGCTGTATAAGGGATTTACTGGCAGAAAAAAAAATGTTTTTCTGTCAATATGGGGTGCTGTGTGTACAATATGGGGTGCTGTGTGTACATTAATGAGGGAAAAAATGAACTGAAATGATTTTAGCAAATGGCTGCAATATAACAAAGAGTGAACAATTTAAGGGGGTCTGAATACTTTCCGTCCCCACTGTGTATATACATAAATATCGAATTTCAACGAATACGAACAAAATTATAGCGCATATAACGAATGAATTTGTCATGATTCGAGATTCAATATAACGAATATTGACACTCTACAGAAATAACAAATTAGCCTAAAACATATTAACGTAACATAACAAATCTAACAGAATGAAATTATGTATTTTACGAATGAAAACGAAACTAAACGAAAATTTTCTGTTGTGCACAAGTCTACCTATCACTACATTTATTGTTCCTTGTAAAATGAGTTTATTTGATGATCAACCCCTGCTTACAGCTTGAACCCCAATGGGGTAGGCAGGATTTGGTTATCAAGAATTATATCAACATCTGTTAACCCTTCCTTATGTTGCAAACGGTTCTTACTAAATACTATTAATGTTGCCGAATATTTGTAAAAATGTACATTATAAACAAATAAAAATGTATTGTTTAAAAAAAAAAAAACATCTAGGGGGCAATCAAAGCAATAAATGTGTGCCTAGCCAGTGTTTTTGTGTAAACTGTGTGATGCTTTTAAGGGAAAGCAGGGACACAAAATCCATCACTTCCCCTTGTCAAAAGGAGCTCTGCCTTGTTTGCATAGGCAGAGCTCCGTCCTGTGGAAAACAAGTGTATAGGCGCTGCAACTGTGACGGACCCCTCCTACTCAAGATGAGTCTGCCCACCATAAATGCTTCCTCTGTCCGGTACCACACGATCCAAGATCCAACAGAGCACCCAGTCATTACCCGTAACTCAATGTAGGGTTAAAACAACAGACTGTTTATTGAAACACATGTAACAACAGATATACAACTCAGCTACAATCTCCCCTCCCTTTGATTCAGGGCTGGGTAAACTGTCCAATCAGCAATCAGGGACACACAGGCATTGAAACATTTGAACAATAGAGCAGCTTATCAGCAGGGAGGGCTGTTGGAGGGATTCCCCCCCTACCCTCTCTGCCCCCAGGAATACCAATACAAACATCCATCCCATATAACACTTCTTCTAAGGCAGACACAAGAGAACAGTGGGACACAGCCACACCCCAAACAATCCCAGCAAAGAGTCCAACAGCATGAGACAACACACAACATATACATATATACAACATTCCAGTGTGGCTGTACAGCGAGTCCGACTAGCACAGATCAGACTGAGGTTCTCGGTCACCCTGTGGCACTAATAGACGCAGGGTGATTTACACAGAGTTTCCAGAGCTCTCCAAGTTAAGCTGGGTTCCACAAGCCCCCCACCCAAAGGGACTCCCGCCACAGCAACCTTCTGAAATAAAATCTCCACCCGGTGCTCGGACCTTCTCAGGAAGGGCATGCCAGCAGCCAAGATGGCGGCCACAGAAAACACCCTGAGCTTCCAATTACTGTAATGCCGCGTACACACGAGCGGACTTTACGGCAGACTTTGCCCGGCGGACTGGATTTCGTCAGACAATTCGATCGCGTGTGGGCTCCAGCGGACTTTGTTTTCTCAAAAGTTGGACGGACTTAGATTTGAAACATGTTTTAAATCAATCCATCGAAGTCGAGTCCGGTCGAAAAGTCCGCTCGTCTGTATGCTAGTTAGACGGACAAAAAGCCACGTTAGGGCAGCTATTGTCTACTGGCTATGAACTTCCTTGTTTTAGTCCGGTCGTACGTCATCACGTACGGATTCGACGGACTTTGGTGGATTGTGTGTAGGCAAGTCCGTTCATTCAGAAAGTCCGTCGTAAAGTCCGTCGAAAGGTCCACCGGGCAAAGTCTGCCGTAAAGTCTGCTCGTGTGTACGCGGCATTAGAAGAACGCAGCGGGTGCGCCTGCGCACTCCGGGGGGCGCAGTGTGCACCGGTGCCGTGGTGCACGCGCGCACCCTGTGACATTTCATGGCGCTAAATGGGCTATTTAAACTGGAATCAATGCTGTCTGCTCTACAGCGTTCCCCGTGTGTCCCTGCTATCTGTTGCCTGTTACCTGTTCCAGTTGTTTGGCCCGGCTTGTTCTTGACATCCCTACGTGTTTCGGACATTAGTCTTGAGCCATGACTAACGTCTGAAACGCGTAGGCTGTTTTACAGCTTTGTACATGCATTAAATAAAGACATACTATTTTGGATGTCATCAAGAGTGCCGACCATCCCTTTCCTTTATTCAGAGCTCCATCCTGTGTCTCTGCCCGAGAAATGGTGGGTGCCGGCGGACATCTATTGCCCGGGACTTGCAGGTCAGCCTCTGCTGTGAGTAATCACAGCAGAAGTGGCCCGCCGGCTTCGCGCATGCGCCCCCACCCCCTAGGCTGAAGTGCAGAATCTTGTATGTATACACGTGATTCTGCACAGAACAGCCACCCTGTAGCAGTAAATCTGCTATGGGGGCGGTCATTAAATGGATAAGAAATGGGTGCCATATTATGTTATTTTTTTTTTAGTTTTATTGTTTTATATTTTGTTTACATAATGTTATTTCTAAATGTATTTTTTTTTTTTTTATTTCGATACCAGTGGTAAATTTGGACCTGTATATCTGTTTACTGGAGTGTGTTTCTTTGGCTTTCGCATCTTTATTGCCTCATGCATTAGCTCCAGGTTATGTTCCTGCACATAATAGATAACCTCCAGATGTAGCTCCAAGGCTGCCAATACATGTTGCTGCATCTGTAGCATAAAACATGGCTGGCAGCCCTTCAGTATGAGGATAATGAATGATATTACTCAGTGCCTGATCTGCTAAAGCACTGCAGGGAACAGCGATGTCTTCCAAACACGCAATATACTTATATGTCATCACTTTCATGGCAAATCCACACAAGGAGTTTATTCTTCATCTAAAGAGCTTCTCCAGGAAGACGTTCAGTCTTTCCTTTCAGTTACAGAGGGGTGCTGGTCAGTCATTTACATTCTTCAACTTATTGGCTTTCTGGGGATAGTCTCTCATCTGACATAAGCAATGCTGAAAATAAATTATTATAGAGAGGTGTTATACATGCTCTGTGGATACCTATGGCAGCACCTCCCTTAAGAGCAGAGAAGGTTAATTTCGTATTTTTACCTTTTCAACACCCTGGACAGCCCTTTAGTAGTGTCAATATAGGGGCAAATTACACCGATCAGCCATAATGTTATGCTCACCCACAGGGGCGGACTGACAACTCATGGGGCCCCCGGGCAGTAGAAGGTCATGGGGCCCCCTGTGTCTCCGCCCACATGCAAGCCCCACCTACACAAAGCCCCACTTACATAAATCATGAGGCACGCAGTAAGGCACATCACATGGCACACAGCAGAGCACGGGGCACATCATGGGGCACACAGTAGGGCACATCACAGGACACATAATGGGGCACCCAGCAGGGTTTATTATGCTGTACACATCAGGGCACATTATTGAGCACAGCATGGTGCATCACAGGGGGTACAGGGCACATCAGTGGGTACACAGCGGGGAACATCACAGAGCACATCAGGAGATACACAGCAGGGAGCGTGCCGCACATCACAGGGCATGTGGCAAATAGTAGGGCACACAGCAGGGCACACAGTAGGGCACATCCTTGGGAACAGGACACAGGCGGTACACATCAGGGCGCACATCCCAGGGCATGGGGCACACAGTAGAGCACATTACAGAGCACACAGTAGAGCACAACAGGTTGTACACAGCAGGGCACATCACAAGGCAAGGGGCACAGAGTAGGGCACATAAGGGGGTACACAGCAGGGCACATCACAGGCCATGGGGCACGCAGTAGGGCAAATAGCAGGGCACAAACCAAAACACAGGGCACACAGTAGAGCACTGGGATCCTCCAGACTTAACACAGTGTCTCTCAGGGTAGCCATCAGGGGCAAAGGCGAAACAGTGGGGGTGGAGGACACAGGAAGACACTGTGGGGGGGGGTGGGTGGCACAGGGGGACACTGTAGGTAGGTGGGTGGCACAGGGGGACACTGTAGGTGGGTTGAGGGCACAGGGGGACACCATGGGGGGATAGAAGACACAGGGGGACACTGTGGGGGGTGAAGGGCACAGGGGGTCACCGTGGGGGGTGGGTGAAGGGCACAGGGGGACACTGTAGGGAGGTGGGGGGCACAGGGTAACACTGTGGGGGGGCACAGGGGGTCACTGTGGGGAGGTGGAGGGCACAGGGGGACACTGTGGGGAGGTGGGGGACACAGGGGAACACTGTGGGGAGGTGGAGGGCTCAGGGGGAAACTGTGGGGAGATGGGGGCACAGGGGGACACTGTGGGGAGGTGGGGGGCACTGTGGGGAGGTGAAGGGCTCAGGGGAAAACTGTGGGGAGGTGGGGGGGGCACAGGTGGACACTGTGGGGAGGTCGGGGGCACAGGGGGACACTGTGGGGAGGTCGGGGGCACAGGGGGACACTGTGGGGAGGTGGAGGGCTCAGGGGGACAATGTGGGGAGGTGGAGGGCTCAGGGGGAAACTGTGGGGAGGTGGAGGGCTCAGGGGGAAACTGTGGGGAGGTGGGGGGGTACAGGGGGACACTGTGGGGAGGTGGAGGGCTCAGGGGGAAACTGTGGGGAGCTGGGGGGGTACAGGGGGACACTGTGGGGAGGTGGAGGGCTCAGGGGGAAACTGTGGGGGGGGGGTGGGGGGCACAGGGGGACACTGTGGGGAGGTGGAGGGCTCAGGGGGACACTGTGGGGAGGTGGAGGGCTCAGGGGGACACTGTGGGGAGGTGGAGGGCTCAGGGGGACACTGTGGGGAGGTGGGGGGCTCAGGGGGACACTGTGGGGAGGTGGGGGGCTCAGGGGGACACTGTGGGGAGGTGGGGGGCTCAGTGGGACACTGTGGGGAGGTGGGGGGCACAGGGGGACACTGTGGGGAGGTGGGGGGCTCAGGGGGACACACTGGGGAGGTGGGGGGCTCAGGGGGAAACTGTGGGGAGGTGGGGGGCACTGTGGGGAGGTGGAGGGCTCAGGGGAAAACTGTGGGGAGGTGGGGGGCACAGGGGGACACTGTGGGGAGGTGGAGGGCTCAGGGGAAAACTGTGGGGAGGTGGGGGGCACAGGGGGACACTGTGGGGAGGTGGAGGGCTCAGAGGGACACTATGGGGAGGTGGAGGGCTCAGGGGGACACTGTGGGGAGCACAGGGGGACACTGTGGGGAGGTGGAGGGCTCAGGGGGAAACTGTGGGGAGGTAGGGGGCACAGGGGGACACTGTGGGGAGGTGGAGGGCTCAGGGGGACACTGTGGGGGGCACAGGGGGACACTGTGGGGAGGTGGAGGGCACAGGGGGCACTGTGGGGAGTTGGGGGGCACAGGGGGACACTGTGGGGAGGTGGGGGCACAGGGGGACACTGTGGGGAGGTGGGGGGCACAGGGGGACACTGTGGGGAGGTGGGGGGCACAGGGGGACACTGTGGGGAGGTGGAGGGCTCAGGGGGACACTGTGGGGGGCTCAGGGGGACACTGTGGGGAGGTGGAGGGCTCAGGGGGAAACTGTGGGGAGGTGGGGGGGCACAGGGGGACACTGTGGGGAGGTCGGGGCACAGGGGGACACTGTGGGGAGGTGGAGGGCTCAGGGGGACACTGTGGGGAGGTGGAGGGCTCAGGGGGAAACTGTGGGGAGGTGGGGGGCACAGGGGGACACTGTGGGGAGGTGGAGGGCTCAGGGGGACACTGTGGGGAGGTGGAGGGCTCAGGGGGACACTGTGGGGAGGTGGAGGGCTCAGGGGGAAACTGTGGGGAGGTGGGGGGCACAGGGGGACACTGTGGGGAGGTCGGGGCACAGGGGGACACTGTGGGGAGGTGGAGGGCTCAGGGGGAAACTGTGGGGAGGTGGGGGGGCACAGGGGGACACTGTGGGGAGGTGGAGGGCTCAGGGGGAAACTGTGGGGAGGTGGGGGGCACAGGGGGACACTGTGGGGAGGTCGGGGCACAGGGGGACACTGTGGGGAGGTGGAGGGCTCAGGGGGAAACTGTGGGGAGGTGGGGGGCACAGGGGGACACTGTGGGGAGGTGGGGGGCACTGTGGGGAGGTGGGGGGCACAGGGGGGCACTGTGGGGAGGTGGAGGGCTCAGGGGGAAACTGTGGGGAGGTGGGGGGCACAGGGGGACACTGTGGGGAGGTGGAGGGCTCAGGGGGACACTGTGGGGAGTTGGGGGGCACAGGGGGACACTGTGGGGAGGTGGGGGGCACAGGGGGACACTGTGGGAGGGAAGCTGTGCAGCAACTTTTTAATAGCAGCATGTGTTACAAGCTGCTGCACTTTCCTTCCTAGATGCAGAGTAGCGCGGGAAGCGGCTGTATACAGACCTCTCGTGATGCGCTCCTCCTCCTCACCCGCCCCTCCTCTTTTCTGTCCGTCCGAGGTGATGACAGATACAAGCACCTGGGATGGACGGGAGGGAAGGAGGGGCCAGCGGGGAGGAGGAGGAGCGCATCACGAGAGGTCTGTATACACTGCAGTCTCTTAGCAGTGAGCAGGGACCCGATCTGCCCGTCAATCACAGCTAGCTGACGGGTAGGTCGGGCCCCGAAGTGAAAGCTGCCATGGGGCCCCCTACTGGCCACGGGCCCTCGGTCAGCGTCCGAACTGCCCGATGGTCAGTCCGCCCCTGCTCACCCATCTAATATCGAGTAGGTCCTCCTTTGGCAGCCAAAACAGCCCTGACCCATCCAGGCATGGACTCCACTAGACCTCTGAAGGTATTCTGTGTTATCTGGCACCAAACCGTCAGTAGCAGATCCGTTTAAGTCCTGTAAGTTGTGAGGTGGGGCCTCGTTTTTCCAGCACATCCCCACAGAATATCAATAGATTGGGATCTGGAGAATTGGTAGGAAGTCAACACTTTGAACTCGTCATTGTGTTCCTCAGACCATTCTTGACCCATTTTTGCAGTGTGGCAGGGCACATTATCCTGCTTAAAGAGGCCACTGCCATCAGGGAATACTGTTTCCACAAAGCGGTGTACTTGGTCAGCAACCATATTTAGGTAGGTGGTATGTGTCAATGTAACATCCACATGAATAGCAGGTTCCAAAGTTTCCCAGCAGAACGGTACCTGAAGCATCACACTGCCTCCACCAGGTTGTCTTCTTCCCATACAGCATCCTGGTGCCTCCTGTGATTCATCAGACCAGGCCACCTTCTTATATTGCTTCATGGTCCAGTTCTGGTACTCACGTGCCCATTGTGGGCATGGGCCAGCACAGGCACCCTGACCGGTCTGCAGGTACACAGCCTCATACACATCAAGGTGCAATGCCCCATTTTTTTTATTTGCTGCTTTCAACTTCAGGGATAACATGGTAACTTGCGGCCCCTTTATATCCCACTGATTTTCAGATGCCATTGTAACGAGATAATCAATGGTATTCACTTAACCGTTCAGGGGTCATAAAGCTATGGCTTATTAGTGTATAATATATTCACCACAAGGGCAGTCCTGGACAGCACCTGTCATGATGGACTGCACCTGTAAGGGTCAGCATAGGGACACGATGCAATTTATTAATCACCATGGACATCTACTGTAAGAGTCTTTACAGGGACTTCAGCAATAGTAACAGCTTCTATAATGATCAGTATAGAAATGCAGGATAATGCATTCAACACCCTGGATAGCCTGCTATAAGGTTCGGAATCAGGACACAAGATATCATTTTTAGCACTATGGACTATGAGCTTTATAAATCGGTCAGTATAAAGAATGACAATATAATACATTCAGCACCCTGGACAGCCACAGGAGCACCATATTCATCACCCTGAACAGCTCCTACAGGGACCAGAATACAGACACATTGTAATACATTCAGCACCAAGGACAGCTCCATATAATAATCCGTACACAATATAATATATTATCCCTGGACAGCCCATTACAAGGGTCAGTATAAGAAGACAATACATTCAGCACCCTGAATATCTCCAGGGTCAGTAAAGGGATACAATGTAATACAAACAGCACCCTGGACAATGCATTGTATAGATCAGGATAGGGACACAATCCAATACATTCAGCACCATGGGCAGCCCTATATAAAGGTTAGTATAGGGACACCGTATATTATATTCAGCCCTCTGGACAGTCCTATATGAGGCAGTATAGGGACACCATTTATTATATTCAACACCCTTGACAGTCCTATATGAAGCAGTATAGGGACAACATATATTATATTCAGCACTCTGGACAGTCCTATATGAGGCAGTATAGGGACACCATTTATTATATTCAACACCCTTGACAGTCCTATATGAGGCAGTATAGGGACACCATTTATTATATTCAACACCCTTGACAGTCCTATATGAGGCAGTATAGGGACACAGTTTATTATATTCAGCCCTCTGGACAGTCCTATATGAGGCAGTATATGACACAATTTATTATATTCAACACCATGGACAGTCCTATATGAGGCAGTATAGGGACACTATTTATTATATTTAGTACCGTGGACAGTCCTGTATAGGGACACCATTTATTATATTCAGCACCCTGGACAGTCCTATATGAGGCAATACACACAGGGACACCATTTATTATGTTCAGCACCCTGGACATCCTAATATAAAGGTCTGTATATAACCCTGGGCACCCCCATATAACAGTATAGGGACCTCATATATTCAGCATTCTCAACAGCCCTATATGAGTCAGTATAAGGACACCATAAAATACATTCAACACCCTGGACCGCCCTATATCAGTCAGTATAAGGACACCATATATTATATTCAGCACCCTGGGAAGCGCTATATAGGGATCAGTATAGGGACACAGTATATTATATCCAATAGGCACCCTGGACAGTCTGATATATTGGCTCCCAGCCCTCCTAGATCAGTCGTTGTCTCTCGGTCTGCCTTGCTGCAGGAACAGGACACATCAAACCAGCTCGACCCTTTTGAAGTCTTCGGGGCTATAAATAAAACGAATTCTCAGCAGGAACCGGATCTAAACAGCACAGAACACAGATTATTGTGACATTTAATGCTCCACACTGACCATATTACCATACCCCTGACACCCATCCTCATTGCCCTAACTAAAGCCCTGCCATCCACTGATCAGTCCCTTCTGCCCTCACCAATGCCCCCACCAAACCCAAATTCCCACTGCTTACTAATCTCACAACACTTCGCCCATTCCTAGATACTTACACATCTCTCACTGGCCTGTACCCACGCTAAACCCTTCCATGCCCCCTGTCCCCTCTATTACTGTCCTGTACCCACAATCAACCCTTCTAAATTCCCTGCCAACCTCTAATACTGTCCGGTACCCACATCCCAAAGGTGCTCTATTGGATGAGATGTGGTGAGTGTGGAGGACATTGGAGTACAGGGACCTCATTGTCCAGTGATGAGATGATTGGAGCTTTGTGACATGGTGACATTATCCTGCTGGAAGGAGCCATCAGAAGACGGGGACACTGTAGTCATAAAGGGATGGACAGGGTCAGCAACAATACTCAGGTTGGACGTGGGGTTGAAATGATGATCAATTGGTACTAAGGAGCCCAAAGTGTGCCAAGAAAATATCCCCCCCCCACCATTACACCCCCACCACCAGCCTGAACCGGTGATACAAGGCAGGATGGATCCATGCGCCAAATTCTGACCCCACCATCTGAATGTCGCAGCTGAAATCCAGACTCATCAGACCAGGCAACGTTTTTCCAATCTTCTATTATCCAATTTTGGTGATCCTGTGCCAATTGTAGCCTCAGTTTCCTGTTCTTAGCTGACAGGAGTGGCACCCGGTGTGGTCTTCTGCTGCTGTAGCCTATCTGCTTCAAGGTTGGATGTGTTGTGCATTCAGAGATGGTTTTCTGCATACCTTGGATGTAACAAGTGGTTATTTGAGTTACTGTTGCCTTTCTATCACCTGGAACCAGAGTGCCCATTTTCCTCTGACCTCTGACCTCAAGAAGGCATTTTCCTCCACACAACTGCCGCTTGCTGGATATTTTCTCTTTTTCCCATCATTCTCTGTAAATCCAAGAGATGGTTGTGTGTGAAAATCCCAGTAGATCAGCAGTTTTTGAAATACACAGACCAACCCTTCTGGCAATAACCATGCCACGTTCAAAGTCACTTAAAGTGGAAGTAAACTTACATGGATTGTTTGTACCTATAGGTAAGCCTATAATAAGGCTTACTTATAGGTACTCTAAAAATCTCCCAAACGTGCGCCGTATAGGAGATGATTACTATATTTGCAGCCAATGACAACATCGGCACATGCGCTCTGAGGGAACTGCCGTTTCTGCAGAGCCCTGTGTACCCTGACCGGCGACGCATGCGTGGGAGTGACGTCATGCGACTCTGGGCCAGTCACACAGCCAGTGTGACCTGGAAGGAAGAGGGGCGAAGATGGATGAGGCATCCAGCGGTGACATCGAGGGCTTCGTTTGCAGGTAAGCCCAGGGCCGGTGCTACCACTAGGCAGCCGCCTAGGGCGCCCGACCACTGGTGTTCCTACTTTCTTCTCTCTGTAGCAAGCAACTAAGTCTCAGCATCACCAGGCAGCCGCGGCTCCGTTTGCACACAGTGTCAGAGGCGCAGCGGCGGCAGAGGACTGTTTCTGTGTCCCAACTCCTGAATGAATGGAAGCAAGCAAACATTCATTGATGGGCACTGGTAGGGCTGCATTGATGGCCTTGGTGAGGCTGCATTTGATGGGCGCTGGTGAGGCTGCATTTGATGGGCACTGGTGAGGCTGCATTTGATGGGCACTGGTGGTACTGCATTTGATGGGCGCTGGTGAGGCTGCATTTGATGGGCACTGGTGGTACTGCATTTGATGGGCACTGGTGGTACTGCATTTATGGGCGCTGGTGAGGCTGAATTTGACGGGCACTTCATTAAAAAGGTGGGGTATACTTGGGCAGGGCAAAGGGGGTGGAGTCAGGGGTGGGGCGGCAAAATTAGGTTTTGCCTAGGGTGTCAAAAATGCTTGCACCAGCCCTGGGTAAGCCTTCTCAAAATGTGCTAGTATGCGATGTGTGCTAGCACATTATGCCTTTACTTTACCGGTCAGAAAAAAAATAGGCAGCGGTTTACTTCCTCTTTAAATCCCCTTTCCTCCCCATTCTGATGCTCGGTTTGAACCTCAGCAAGTCGTCTTCGCCACGTCTATATCCTAAATGCATTGAGTTGAGTTGCTGCCCTGTGATTGGCTGATTAGCAATTTGTGTTACCAAGCAATTGAACAGGTGTGCCTAATAAAGTGGCCAGCGAGTGTGTATTTATAATGAAGACAAAGGAGGAACCTTTGCATATATGCACAATTAATGTCAGATCTACACTGACAGCAAGCTCCTTTCTCCCTTCCAATCAGCGGCTGAAGAACTACAACTCCCAGCTGGCCCTGTTAGCTGAATGCTGGGACTTGTAGTCCCTGGAAAGGGGGGGGGGGGGGGTCGATGCAGAGCGCTGTAGATGACAGGCTGCAGTTCCCTCGCTCAGCCACAGGAGGCGCCCGCAGCGCCCGACAATTAAGCTGACAACCCAGAAGGGTTTGGCAGAGCTCAGCATCTGCTCGGAGCTGTCGGAGGAACCTGGGGGGGTCGAAGTGGGGAGCAGGAGCCGGGATCGTACAATCTGATGGCGCACACAGCACTGAGCATCGTATCTGAGCCAGGGATCCATCTGGAGTGCTAGGAATAGAGCTGGCTGGGGGTCACCATCCCTTTCCCTGGTGAAGTTTCTCCTTGCTCCCCCCCCCCCTTGTATGTGGATTACTGAGACCCCCAGGATTAAGTGGCACAAGGGTGAAGTTTTTTTAATTTACTTATTTTTTTATTTTATTTTTTAGATTTTGCAATTTTTTATGCCTAAGAGGAGCCATCATCAACCTAGAGAGGACTACCTGCTTGGAGGACCAGCCAATGAGTGACCATACACACTCCACCCAGACCTAAGCAGACACAATGAATTTCTGAGCAGCTGACACAATAGACCTGCAAGCAGCACCGAGAGATAAGTAACCATGAAAGTTACTCAGTTTATCATCTCTTCCTCCTGATTTATAGATCTGCAAGGTTGGTTTGGAGTTGGCCCCATTGGATGCCTGCTGGACGCTTGGATTATTCTGGATGTACAAAGCACACTTGTGTTGGCATAAATCAGAGAATTGTAGAGTAATGGAGATCTAGCTCATGCTCAGTACAAAGCCACAATCTATGCAATAGCTCGTTGTTAGTATGAACTGTCTAGAAATGAAAGTATTGGCTAGCCAACCTCCTCACATGGTGACCAACACATTGGCAGATGTTCCTCACCTTCTAAAACTTAACTTAGTATGATAGCCTGATTGCCTCTGTGTCCTGGTGCATGGTGATAAATTCATCATGGAGCTGGGCTAAGCTGCTTTTCCTCTTCACCAACAAGAACCTAGATCATGGTCTTATCTATCCAACACAGGATCTTCTTCTACTGCTGGGGCACATTGGGTCAGAACAGGCTGATAGCCATTTCCATAGCAGTCTGCAGACCCTACAGGTCATCGTGGAGAGCCTAAGGAAATTATCAATGGTTTCCAGCTTTTGTAAGGTTTTTGTAATGCTACCATTATATCTGGGTAAAATGGCTTCCAGAAGTACCATCAACATTGATATATATCCAAAACTGAACTGGGTCCCTCATGAGCCCACGTGGAGATGTAAGTAGCCGAGCACCTTTGGTTGGTGACCTGTTCCTTGCTGCCTAGGGGCAGAGGATGGCTTGTCGAGGTGGCTGCTGTTGCTGCATATTTGGTCACCTGAATGAAGATAATGGTCGATTCCTCTTGTTGGCCATTCTTATTATCCTTTACCTGCTTTGTGGAGCGGCGGTTTTCTCGGCCATTGAGCAGCCTAAGGAGAGAGAGGCCAAGGAGAGGTGGCAGTTGAAGTTTGACAACTTTACCCAGAAGTACAACCTCAGCAAAAGGGACCTGCGCAACTTTCTGCGGGACTACGAGGAGGCCAACGTGGCTGGCATTAGGGTGGATGCCATCAGACCCAGGTGGGACTTCACTGGGGCATTCTACTTTGTTGGCACCGTCGTCTCTACAATAGGTAAACCTTTATAAATTGAACATTAGGCCTTCTACCTTATTGCTAATCTTTCAACTGTCTTTATAATTGTTTGGGATAATTAATAAGACAAGGCGCAAAGTGCAGTTACCCATGCCAGTCCATATGATACTCTTACCTGAATCTATTAAATTAAAGTAGATGTAATTCCATTTAGTAAAATTTGATATAAGCTTGAACATGCTGATGCCACTTAAAATGTAATGTTCAATATACTTACAATTCATGGGTGCTCAACCTGTTGCCCTCCAGCTGTTTCCAAACTACAATTTCCATCATGCCTTTGCCTTTGGGAGTCATGCTTGTAACTATCAGCCCTGCAATGGAGCCTGTAGTTACCTAACAGTTGGAGGGCCACAGGTTGAGCACCCATGATCAGCTTTCCAAAAAAATAAAATAAAATTCCTGGTGGCCCTGCTACGAAGGTTCTGGTTCAAGCACTTGGGTATGGGGTAACAACGCACTGTTCCTTTATTATGCTCATGCATTGTCACTCTTTCATACGAGCTTCCAATAGAGACTACAAGTGGCTGTGTAAACACATTACATAGGCATGATCCGCTGTTGTCTCTGTCACGAAACCCACTTTGAGAAATTCCATGCAGCCAGTGCTGTAGATAGGAAGTGGCTGCAAAGAGACTGTAGGATATCAGCAGCACTGTGATGTAGCGAAAGATGAAAACAGGTTACAAAAAAAGTATTTCACTTAATAATGTTGCAATTGTTAATTATACATAGTGCACGGGGCAAACTACGGTTTACTTGATTGGCTGCCATGTGTCACTGCACATTACTCCTCTTTATTACCCTCCATATACTGCATATGTTTACGAACAATATGTACCATCTCCAAAATACGCTTCCTTCCCAACCAATGATACAACAAAGCTCCTAATTCACTCCCTGGTCATCTCTCGCCTCAACAACTGCAACTCCCTCCTCATTGGATTTACCTTTAAATAGGCTATCCCCCCTTCAGTCCATCATGAATGCTGCTGCCAGACTCATCCACCTTACAAACCCCTCAGTGTCCTCCACCCCTCTCTGCCAATTCCTTCATTGGCTCCCTCTCACCCAACAAATTAAATTCAAAATACTAACAACAACTTACAAAGTCATCCACAACTTAGCCCCCAGCTACATCACTAACCTAATCTCAAAATGACAAACCTTCTCGTTCTCTTCGTTCCTCCCAAGACCTCCTGCTCTCCTGGCTCCCTCGTCGCCTCCTCCCATGCTGGCCTCCAGGATGTCTCCAGAGCCTCTCCAACCCTTTGGAGTTCCCTACCCCAATCTGTCCAACTGTCTCCAACACTATCCACTTTTAGGCGACCAATGAAAACTTTTCTCTTCGGAGAACGCTATCCTTCCTCCACCTAACAACTGTACTTTCATTTTCTTCATCAGCTCATCCCCCACAGTTATCACCTCTTGTATCACTTGACCCTCCCTCCTAGATTTTTCTTTCAAAATGTTTTATTGATTTTTCAAGAAAAGACATACAAATCATCAGCATTAAGTAAGTAAATATAAAGCAAAAAAAAAATTCGGACCCCCTTGGGGTTACAAGTCCAACTGACGACAGTAGATATGAGAATATCTCTGGTCTGTGACCATACATGAATACCATTATAAACCAAAACTCGTTCACTTAAACCATAGAACCCTGAAACTTGAGAGGTTTGGGAGAAGGGGAGGAAGGAGAGACCGACTGCACCCCATTAGGGAACACACTGTGCCTGAATGGAACGCTCCAACTCTCCCCTTTCACCCCATTAGTTAACTCTAAAGATCTCTTGGCAACAAACAAGTGAATATATTCCTACGTCGTGTGCTTCCCTTGGGAGCAAGACTCCTTAGGGGTCCCTACTATGGTTTGGTCGTAAACAGACACAACATCGTCTTGAAAGATCAACCTGACAAATAACAAATGAGAGGAAAAGAAAAAAGTTGAAATGATAGGGGGGAGAAAGAGAGAGAGAAGAGAGAGAAGTCAGAAGCCAATCCACGGGAGGTGTCCCCCCAGACCCCGAGACAGCCAGACCTCCCTCCTAGATTTTCAGCTCTAATGAGCAGGGCCCTCTGATTCCTCCTGTATTAAACTGTTTTAGAACTGTACTGTCGGCGCTATATAAATCCTGTATAATAATAATATGGCTTTCCAACCCAAGAGTTGTTAGATAGTTACTGTATCTTCAGGAGAAGCCAATAAATGATCATCTGAAATATAAAGGCTTGAGGAGTAGCCGCTATCTGAAACTTCTGAGTGTTTTTCGGATAACATGTCCCTCAATGGGAACCATACCACTATAGAACACAGTAGTACAGGATTGGTCAACCCACTTGATGTAGAGGCCCTCCGGTGGGCGCCCTGATCATAGGCGTGCGCACAGGGTGTGCCAGGTGTGCCTGGGCACACCCTAATCGCCTTGTGTGGTGCATATTCCCCCCTGTTTAGACCACTGATATTTCATCCAAAAAAAAAAATGTTACAAAGCAAAATAATTTTAAAAGAATAAAAATACAACTACTGACACTGTCCACTGCCCTACTGACACCATCAGTACATATACACATGCATATGTATTTGAGCTTTGGCGTGCACAGCCTAATACAATAGGCTGCACACATCTATGGCCCTGATATCACCAAGAGACACAGATAATATTCAGTAAATGTAATGTTACAGAGAATTGTCAGAGTCTGCAGACATGCAGCAGATGATGACTAAAGACTACAGTCATGCTACAGGAGATGAAAAAAGGGGAGTAAAAAAACGCATGAATCCAGTATACTGCTGTAATAGCAACAGCTAAAGGTAATGGTTACCGTTTCTTCACTATTTTGGACGGGATACCTCCAGAGCAATGAAAAAGCATTGACAAAAAATGATTGGGGATGGGGCCAAGTTGGGCCCCCTGAAAAGCCCTTACGGAGAATCGACATTCAAGGGCTTTTCAGGGGGCCCCACTTGGCCCCATCCCCAATCATTTTTTGTCAATGCTACAGGAGATGCTCACAGACTGAAAACATGGTAAAGGAATTGTTAGAGACTAAGGGTCATGATTCAAGAGTGTGGAGACATTCTTGAAGCAAGCACTCACACTAGACTACTAGAAGTCATTATTACAGCCCCCATACAATTCTACCATAGGCGTGTGCACAGGGTGTGCCAGGTGTGCTTAGGCACACTCAAATCACTGCGTGGGGTGCTGATTCCCCCTACTGTCCGGCCTCCCCTGTTCCCATCCCCCACAGCACTGCCGGCTTCCATCCCTTATTCTCCCACCGGCTGCTGTGTTTACTATGCTTCCATTTGTGAATGAACAGGAAGCCACTCAGCACAGAGCACTTCCCATTCATTTGCTGTCCAGAGCAGCTGAGGCTGCAGAGAAAGGGGCTGGGGAATCTCTGTCCTCAGTCCCTTTCTCTGTTTTAAAAGTGAGACACCAGGGGTCTGTTTAGACCCCTGATATTTCATCAAAGCCCCCCCAACTAAAAATATTGTAAAAAATAATAAATCAAATTGTAAAAAATGTATAAAATAATAAAAATAAAATACTTCTGACACCTTCCCTAGCCCTACTGACAAAGTCCCACTGCTCTACTGACAATATACACATACACGTGTGTGTTTGAGCTCTGGGGTGCACACCCTAATGCCCAGTACACACGATCGGACTTTCCCGCCAAAAAAAACGGTGATTTTTGTTCGAATGTTGTTGGCTCAAACTTGTCTTGCATACACACGGTCACACAAACGTTGGCCAACAATTACGAACGTGGGAACGCGGTGAAGTACAAGACGTACGACGAGCCGAGAAAAAGGAAGTTCAGTAGCCAGTGCGGCTCCTTCTGCTTGACTCCGAGCATATGTGAACTTTTGTGCGGCAGACTTGTGTACACACGATCGGACTTTCCGACAACCACGTTTTGTTGGCGGAAAATTTGAGAACCTGCTAGCAAACATTTGTTGGCGGGAAGTCCAGCAGCAAATGTTCTATGGAGCATACACACGGTTGGACTTTCCGACAACAAGCTCACATCCAACATTTCCCGTTGGGAAAATCCGACCGTGTGTACGGGGCATAAGGCAATAGGCTGTGCACACCTATGGCTTCTACATTTGGGCTCCTTACAGCCCCCCATAAAACTTACTTGAGCCACATCTGATATTTCTGCCAGCATTATAAAAGATCAAAAGAAAAAAAAAACACAAAAAGGAAAGGGATGGACAATAGAGAAAAAAAAGTAAAATATTAAGCAAACCATTTAACTACTAGAAGCCAGTTTAAAGAATATTTTGAACAAGCACCCAAAGATAATCTTAAAAGGGTTGTAAGCCTTCGTGTTTTTTCACCCTAATGCATCCTATGCATTAAGGTGAAAAAACACCTGGCAGGCACAGTCCCCCCCCCCCCCCCCGTTTTACTTACCCGAGCCCCTTCATCTCTTGGGCGCGGACACGCTCTCCTTCTCTCCACGGGGACCCGGCTCTTGATTTGATAGATTGATAGCAATGCAGCCATTGAGTCCCGCTGCTGTCAATCAAATCCAATGACGCGGGTCCTGGGGGGGCAGGGCCGAGTCCAGCGTTTGTGTCTGTGGACGCAAATGCTGGACTCGGGAGCGCGCCCGCAAGGTAACCCTCTCGGGGGAGTGCTTCTCCTAGGGGGTTATCTGATGCAGGGAGGAGCCGCTAGAGCCACCAGGGGACCCCAGAAGAGGATGTTCGGGGCCACTCTATGCAAAACGAGCTGCACAGTGGAGGTAAGTTATGTTATATTTATAAAAGAAAAAACAATCCTTTACAATCACTTGAAGGGCCCGAGTGTAAGCATGGTGTTGGGTGGAGGTCTCTGATGTACCCAAGGAGTTATGGTATCTCTCTGTCGTATTTGCTGTCCTGGGAAGGGTTAGAGTAATCCTGTGATTGCTAAGTCACTTTCCCTTTTCTTTCAGTGTAAGCAGAACAGGCACATGAATGAGTTAAAGTTCAGGCTGAACCCAGTTTGGCCTGAGCCCATGGGAACCTGCCATGATAGCAGGCCATTGGCCCAATCAACTGCGGATGTGGAATACCTCACCTCGCAGTCACACGTGACAAAGTTTAAACTTCTCCACAACTTTATCCCTGACCTGTCTGATGTGTTCCTTGGCCTTCATGATGCTGTTTGTTCACTAAGGTTCTCTAACAAACCTCTGAGGGCTTCACAGAACAGTTGTGTATATATATACTGAGACTAAATGACACACAGGTAGACTCTATTTACTAATCAGGTGACTTCTGAAGGCAATTGGTTCCACTAGATTTTAGTTAGGGGTATCCGTATAAAGGGGGCTGAATACAAATGTACCCCACACTTTTCACATATTTATTTGTAAAAAATGTTGAAAACCATTTATCATTTTCCTTCCACTTCACAATTAGGTGCCACTTTGTGTTGGTCTATCACAGGGATGGCGAACCTTGGTACCCCAGATGTTTTGGAACTACATTTCCCATGATGCTCATGCACTCTGCAGTGTAGTTGAGCATCATGGAAAATGTAGTTCCAAAACATCTGGGGTGTCAAGGTTCGCCATCACTGGCCTATCCCATAAAATCCCAATAGATGACATTTTACATTTTTGGTTGTAACATGACAGAATGTGGAAAATTTCAAGGGGTAAGATTGCTATTTCAAGGCACTGTACATCAACATAAATACTTTAAGACAGCAAAACCGATAAGATAACCTTACAGGTACAATGCTATTTTTCCACTTTCCTCAACTTCTTCCTCAATGACATTCTGGTTGGACGAAACGCGTAGGGTGGAGCCTGGTTACCGTACGTCACGTCGCAACGCGCGCGGACCGCGACCATCTTGTAGGTTGGAAACCATCTGTTTTTATGCTTCATGACACGCTTGTTTTCATGATTCTAAATGTGCGTATTCTGGATTTATCTACAATAAAGCCTTTGAGTGTTTTGATATACTGCACCATGAGGAGTTGTCTGTTCTCATTTTGATACATGTGACCTGCTGAGATTCTATCTCAGAGGGGTTAACGGGATCCATTTGCGAGTCATTATTGATGAGTGGAGACAAGCCAGAGGAGTACTGGAATGCTTGTATGACCACCTATAATCTAGTGGTCCATACCGTGGGGTAGGAGGCCCGGTGTGTTGGCGTGTCGGTGGAGGACTTTCAAATCACCGGTAGTTTATTTAGCTGGGTGTCCTCTAGGGTCCATGGACTTTCAATTTTATTTATCTGCTGTTTTTTATAATGGTGTTTTTTGAAAACTTTTGACTTTTAACGCTGCATAATTTCCCTTTTTTATTTTGTTACCAGCAATTTATGCTAGCTGCTTTAGAGTCATTTCTCTCTTTTTTTCTTTCTATAACTTCTTGACGTTGCTAAGTTTTGTACCTTTGAGGGTCTTCAAAGCTTTGGAATGGAGTCCTTTGTCGACAGACTGCATAATATCTTATCGATTTCCACTCTCTTTCAGGCTTCTTTGAACCTGTAGGCCGTTGTTTCAGGCTTGGGGGATCTCTTCTCCAAATGTTTGCACGTTCTATTGATCGATACACGTCTGGGTTCTATAAACAGGGATCGGCAAGACCAATCAATACTTTATCTAAACCTGCAGATAAGGGACTTTAGAGTACCAGCGAATTCGGCGTCTTGGCTGCACAAGTAGTCTTGCACATCGTGTTCTTTTTCACTCGAAAAGGTTCATTTCAGAAGCCGACATGTGCGTTATCTTTGACGTGTCTACGGCAGTGACGAATGCATGTTCTGTCTCAGGGGGGCAATTTATCGCAAATGGTCGGCATCTGACAAACCAATGCTGATTTAATATCTCCGTATGATGCATCATATGTTCTCGGGCCGTATGATACAAAGTGCTCTGTGCCAAGTCTGCGAGGAGCCTGAGACTTTTCAATCTGGTTGTTTGTGGACTGAGCTGTAGGTTGTTGGGTTCCACGGAGCTTTTGGCAGCCTAAAACTCTTTATGGGTGTCCCCATCTGAGAGTTCTCTGCACAGTACAAAAGCTCTTAGAGGAGACAAAGAGGGAACATTTCAGCAAACCTTGGCAAGGCAATAAAAGCGCAGACTCCTACAGAACCGAATGAGATCATCTTGCGAGGAGCACAACGCACCACTTGTGCTCTCCTAAGGCAATGATTAATATGTTCATTTTATTTTGTTCAAGTAGATGTAAGCCCTAAATAAATTACATTTAATTTGTTTTATGTACCATAAAAATTATTTTCATATTTAACCACTTAGCAACCGCCCTATGGCAGATTTACTTCTACAGGGCGGTCGTTCTGTGCAGAACCATGTGTGTGTGTGTATATATATATATATATGTATGTGTGTATATATGTATATATATATATATATATATATATATATATATATATATATATATATATATATATATATATATATATATATATATATATATATATATATATATATATATATATAAAATATATATAATATACACACGTGATCCTGAACTTCCACCTAGGGGGCGCTCCGCTTCTGCTGTGATTAGTCACAGCAGAACCTGATCAGGGGGTGCTGGCCAATGGATGTCCGCCACCACCCGCCGATCGCCTGGAAAAGAGGCGGCTGGATGGAGCCCTGCCTATGTAAACAAGGCAGACCTCCATCCTGACAGGTGGGGGGGGGGGATGAGTGGTGGATTTTCTTTCCCCCAAAGCACGAAATAAAACCCATCACATCCCTTAGAGCCCTTTTACACTGAAAGCACCTATTTTTTAGCGCCGCTCTACTGTCATTTTAGCGGCGTGTTATTCGACCGCTAGCAGAGCGGTTTCACCCCCGAAAAAGTGTTAAAATCGCCCGCAAATAGGTTTGGCGGCGCTGCCCCATTGTTTTCAATGGGCAGGGGCGCATTAGGATCAGTGTATACACCGCTACTACAGCGCTGCAAAGATGCCGCTTGCAGGACTTTTTTTACCGTCCTGCCAGCGCACCGCTCCAGTGTGAAAGCCCTCGGGCTTTTAAGTAGAAGAGAACAAGAAAACCTGGACAGCCGCACACTGGAATGGATAAATCCGACTTTTTATTCAAAATACAGGATCAAAACACAACTGTGGGGTGGTACAAAAATTACTGACGCGTTTCGCACTCACACCAAGTGCTTACTCATAGCTAGAACATGTGACCATGCAATAGTGAGAAAATACAGAACAGCTGTATTTTCTCACCATTGCATGGTCACATGTTCTAATATTTTTAGTATATACATATGGCTTTTTATCCCCATTTTAGCTACCTATGAGTAAGCACTTGGTGTAAGAAATTTTTGACTGGAGAGAGGGCTTTTACCCTGGAGAGACAGGAGAGGCTCTTTACAGGCGCTATGCAGGGGCTATTTTTAGTGCTGTATCGCCTGTAAAGCGGCTCAGTGTGAAAGGGGTCTTGCTTAAAGCACCTCACATAGCACACCAAAACACTGGCTAGGCACACATTTAACCTTTTGATCGACCTAGATATTTAAAACGTAACTCCACTTTTGTTGAGAGAAAAAAAACATTCCCCTCTGGGTGATCTCTGTACACTGCAAGGATTATAACAACCTTTGTTGCGGATTTCTACCTTTTGTTATTCTGAAGAAGTCCCTGTGTGTTTCTCTGTGCCCCTGTGCTGAGTGAGTCTAATGGGAGGGGTTTCAGAAATTATCTGTCAGCTGTGCAGCTGCAGAGCACTAATGAGGAAAGCTGCTGGGCCTGCATCCCTTTAGGCTGTGTACACACGAGCGGAATGTCCGACAGAAAAAGTCAGACGGAGGCTTTTCATCGTCTATTCCGATCGTGTGTAGGCCTCATCGGACTTTTTTTTTTGAAAATCCTGACGGACCTAGAAATAGAACATGTTCTAAATATTTCCGACTGAACCAATTCCTATCGGGAAAACCGATCGTCTGTATGCTGTTCCGACAGACAAAAAAACGACGCATGTTCTGAAGCAAGTACGAGACAGAAGCTATTGGCTATTGAACTTCCTTTTTCTAGTCCCATCATAAGTGTTGTACGTCACCGCGTTCTGGACGGTTGGACTTTGGGTTGACCGTGTGTAGGCAAGATCGCTTGAATGGAATTCCGTCTGAGTTCCGTCACAGAAACCCGTCGGAGTTTATTCCGACGGCAAAACCGGTCGTGTGTACGCGGCATTAGATGTGATTTCCTATTGGGAATAGCTCGCCAAAAATGACATTTTTGTTGCAGGGGATGCCTGAAATCTGACTTGTATCTTAGTGCAGACTTCTAGGGAAAATTGGTGAGCCAATCACACAAGCAGGAAATTATGTTTTTGGGGAGTGGCCAGTACACATTCTGTGTACAGAACACCTCCAGGTGACCATATTGCATTTTCAGAAAACTACAGAGGCTGCAGATTGAAAAGGAAAGGTCATTTTTAATAACATTCAATAAAAATATGACTTGTGTCGCAATTGTACACGCTGTATTATTTTTTCGATATTTCCCCCCCCCCACAAAAGTGGAGTTACCCTTTAACCCAGGGGATCTCAAACTGGCGGCCCTCCAGCTGTTGCAGAACTACAAGTCCCATCATGCCTCTGCCTGTGGGAGTCATGCTTGTAACTGTCAGCCTTGCAATGCCTCATGGGACTTGTAGTTTCGTAACAGCTGTAGGGCCGCCAGTTTGAGACCCCTGCTTTAACCCCTTCCCAGCCAGTGTCATTAGTACGGTGACAGTGCATATTTTTTTTTAATAGCACTGATCGCTGTATTAGTGTCACTGGTCCCCACAAAGTGTCAAGAGTGTCAGTTAGGTGTCCGATTGTCTGCCGCAATATCGCAGTCCCGCTATAAGTCGCTGATCGCCGCCATTACTAGTATAAAGAAAAAAATCCAGTATATATCCCATAGTTTGTAGACGCTATAACTTTTGCACAAACCAATCAATATACGCTTATTGGGATTTTTTTCTACCAAAAATATGTAGCAGAATACATATTGGCCTAAATTTATAAAGAAAGTTGATATTTTTTTATTGGATATGTTTTATAGCAGAAAGTAAAAAATATTGCTTTTCTTTTCTTCTTTTTTTTTTTTTTTTTTTTTTTAATTGTCAGCCTTGTTTTGTTTACAGGGCAAAAAAAATGAAAAAGACGCAAAGGTGATTAAATACCACCAAAAGAAAGCTCTATTTGTTGCGGGAAAAAAAATGATATAAATTGTATTTATTTATTTGCATGACCGTGCTATTGTCAGTTAAAGTAACGCAGTGCTGAATCACAAAAAATGCCCTGGTCATGAGGGGGGGGGGGGGGGGTAAATCTTCCAGAGGTCAAGTGGTTAAATTTTTTTTCTCATAGTTTTCCATCCTTTGTTGCATCTCAGTGCTGATGATCTCCTGCAACCTCTTTTCAGCCACTTACTGTCTACATGCAGAGGCCGGTCTGAAAGGGCGACAATGCAGGAGCACAGCTGTGCAGCCCCACGGCAAGGGAGGATTTTTATTATTCCCGGAGATTACTTTGAATTTCCTTTTTAATAGGGAGATCATCCAGAGTGCAAATTCAGCACCTGACACCATCACAAACTATGTGTCTCTGGTTGAGTAGCTGGTAATTACAGCCCTGGGTATATGCAGCCTACGCAGCCCAGGGAAATGCATGTTCCCTCGGCCAGCATGTGAGCGGTTTATGTACATTTTAGCTGGTGGGGATAACTCTCTGTGACATTGCTGGCAGTGAACATTGAGCAGCGTGACGAGACGACTTCCTTTGCCAATGCCAAACACCTGTTGCTTCTTTTTTTCACATTAATTAGGACAGCCAGGTGCACCTGTGAGAAGCCTGGGGGCCGCCCCGAGGGGACCGTCACTCCATCCACAGCAGATGATACAGACCCAAAGCCCGGCGAGTGGCCAGATAAGAGCAGAACATTCACCAAACCGGTGCATGGGGGAAATGTATGATATAATGTAATTATAGGGAAGAAAAAAATCAACAAATATGTCTTATAAATGGATAAAAAAAGGAGATTATTTGGTGTGATTTTTATATATGCAGCTAGGGGTCAGAACAGAATAGGCAAAGGAGATACTTCTTCTCCTAATCCTAGAGGTCAGAGGTGCCGGACCCCGCCCTTCACCTGACCCACTCCGATAGGTACAGAACACTCCGCTCCTGATCCTAGAGGTCATAGGTCCCAGCCCCCGCCCTTCACCTGACCCACTCCGATAGGTACAGAACACTCCTCTCCTGATCCTAGAGGTCATACTTCCCAGCCCCCGCCCTTCACCTGACCCACTCCATAGGTACCAAGCACTCCACTCCTGATCCTAGAGGTTATAGGTCCCGGCCCTTCACCTGACCCACTCCATAGGTACAGAACATTCCACTCCTGATTCTAGAGGTCAGAGGTCCGGACCCCGCCCTTCACCTGACCCACTCCGATAGGTACAGAACACTCCGCTCCTGGTCCTAGAGGTCAGAGGTCCCGGACCCCGCCCTTCACCTGACCCACTCCGATAGGTACAGAACACTCCGCTTCTGGTCCTAGAGGTCAGAGGTCCCGGACCCCGCCCTTCACCTGACCCACTCCACAGATACAGAACACTCCGCTCCTGGTCCTAGAGGTCAGAGGTCCCGGACCCCACCCTTCACCTGACCCACTCCGATAGGTACAGAACACTCCGCTCCTGGTCCTAGAGGTCAGAGGTCCCAGCCCCCGCCCTTCACCTGACCCACTCCAATAGGTACAGAACACTCCGCTCCTGGTCCTAGACATCAAAGGGCCTAGACCACTCACATTACATGAACCACTCATGATAGGTACAGAACACTTTGCTCCTCCCACCTGACATCCAACCAATGGCTGAGCTCAGGTGTGCGTGTTTTGCGCAGTAGTAAGCATTGATCACTCACCTAATGACATGCCTTTTTGTGTATTGATTTCCAAGTTCTTGTCTGACAGAAAAAAAGAATCCCCAATGCCTGATGGTCATTTGTTATACCGAGTTACTGCACAGTAAGGCTACGTTTCCTGTAGTCATGCGACTTGGGACTGCAAACCCCGCGATTTCCAATGAGTACCGTTCATATCTGTGCGACTTTAAAGTATTCCCTGCACTAATTTGGTCCAACTTTGAAGCGACTTGAGGTCCATAGCCCTCCAGAATACACAGGCATTTCTTCAAGTCGCATTAAAATCGTTGCAACAAAAATTGCCGCAAAATCGCGCGACTTTCAGGTCGCAACAGTGGAAACCTAGGCTAGAACTCATTGGTTTTTGTATCAAATAACCCACCAAAATAAATCACCATTATTAGGTTCCCACTGATCGCACAATTTCATTCCCGCATGTCAGTCCCGACTTCGGGGGGTGATTTCAGAGACATTTGTGGGGGTTTCTGCACAGATGT
Source organism: Lithobates clamitans (assembly GCA_037952925.1). NCBI lineage: Eukaryota > Metazoa > Chordata > Amphibia > Anura > Ranidae > Lithobates > Lithobates clamitans. The sequence continues at coordinate 406,825 of JBBGZY010001935.1, forward strand.
CTATTGAAATCGCACCCCAAAGTCGCCAAAAGTTGTACAGAAACTACTTTTGGGAATCGGTGCGTTGCCGCAAATGCGGTGTCGCACCGTTTCGGACGGTGCCATTGACGGCAAAAGCCGCCGATTTGACATGCCAAATCGCTGCAATGTGAACCAGGGCTTAGGAAGGCTGCAGTATAAAAATTATACTTTTATTATTAAAGCATCAACCTTTTATGTATAATTTGGATGCTGTATTTGCCGTGATTTTTTGATGGCGACCTCTTGGATGGTTCATTTTTTTACCCCTGTAGCCGTCACATATGGTGATGTTTTGTTTGTCTGAAAACAGGCGTCAGAGGATAATTCACCTAGGCTGCGTTTTCTTTACCAAGCAGAGATATGAACGGCCTGATTGATGTGTGAGACAATTCAATGCATGAGAAGCTTCCTAGAATGTATTATATCTCTAGGTACGGCTCAGAAGTGGACGCAGGTGAAGGCGGCGGGGGACAAGTGCTTTGAACCTAGTCGAGGGGTTCAGTTGAGAGGCTTCCAGGCTGGTTTGATAATTCTACCCACTGTGTGTTCAGCTGCTCCATACATTCTACAAGAAATCAGAGGCCTTTACCTTGTGTCTTTCTCCATCCTGTCATTGGCTGATGGTGCTTCTAGTACGGTGGTCTCCAACCTGTGGCCTGCGGGACAGAGGTGGCCGTTTGCTTGCCTTTATCTTGGGGCACTATTCCTGCCACTGACACCCGCAATGAGACACCATTCCTCCCAATGACACCGACAGTGGGGCAAAATGCCTACCACTGATACCAATGATGGGGCACTTTTCCTCCCACTGACACCAACAATGGGGCACTATTTCTCCCACTGACACCTATAATTGGGCACTATTTTTCACACTGACACCAACAGTGGAGCACTATTCCTCCCAAGGGCACTAATGATGATGCACTATTCCTTCCACTGACACCAACAGTAAGACAGCATTCCTTCCACTGACACCAACAGTAAGACAGCATTCCTTCCACTGACACTAACAGTAGGGCATAATACTTACCACTGACACCAATAATGGGGACATATTCTCACTGGCACCAACAATGGGGCACTTTTCCTCCCGCTGACACCAACAATATGGCACTATTCCTCCCACTGACACCTATAATGGGGCATATTCTTCACACTGACACCAACAGTGGGGCACTATTCCTCCCACTGACACCAATGATGGGGCACTATTCCTCCCACTGACACCAACAATGGGAAACTATTCTTTCCACTGGCACCAACAACGAGGCACTTTTCCTCCCACTGACACCAACAATATGGCACTATTCCTCCCACTGATACCAATAATGGGGACCTATTCTCACTAGCATCAATAGGGCACTATTCTTCTCACTGGCACCAATAATGGGGCACTATTCCTCCCACTGACACCAATAATGGGGCACTATTCCTCTCATGGACACCAACATCGGGGAACTTTTCCTCCCACTGACACCAACAATATGGCACTATTGCTCCCAAGGGCACTAATGATGAGGCACTATTCCTCCCAATGACAGCAGCAGTAGGACAGCATTCCTTCAATTGACACTAACAGTAGGCTATAATACCCACCACTGATACCAATGACAGGGGCACTATTCCTCTCAATGACACCAATGACAGAGGCACTATTCCTCTCACTGACACCAACAGTAAGACAGCATTCCTTCCATTGACACTAACAGTAGGCCATAATACCTACCACTGACACCAACGATGGGGAACTATTCCTCCCACTGACACCTATAATATGGCACTATTCTTCACACCGACACCAACAGTGGGGCACTATTCCTCCCACTGACTGCAACAGTGAGACAGCATTGCTTCCGTTGACACTAACAGTAGGCCATAATACCTACCACTGACACCAATGACAGGGGCATTATTCCTCTCACTGACACCAACAATATGGCACTATTCCTGCCATAGGCTGAAGCCCGCTGTCAGCTGACCTCACAGAGTCGGTCCAAGCTCAGGCAAGATCGCGACAATGAAGTCGGGATCCATCTACATGCCCGCACTGGCACCCGGCTGAGCCTCTCAGCAAGCTGATGAGAGCCTGAGCCGGCTGCCCCCTCCACAGCCCAGTGCTCCAGTGAGCGAGGGGGGGGGAGGGGGTCACCTGCTCTCTGCTCAGGTATTTGATCGCTTGTTTTTCAGTGTTGGACCCGGCGGGGGATCAGATGCTGCATTCACCTAGGTAATTATGATTCAGAAAAAGAAACAATCCCATACTTCTCTTTTAATAGAACTACTACATCAGGTAGAATTTCGAATTTTCACATATTGACAATGAGAATTCCCTGCAGTGTTTTACTTATTGTGTGGAGCTGAATTTCTCACTTGCTGTAACATATTACCGATATTAGGTGACTGTTTTTAAAAAGATAAATGTACTTTTATAGAAACAGCATGTTGCTCTTTCTTCTTAACCTAAAATAACCCCCCCCCACACCCACCGCCCCCCACCGCCAACACCACAGATGTACCTGAATTGGATGGCTGTACACCGCAGGATTCTACATTTACATTGATAACGTTTTCCATGAATATCTAAATGATCATTAAAATTTTATTAAAAAAAAAAAAAAAAATCAAAAGAGAAGAAGGAGAAAAGCTTTATCATTTCCAGGGTGGCAGCGCCAGTCCGCCTTCTCATTTACCAGCAGGAAGTACAAAATGTGGCTCAGCGTGTGTAAACAAGTAAATAATTGTGAACATTGGCTTTCCTTCTGTTTCAACAACCCACTAGAAGAAGAATAACCAAAAGATGGATGGAGAGGAGAGAGAAGGCAGAAGGGAGAGAAGAGAGAAGTGAGGAGAGAAGAAGGAAGGGGATGGAGAAGAGAGGGTTTGGGAGGAATGAAGAGCGGGTGGGGGGGGGGGAAGGGGGAGAAATAAAGTGGGGAAAAGACAGGGGTGGGGCAAGGAAGGAAGAGGAATAGAGGAAAGAAGGGTAGCGGGAGAAATCGGGGGTGAATGAAAGGGGGAGTGATAGAGGGAGAGTTAAGAGGGGTACGGGGTGGGGGGGAGAAGTGAGAGGAGTAGAGGCAATATAGGGGGGAGAGGAGAGAAGAGTGGAGGGGAGATGAATATAAGGGGGTAATATAGGGGGGAGAGGAGAGAGGGGTGATGGAAGAGGAAAATGGGGAAAGAATAGGTGGGGGAGGCCGATGAAGAGCAGAGGAATGGAGGGAAGGAAATTGCAGGGAAAAAAGGGAAGAGAAGAGGGATATGGAGAAAAGAGAGGGGATATATGTGAGAGAAGAAGGGTGAAGAAAAGCAGGGGGATTGGAAGGGAGAAAATAGGAGGTACGAAAGGTAAAATGGGTGGATGAAGGAGTGACAATGGAGTGCAGAAAAAGGAAAAGAAAATGAATGGGGGAGGGGGTAGAATGAAAAGAAGAGGGGGGATGGAATGGAGAGAAGAGGAGGGATGGAGTGGAGAGATGAGTCGACGATGGGGTAGAAAGAAGAGAAAGGGATTGAGTGGAGAGAATAGGAGGGGGTGGGGTGGATAAAGAGGAGGGTGGAGTGAATAGTAGGGGGCGGAGTAGGGAGAAGAGAGGGATGGAGTAGAGAGAAGAGAAGGGAATAGGATGGAGAGAAAAATAAGAGATAGAGTGGAGTGGAGAGAAGAGTAGGGGATGGAGTGGAGAGAAGAGTAGGGGATAGAGTGGAGAGAAGCAGAAAGGATGGAGTGGAAAGAAGAAGAAATGATGAAGTGGAAAGGAGAAGAGTTGGATATGGAGTGGAGAGAAGAGTAGGAAATGAAGTGGAGAGAAGAGTAGGAGATGGAGTGGTGAGAAGAGAAGAGTAAGGGATGGCGTGGAGATAAGAGTAGGAGATGGAGTGGAGAGAATAGAAGAGTAGGAGATGGGGTGGAGAGAAGAGTAGGGGAAGGAGTGGAGAGAAGAGAAGAGTAGGAGATGGAGTGTAGTGAAGAGTAGGGGGTGGAGTGGAGAGAAGAGCAGAGTTGGAGATGGAGTGAAGGGAAGAGAAGAGTAGGAGATGGGGTGGAGAGAAGAGTAGGGGATGGAGTCGAGAGAAGAGAAGATTAGTAGATGGAGTGGAGAGAAGAGTAGGGGATGGAGTGGAGAGAAGAGAAGAGTAAGAGATGGAGTGGAGCGAAGAGTAGGGGATGGAGTAAAGAGAAGAATAGAAGATGGAGTGGAGAGAAGAGTAGGAGATGTAGTGGAGAGAAGAGTAGGAGATGGAGTGGAGCGAAGAGTAAGGGAAGGAATGGAGAAAAGAGTAGGAGATGTAGTGAAGAGAAGAGTAGGAGATGGAGTGGAGCGAAGAGTAGGGGATGGAGTGGAGAGAAGAAAAGAGTAGGAGATGGAGTGGAGCGAAGAGTAGGGGATGGAGTGGAGAGAGGAGTAGGGGATGGAGTGGAGAGAAGAGAAGAGTAGGGGATGGAGTAGAGAGAAGAGAAGAGTAGGAGATGGGAGTGGAGAGAAGAGTAGGAGATGGGAGTGGAGAGAAGAGTAGGAGATGGGAGTGGAGAGAAGAGTAGGAGATGGAGTGGAGAGAAGAAAAGAGTAGGAGATGGAGTGGAGCGAAGAGTGGGGGGTGGAGTGTAGAGAAGAGTAGGGGATGGAGTGGAGAGAAGAGAAGAGTAGGAGATGGAGTGGAGAGAAGAGTAGGAGATGGAGTGGAGAGAAGAGTAGGAGATGGAGTAGAGAGATGAGAAGAGTAGGAGATGGAGTGGAGAGAAGAGAAGAGTAGGAGATGGAGTGGAGAGAAGAGAAGAGTAGGAGATGGAGTGGAGAGAAGAGAAGAGTAGGAGATGGAGTGGAGAGAAGAGTAGGGGATGGAGTGGAGAGAAGAAGGGGGGGGAATTGGAGACAAGACAGGAAATGGGTGAAGTGAAGGTGGACCATTTATTCATCTGCCCATCTTCCATTAATAGAGCTCTTTTTATTATTAGAAGCTATTGTAAAAGTTCTATAAATAGAGGAGGGGGCGGAAAGGGCGGTTGTACCCGTGACAGGTTCCTCGGCTCCTTTAACCCCTGCAGCACCAGAAGATTACAGCTAGGGGGTATGAGAGGAAGGCAGAGGACAGAGGGTTTCAACTATGGCAGCCGGCACGAGGGTCCCTTCAGACTAAATGTAAAGTACTGCACCTTGTGCTGATCTTCTCTTTTTTCTCTTTTATATCTACATTAAGTTAGGCTTTATGGGTTGAAGTCTGGGGGTTGTGTGATAACAGAGGATTCTATAGGTGATAAGAGGAACATTAAAATTGTCTCTCTTCATTAAAATGACTCTCCCAAGTGTCCAGCACCAGATTTTGGTCTCCTAAGAACGTGGCACCATTGTGAAGAATCTACTGGCATAGTTGCAAAGCTCTACCCCCCCCCCCCCCCCCAAGATAACCCCTCCATGTTTTGCATGCTGGATATGTGGGGCCCTGTTGCTCTTGAGAGGTCTTCTTGCAGCCCTGCCCCTAAGGTCCATGCCTCCTTCCAGCATTCACAGTGTTAATGTTCCTGTCATTCGGAAAAGTCACACAGAGGAGGATGGAAATGTTCTGGATAAAAGAGGGGGAACTGAGAGCTGCGAAAAGCACTTTAAATGTAATGTGATTTTGATTATTTCTTTAGCATGAGTGGGTTTAATTGTCAGGCACATAACACTCCTCCAACATCTTAACTACCCCCAACCAAAACTGAAAACTCCAAGTCATCTTGAGATCCATCCTGACTGCAGGAAGAGGCACCGGCTCCGTCACCGGCTCTTCCGTATGTGCTGATTATGGGTTTAAAGAGGAAGGCGTATGGGCATTCTTAAAGTAGAACCACTGTGCAAACATTTCTTTTTTTTATTTAGTTGGAGGGAAGGGTTTGCACCTCCATCAGCATTTTGATGCTTTTGTGTCTTTTAGAGATTTCCAAGACAGAAAATAAAATTTAAGAATATAAAATAAATAAGTAATGTGTAGCCACGCCCCCATCGCAGCATGTCAAATCTGTCAGTGGTGGGGCGGAGCACAGCACATCTCCCAGTAGCTCCCAATTACCTTAAGGTAGGGTACGTGGAAGGGTATGAGGGAGCGCCTAGTACAAAGGATTGTATCACAAACGTTTTTTAAATGTTTATTGCTTAAGAGCATCAGATACAGCCAGGGCATTTTGTCAGCGGGAACGCGGGAGAACGCATTTCCAGCACCTCCAGCACTGCATGTATGTAATGCCAAGGGGTGCTGGGGTATGATGGAGGGTCTAGTGATGCTGGCTGCTTGTGAATCTATTGTTGCTGGAGGGGATCTATTTTTGTGTATTGGCCTATTGTTACTGGGGGAGCCTACACTAAATTACCAAAAGTATTGGGACGACTGCCTTCACACACACATGAGCTTTAATGGCATCCCAGTCTTAGGGTTCAATATTGAGTTGGCCCACCCTTTGCAGCTATAACAGCTTCAACTCTTCTGGAAAGGCCGTCCACAAGGTTTAGGAGTGTGTCTATGGGAATGTTTGACCATTCTTCCAGAAGCGCATTTGTGAGGTCAGGCACTGATGTTCGACGAGAAGGCCTGGCTCACAGTCTCCGCTTGAATTCATCCCAAAAGTGTTCTATTGGGTTGAGGTCAGGACTCTATGCAGGCCAGTCAAGTTCCTCCACCCCAAACTCGCTCAGCCATGTCTTTATGGACCTTGTTTTGTGCACTGGTGAGCAGTCATGTTGGAACAGGAAGGGGCCATCCCCAAACTGTTCCCACAAAGTTGGGAGCATGAAATGGTCCTAAATGTGTTGGTATGCTGACGCCTTAAGAGTTCCCTTCACTGGAACTAAGGGGCCAAGCCCAACCCATGAAAAACAGCCCCACACCATAATCCCCCCTCCACCAAATGATTTGGACCACTGCACAAAGCAAGGTCCATGCTTGGTTCTCATCCAAGATTGTGCAATACATGGCCCCGTCCGTTGGCCCCTCAATGTGGCAAAGTCGGCCTGTATCTTTAGCAGAGAAACAGCCCCAAAGCATCATGTTTCCACCTCCATGCTTGACTGTAGGGATGGAGTTAATGCCAAAGAGCTCAATTTTGGTCTCCTCTGACCACAGCACTTTCTCCCAATCCTTCTCTGAATAATTTAGATGTTCATTGGCAAAGTTCAGGCGGGCCTGTACATGTGTCTTCTTGAGGAGGGGGCCTTGTGGCCACTGCAGGATTTCAATCCATGGCGGAGTATTGTGTTACCAATAGTTTGGTGACTGTGGTCCCAACTGCCTTGAGATCATTCACAAGCTCCTCCTGTGTAGTTCTGGGCTGATCCCTCACTTTTCTTATGATCATCTTCACCCCATGAGGCGAAACCTTGCATGGAGCTCCAGACTAAGGGCAATTGATGGTTATTTTGTATTACTTCCCTTTGTGAATAATCGCTCCTACAGTTGTCTCCTTCTCACCAAGATTCTTGCTGATGGTCTTGTAGCCCATTCCAGCCTTGTGCAGGTCTACAATCTTGCCCCTGACGTCCTTTGACAGCTCTTTGGTCTTGCCCATGATAATGAGGTTTGAATGGAAGAAAGAGATTCTGTGGGCAGGTGTCTTTTATACACATAACGAGTTGTGGTTAGGAGCACCTTCTTAAATTGACAGGACTAATCTGTGTACCACATGAGCACCTACTGGAGCCAGTCTGTGGGAGCCAGAATTATTGTTGGTTGGTAGATATGGTTGCCACCTCATCCCTTTAAACCCGAACACATATTAATTACACAGGTTCTGAGGCTGATTAAGGTGGTAATTAAACTCACTTTGTGCCTTATCTGCATTTAATTAGCCTCAGAACCTGTGTAATTCAAAGGTGTTCGGGTTTAAAGGGATGAGGTGGGAACTCTATTGGTAGTGGACTCACTGAACTGCAACCCAATTTATAACATTTGTATCATGTGTTTGTTCTGGATTTTTGGTTGATATTCTGTCTCTATCATATATAATACACCTATGATAAAAAAATTATAGACCCTTCATTTCTTTGTAAGTGGGCAAACTTACAAAATCAGCAGGGGATCAAATAATTATTTTCCGCACTGTATATATACAAAAACTAAATAAGGGCTTTGTGCGGTTCAAAATCGAAAAAAAATTCTGAGAAGCCTACTTAAGGGTTAATTTTATTGTCAGAGCTGTGTGTTTTACCTATTACAGCTTATTCCACAACCTTTATATGGCTCTGCTCACTTAATGTCACAGCATTCATATCTCACTAGTCTTGTCATAGGTAATTATACTTTTTACCTAGTATTTTGATACAGCTCTTACATTTTCTAAAAGTGATTATAAGCTTTAAAGGAAAAAGAATTGTGCCATTAAAGTGTATCCAATCCAAAAAAAAACTAAATTTAATATATTATAACTTACCAGTTTTTTTATGTTGTATTACTTTTTTATTTAGACTTTTTTTCTCTACACTTCCACTGATTTGATTCCCTGTATTTCATTGATGCAGAAAGTTGTTATTTTTCAACTTCCTTTAACCACTTCTGGACTGGACCGCTGTCGTTGTACGCCAGTACTTTGACGTTGAATACCATTGTTATGGCACCAGATAGCTGCCATAAGCCCGGTATTTTTAAAAAATGGCGGGCGGTACGCTTTCAGATAAAAGTGGTCTCTGCGGCGGATTCGCCGCAAGATCACTTTTATCAGTGGAGTCCCGGTCATCTCCGCAGCTTACCGAAGCCATCGGTAGCAGCGGAGACGGTCCTTTCCCCTCAGAGGCATGGAGTTGAGTGAGGGAATGATGGCCCCCCCACTCGGACTCCTTACCATTGGATGACCATTAATATGAGATCTGGGGTCAAAAAGACATCAGACTCAATGTAAACATCCCTTGTAATAGAAAAAAAAAACATGACAGGACCTCTTAAGAATGAGATCTGGGGGTCAAAAAGACATCAGATCTCACATTTACACTTAAATGCAATAAATATATATTTTTTTTAAATCGCTTTTTTTTTTTTTTTTTCAATTAAAAATTTTTTTCCCCTTTAAGACCATTTTGACATCACTTCTGTCCCATGGTCTTAAAGGGGAAAATTTTTTTATTGAAAAAAAAAGCAATTTTTTAAAAATATTTATTGCATTTAAGTGTAAATATGAGATCTGATGTCTTTTTGACCCCCCACATCTCATATTTAAGAGGACCTGTCATGCTTTTTTTTCTATTACAAGGGATGTTTACATTCCTTGTAATAGGAATAAAAGCGATCCAAATTTATTTTTTTTTTTTAAAGGGGCAGTGTAAAGAAAAAAAATGTAAAAGTATAATAAATAGGAAAAAAAAATTTAAAGCGCCCCGTCCCGCCGTGCTCGCGCGCAGACGCGAAACGCATATGTAAGTCGCGCCTGCATATGTAAACGGTGTTCATACCACACATGTGAGTTATTGCCGCAATCGTAAGACCGATGCGCAAATACGGTGTGACATAATGTTTTGCAACAACCGCCATTTTATTCTCTAGGGTTTCTGAAAAAAAAAAATATATATATATATATAATGTTTGGGGGTTCTAAGTATTTTTTTATCAAAAAAATAATAACGTGTAAGCAACAAATTTCAGAAAAAGGTTTAGTCTTTAAGTGATTAAACCTCCCTCATTTACAGACTGAAGTTCATTCCTTTGATCTAAAAGGGGGTTCTAAGTAATTTTCTAGCAAAAAAAAAAAAAAATTATTTTTACTTGTAAACACCAAGTGTAAAAAAATAGGCCCGGTCCTTAAGTGGTTAACAGAACAAGCTGTCCAGCAAAAGTGGCAGTTAAAGACTTGGGACAAACCATTAAACACTGACAGGGGTGCTTACAGCGATCAGCTTATTATTAATTTAAGTATGTAAAACCTTTGAGCCCAAAAAAAAGAGAACTGTAATAGGTTAAAAAATGTTGCTGGAGGTGGGCTTTAATTTGTTAGCAAGTCTATCTAAATATACTAGTCAGTCTAACACTACCCTCTCTGCAGGTTGACAATGCTGCTGCCTGAGAGTGGCAATGTTGTTCCTCCATAGAGACAGTGGAGGAGTAAATGTAGCCATCCTATGACGGAAGTCTGGGTAGCCGGGATAAGGTGTAGGGATCCATGGAATACTCCAGAGACCCCGATCAGCAACAAAAGGACACTCTTCACTCTGTAGCTACTCTTTGGAACAATCCCTTCAGTGAAAAGTCCCAGATATAGGCAGCACTGAGACACCATATACAATGTCCCAGGCCAGGCAAGCGTTAGCCTTAAAGTGGTTGCAAAGGCTGAAGGTTTTTATAGAACGCATAAAGGTAAAAAACCTTCCGTGTGCTGCTCCCCCCACAGCCTCCCCAATAACCACCTGATCCCCCTCTCGATCCAGCGATGTGCAGGAGAGCCTCGGCTGTTCGAGGACTCCCTCTCCTCATTGGTTCTCACCGCTGTCAATCACAGTCAGTGAGCCAATGGGGAGAGAGCGGGGGGGGGTGGATCTGAGCCACGGCTCTATGGGTCTGATGGACACATAGAGGAGGGCTCGAGAGAGAGCACGCACCAGTGCCCCCATTGCAAGCGGCTTGCTACTGGGGGGCACTGGTCAAGGGGGAGGAGCCAGGAGCGCTGGCGGGGGGGACCCGAGAAGAGGAGGATCGGGACAGCCCCTCCGATACTCACCTGAGCCCCCTCTCGATCCAGCGATTGTATAGCAATGCGATTGAGTAGCCGCTCTACTGTGTTTTATGGTTTCTTGCATCATGCTTTGTTATATATGTCTACTATGATGTATGCTTACTATTATGTATGTATGTTCAAATGCACACTCTGCTGGGTGTTTTATACTAATAAACACTTCCAGACTACATTGTCTTATCCCTGGGTCCTTTCATGCATTCCTCATTTAAAGTCCCAAACCCTGTCCTTCGATTCAATTAATAGGGATGGAGATTATGTTCTCATAAATCTCATTCAAAGTCCCGCAACCCCTTCAATGTCTCGATCCAGCGATGTGCAGGAGAGCCTCGACTGTCCCAGGACTCCCTTCTCCTCATTGGCTTCCACTGCTGTCAATCACAGTCAGTGAGCCAATGAGGCGAGAGCAGGGGGTTGGATCTGAGCCATGGCTCTATGTGTCTTATGGACACATAGAGCAGGGCTCGGGAGTGAGCACGCACCAGTGCCCACATAGCAAACTGCTTGCATGAGAGCATGAACAGGTGATTACCAATGGCTTTGGGGTTGTTCTTACAACAGCAACTGTCACTGTTCTTTGAATGGGAAAAAATAAACAGTTTTTTTTACAGAGTGACATAGCCTGAATATGAACACGCCTTCATTGCAACCTAACATCTAATTATCAATGTAACTCTTATCAGAGGCACAAAGGCTGCTCACAATGTAACACACTTGTGCCTATGAAAGCCTCTTCTACCCGGTAAACATATTAGAGCGATGCTGACATTAGTGCATAGAGAGCGAAGGTGCAAGCACTCCTGAATCAGTGTCACAGCCGAGTCGTTTGGGGTCGGAGCCCTTTCTTACCCTTGTCTCTATGACTTTGTAACAATGTTTCCCATCTGTAGCTAAGATAATGGCTTGAGGAGAGGTAATCAGCTTGAATGGAGGGGCAAAATACAGTGCCTGGAGGACTAGATATATATTATTACAGACCTAAAGTTAAAAATGAAAGTATTCGTAAAGCCAATCAATAGAATTTCCTATAAGCTTTATATTTATAATACACTATATTGTCAAAAGTATTGGGACACCTGCCTTTACACGCACATGAACTTTAATGGCACCCCAGTCTTAGTCCGTAGGGTTCAATATTGAGTTGGCTCCACCCTTTGCAGCTATAACAGCTTCATCTCTTCTGGGAAGGCCGTCCACAAGGTTTAGGAGTGTGTCTATGGGAATGTTTGACCATTCTTCCAGAAGAGCATTTGTAAAGTCAAGCACTTATGTTGGACGAGAAGGCCTGGCTCGCAATCTCTTCTCTAATTTATCCCAAAGGTGTTCTATCGGGTTGAGGTCAGGGCTCTGTGCAGGCCAGTCAAGTTCCTTCAACCCCAAACTCGCTCATCCATGTCTTTATGGACCTTGCTTTGTGCACTGGTGGGCAGTCATGTTGGAACAGGAAGGGGCCATCTCCAAACTGTTCCCACAAAGTTGGAAGCATGAAATTGTCCAAAATGTCTTGGTATGCTGACGCCTTAAGAGTTCCCTTCACTGGAACTAAGGGGCCAACCCCTGAAAAACAACCCCCACACCATAATTCCCCCCTCCACCAAATGGTTTGGACCAGTGCACAAAGCAAGGTCCATAAAGACATGGATGAGCGAGTTTTGGGTGGAAGAACTTGACTGGTCCTGACCTCAACCCGATAGAACACCTTCTCGTCCAACATCAGTGCCTGACCACACAAATGCACTTCTGGAAGAATGGTCAAACATTTCCATAGACACACCTTGTGGATGGCCTTCCCAGAAGAGTTGAAGCTGTTATAGCTACAAAGGGTGGGCCAACTCAATATTGAACCCTACGGACTAAGACCGGGATGCCATTAAAGTTCATGTGCATGTATAGGCAGGTGTCACAATACTTTATACTTTTGACAGTATAGTGCAGTGGCAGCTGGTGTTTTTTTTTTTTTTTCTTGGGGGGTGGCAGCAAACAATCCAAATGACAGAAGCTATTGTCACACAACTGGGTGGGCTTCGGGCGCAGTGCTCTGCGCCCCGAGCCCACCCTTTTTTTGAAGCCTATTAGAGCTCTGTCCCTGTCTCTCTATTAAAGCCTCTGGCTCTAATCACGTGCTTAAAAAAAAAACCCCAAATGGAATCCAATGCGTCCGGCGCCCCGCATGTAAATTAGGGGACCGGACGCATGAATGGGGGGGGGCTTGCGCCCCTAATGGAGGGGCCGCCGTTGGTCTAGTGTCAGTTAATGGCATTTCAAAAGCTTTTTCAGTGCCTTAAAATCTGCAGAATCCCTGGTGACCCCGCCGTCAATAAGGAAAGGGATGGTTGGCACTCAGGAGGACATCCAAAAACATGTACAACGCTGTAAAAACAGCCTACGCGTTTCGGACGTTAGTCCTATTGTCATGGCCATGATGAAGGACTAACGTCCTAAAGGCTTAGGCTGTTTTTACTGCATTGTACATGTCTTTTCAATAAAGGAATACTATTTTTTTGGATGTCATCCTGAGTGCCGACCATCCCTTTTCTTATTCTGGTACGTTGGAGGTGTCGGCAGCCTCAAGGTCTGAGCACCAGGCGGAGCTGTTAAGGTTGTGGCGCCTATACACCTGTTTTCCCAACCTGCCATGAATATCCTTGTTCAGGCACTTCCTGTTATCGGGTGACAAAGCTCTTTCCATATCACCCAACTGTGCTCCTGTATTGTCATCCTACCACACGAGCTTCCGATGGAGACCACAAGGGGGCGCTTCTACACAGACATGGTCCACTGTTGTCACCATCAGGAAACCAGACCTGAGAAATGCCATGCAGTCATCCCCGGATTGTTAAGAGTGATGGGGATTGGCTGCAAAGAAGTTGCAGGTGAGCAGACGATGTATCAAAGGATGAAAAAATATTTTACATAGAAAAAAAATGGCAGCTGTTTAATACTGTGGGGTTGATTTACTAAAGGCAAATAGATTGTGCACTTTGCAGTTGCTCCAGAGCTTGGTGAAAGAGCAGAAACTCTGCTGACTTCCCTCATCCAATCACGTGGGAAGCAAAAATGATGTTTTTTTAATTTTCCTTGCACGTGATTGGTAGACATGTGCACTGACAAAAAAATGTGTTCATTTTCGTTTCATTCAGTTTTTTTTTGCTTTTTTCGGAAATTCTAAAATTCGTAAATCGGAAAATTCGGATTTTCGAATTTCCGAATTTTCAAATTTCCAAATTTCGAATTTCCGAATTTTCGAATTCCAAATTTCTGAATTTTCGAATTCCGAAAATTTGGAAATTTGGAATTCGAAAATTCGGAAATTCGAAATTTGGAAATTTGAAAATTTGGAAATTTGAAAATTCGGAAATTTGAAAATTCGGAAATTCGAAAATTTAAAAATCCGAAAATTTGAAAGAAAGAAAATCTGTAAAATTCGAAATAATAACTAACTAATAATAATTAAATTATAGGTATTGGAATTTCCTTTTAAATTTGGCTGTTTGTGAACATAACGAATACAAATTTATCTGAAGTTCCGAATTATCCGAAATAACGAATGCCGTAAATTTGAATATTTGAAAATTCATAAATTCGTAAATGCATAATTTCAAAAATTTACGTAAATTCGAAAATCCGAAAACCCGAAAATTCGAAAATCTGAAATAATACCTAACTATTAAGTTATAGGTATTGGAATTTCCTTTTTAAATTTTGGCTGTTAGTGAACGTAACGAATTTGAACTTATCCGAAGTCACGAATTATCCGAAATATCGAATGACGTAAATTTGAATATTCGAAAATTTGTAAATTCGGATATTCGTAAATTCATAAATGCGTAATTTCAAAAATTTTCGTAAATTTGAAAATCCAAAAATTCAAAAATTTTAAAATCTGAAATAATACCTAACTATTAAATTATAGGTATTGGAATTTTCTTTCAAATTTGGCTGTTGGTGAACGTAACAAATACGAATTTATCCGAAGTTCCGAATTATCCGAAATAACGAATGCCGCATCTACACCAATGGAATGGAACAAATTGATAATAAACAATAATAATAAAAAGGTTTTATTATTATTATTGTTATTTATTATTATTAGATCGCTTACGTTCCATTCTTTTAGATACAGCATTCATTATTTCGGATAATTCGTAACTTCGGTAAAATTTGAAAGGAAATACCAATACCTATAATTTAATAGTTATCATTAGTTAGTTATTTCAGATTTTCAAGTTTTCGAATTTTCATTCTTTTGAATTTGCAGATTTTCATTCTTATTTTTAAATTTCCAAACTTCCGAATTTTCAAATTTTCTGAACTTCCTAATGTCCGAACTTCAGAAAATTTCGAATTCCCGAAATTTCGAATTTTTCCAATTTCTGAAATTTTGAATTTCCGAATTCCAAATTTCAAATTTTCGGAAATTTCGGAAATTGAAAAATTCTGAAATTCTGAAATTTCGGAATTAACGAATTTGTCAAAATTCGTTAAAAAAAACGAATTCGGAACTAAAACGAATTGCACATGTCTAGTGATTGGGTATTCTTTGCAAAGTGAAGCTTTACCTCATTTACTAAGCTCTGGAGTAACTGCACTTTGCAAAGCGCACAGTCTATTTGTCTTTAGTAATCCAACCCCTGTATATCTGTGGCTTTTATCCAGTCTATGACATATCTACATACTGTAGTGTGGGGAACTGTGTCAAATGCTTTTGCAAAGTCTAATGATACTACATTCACAGCCAAGCCATCTTTTGCGTAAAATATTGTTTTCTAATATAGGGAGCACTTTGGTCTTGCAGTACCGAGCCATTCATTTAGTAAGGGGCATGGTGAGATTTTTGATGTTAATTTAATAAAATGTGTTTTTTTTTTTTTACAATTATCTTTTTTACGTACTGTCACCAGTGCAGTACAGCGTCATCATATGGCTGGTGTGGTGGTGGTCAGGGATGCGGACTGGTGACAATATGTAAAAAAAAACAAAAAACAAAATAATAATAATTTTGTTTCTTTTAAAAAAAAATCCCTTTTTTTTTTAATTTTTTTTTTTTTTTTTACAATTTTTTTTATTTTACATACTATGACCAGAGCAGTACATTGTCACTCCTACTCTGGGGAGGTGAACAAGATTTTTTTTTTTTTATTTGCTTTAAACAGTGATGACCTGATCACTATTCTAAGCCATTGTCATGGCATTCATGTGCCATTGTGTACTATTGTTATAGCTGTGATTGGCTACAGCTATCCATAGATCCCGACTGTCCCTGATTTTGAGGGACTGTCCCTGATTTTGAAGGACTGTCCCTGATTTGGAACAAAGTCCCTCTTTCCTCCTGAGGGGCATTATGTGCAGAAAGGAGGGCAGTGTGTACAATTATATGTCTGTTGGGGGGGGGGGGGGGCACGTAGCTGGTTTTGCCTAGGGCTCAAAATGGTCTAGCACCGGCCCTAGCTGTACCATGTGATCACTGTGACCATTAACAGTCAATTGGTCACAGTGATCACATGGTATCAGGATTGGCCTAGTACAATGATCTGTCTTCCGCTGTGTCCAGTGGAAACCCAGGGTGCTAGATTGCATCACTGCGTGCTCCCTACGGTGCTCCTGCATGACGTCATATGATGTCCATCCAAGATTAGAAAGCTCCCTCACGGCTGAAATTTTACAATAAGCCAGGTGGGAAGTGGTTAAAGAGTATCCAAAATCTGAAAAAATGGCTTAGAAATAACAGAGCTCAACTCTCTGAGGACACATGGGTGTAAGCCATCTAGTCCAGGTGCTTTATTCACCCTAACGACTTGCCGCCCGCCCACCGTCAAATGATGGAGGAGCTGTGCGGCTCTCGTTCTGGGTGGACGTCATATGACGTCACCCCAGAATGGTCACTCTCGCACGCCCGTGGGGGTGCTCAGTGCAGCGATCGCGCCCGAGCCATGTTGCTAGGAGATGGTGCGACCCCGATCTCTGTAAAGAGCCAATTACGCGGCTCTTTAAACATGCGATCGACTGTGTCCAATCACAGCCTCTCACATGTAAATACAGAAGTGCCGGTAATCGGCTCTCATCGCCTCACACTGACAGAGTGTGTGGTGAGGAGAGCCGATCAGCGGTATTTCCTCGCAGGGGACACCCGGACAGGTAATCAGGGCACTGTTTATCAGTGCCCTGATTACAGTAAAGCCCCCCAGTACCCATCAGTGACACCAATCAGTGCCCATCAGTGACACCAATCAGTGCCCATTAGTGATGCGAGTCAGTGCTGCCTTTCACTGCCCATCTGTGCCTGCTCATCAGTGCTGCCCATCAATGCCCATCAGTGCTGCCTATCAGTGCTGCCTATCCGTGCCCACCAGTGCCGCCTATCCGTGCCCACCAGTGCTGCCTATCAGTGCCCATCAGTGGCACATATTAGTGCCCACCAGTGCCGCCCATCAGTGACACCAATCAGTGCCCATCAGTGACACCAATCAGTGCCCATCACTGACACCAATCAGTGCCCTATAGTGATGTGAGTCAGTGCTGCCTTTCATTGCCCATCTTTGCCTGCTCATCAGTGCTGCCCATCAATGCCCATCAGTGCTGCCTATCAGTGCCGCCTATCCGTGCCCACCAGTGCCGCCTATCCGTGCCCACCAGTGCCGCCTATCCGTGCCCACCAGTGCTGCCTATCAGTGCCCATCAGTGGCACATATTAGTGCCCACCAGTGCCGCCCATCAGTGACACCAATCAGTGCCCATCAGTGACACCAATCAGTGCCCATTAGTGATGCCAGTCAGTGCTGCCTTTCAGTGCCCATCTGTGCCTGCTCATCAGCGCTGCCCATCAGTGCCTCCCATCAGTGATTCCGATCAGTGCAGCCTATCCATGCCCACCAGTGCCGCCTATCAGTGCCCACCAGTGTCGCCTATCAGTGCCCATCAGTGGCACCTATAATTTCCCATCAGTGCCTCCTCATCAGTGCCACCTAATCAGTGCCCATAAGTGCCACCTCATCAGTGCCCATTAGTGCAGCCTCCTCAGCGCACATCAGTAAAGGAAAAACATTACTTATTTACAAAATGGACTTACAGAAACTAAGAAAAACTTTTTTTGCCAAATTTTACTTTTTTTTTGTTTTTTTGAAAAAAAAATAAAAAACCCAGCAGTGGTTAAATACTACCAAAAGAAAACTCTATTTGTGTGAAGAAAATGATTAAAAATGTATTTGGGTACAGTGTAGCATGACTGCTCAATTGTCATTCAAAGTGTGACAGTGCTGAAAGTTGAAAAATGGCCTGGGCAGGAAGGGGGTGAAAGTGCCCCGGTATTGAAGTGGTTAATATTGTCTAAAAGTTTCTAGGACCACATCAGTTTTTAGCAGTGGTTAGTCACAGTCAACCTGGACTTGTTCTATAAGGCTGAAGACGTTTTGTAGTTCATGGAATAACCGGCTTGGATAAGCTACAAAATGTCCTCAACATCACAGAAC
This sequence comes from Lithobates clamitans, assembly GCA_037952925.1. NCBI lineage: Eukaryota > Metazoa > Chordata > Amphibia > Anura > Ranidae > Lithobates > Lithobates clamitans. The sequence continues at coordinate 424,999 of JBBGZY010001935.1, forward strand.
GCGCCCGGGATGTGACTAACTTCTTCTAGACGTAATTGCTGCATACATAGTGCGCACCGCAAATGAAATGATTGTAATGGAGGCTGCAGATTTCAATTAATTGAAGATGACTTTTGAAATGATATTAACATGCTAAAGCTGAGAAGCGATTTTTAGCGATTGGGTTTACATCTCCGTTAATTATGCTCCAGAATTGCTTTATACTTTTTATTTCATCACCGAAAAGGGACAACTACAGGACGGCTGTGCCCAGCGTGGGGGCTCCGGAGATGAAACAGACATGTGGAAGAAAACAGCACTCTTCCATTAAATCGCAGTTGTGTGAAGACAAGGGATATGAGTCAGCCGTGCGGAGTCAGTTATTCTGTAGAGCGCGAGAACAATGTTTACCTCTGTGATTGCAACTCCGTGGTCAGGAGATGTTTATCAGGCATGCCATGTCACCAAAGTGACGGGGCTCAATGCAACATAGTGACCTCCTTCGTGTAGGTATGTGAGCACCAAGGGCTCGTTTACACTTTCGTTGCCCATCCTAAAAGCAATTCACAGTGGATTACTTTTCAGGGAGCATTGGAGGTGTTATGTCGCCTTCTCATTGCCTATCTTATTGCCTAAAAAACTGCACCATCAATTTCTTGTAATAGATTGATGCATTTCAGCCTCTTGTGGAGGCCTTAGTCATAAACATTATGACTAAGGCCTCCACAAGAGGCTGAAATGCATCAATATGTCTTGTTGGAGAATAAAATAATTCTTTTATGTCCAAGATGCTTTGGTGCCGGTGTTCTATCGAGAAATGCCCTCCGTCAGAAAATGCCTCCGATGGGTCTGCGCGTGTGCAGTACGCAACGTCACTCCAGATGATATGTTGATCAGCTGGTGTGACGGCAACACAGCGCATGCATGGATGGTCGGAGGCATTATCTGACGATCTGCTAAGCGTCGAGAGAGAATGAAATTGTCAGATTCTGCCTCACTGTTGCGGGGCGGGTTTCGGCTGTACTGAACGACGTGTTTTCTGTCTGTTGCACGGCGGCTTGAGTGTGTTAAACGGCCTGGTTTTGGCTGTGTCTACGGGTTAAAACACGCACAAAACCCGCCCTTGAACACACCCACAATCCACCCCGCAATAGCGAGGCAGAATCTGACAATTACATTCTCCCTCCGACGATCTGTGCATGCGCCGTGTTGACGTCACGCCAGCTGATCAACATATCAGCTGGAGTGACGTTGCGTACTGCGCACGCGCAGACCCAGCGGAGGCATTTTTTCGACGGAGGGCATTTCTCGATAGAACACCGGCACCAAAGCATCTTGGATATAAAAGAATTATTTTATTTCTCCAACAAGACATATTGACGCATTTCAGCCTCTCGTGGAGGTCTTAGTCATAACATTTATGACTAAGGCCTCCACAAGAGGCTGAAATGCATCAATCTTTTACAAGAAATTGATTCCTTTTTATGTCTTGTTGGAGAAATAAAATGGTTATTTTATATCCAAGATGCTTTGGTGCCGGACACTATGCATGAATCTATCCATTATACATATAGGGGGTGGCCTGGAGAGAGGGGGTGGCGCCCTTTAATAGACAAGCTGGCTGCAAGAACTAGGAAGAGAAGGCCCTGGCTCCTGATCAAGTAAGAGGGGAAAATGGCGATGCAGGACCAGGGAGCGGCAGTGAAACAGATCACCATTGGATTTGCTGACTATGCAAGTATAATAATAAAGGACAATCCAACGAAAAAAAATAAGAGGGTTTTAGGGGGAAAAAATGAGAAGAAGGGGTGAAGTTTTATATATATATACATACCTCCCAGCTTTTTGAGATGGGAACGAGGGACACCTATTAGCAAATGTATGTAGGCATAGGACACACCCCCGGTCACACCCCCTTAAAGGAGAATCATACAAAAAAAAAGAAAAAGAGATTAATTAAACCCACGGGTGCTTTTTTTTTTTTACCACCGCTATACTGTCTTTTGAAATTTACAAATGCAGCAATTTAGAAATTGGATGAAAGGTTTAGCTCTGGAAAACACTTTTTGAAAGATAAAAAATTTATATACATCTGTATAAAAATAATTTCACGAAAATCACGCCGATCGTCTGTACTGGCAGTTTCTTTTTACTTCACTTTGACTAAAGGGGAATCAGCTAAACTCGTTTTGTAACGACTTTTCTGTCTTGTCTTTTTTCCGATGAATTTTTTTAAATCTATATTCTTTTGAAGAGTTTACAAAGTTGCACATATATAAACATAAAAGATGTTATGGAGGCAACACAGACATGGCAACAGATACCAAAATTCTCGTGAAAATTCTGACAGTTATTTAAGCCATCATCATTGTGGCGTAACCCAGTATTTCAGTCAAGGGAAGCAGAAATGAGATGTCAAGGTGACATTTTTGTGTGTGTGAAATGCATTTAGCCATTTTCATCTTTTTTTTTTTTTTTTCAATCATTTTCACCTTTTTCCACCTTTTGTTACGCTTCAGCTCAACCATGTAATTTTCCATGTCAAACCTAAATTTAGCAGCAAAAAGAAAAGCAATTATTTTACAGATTTTCATAAATAAACAGATACCATTCACGTGGCAAAGCACGGTCTTTTGGAGCCCTGATCTCTTTTTGCCATGTCACTTTGGCACATACGTTTCACCACAGAGGATCCGGGCCCAGGAGCTCAGACCACATCTGGATCCAAACAAATCTATACTCAATTTTATTTCCATTTTTGCCTTTTTTTAAAATCTTTTTGTTAAATCTCATGGCTGCTGATCTCCTGCAGTCTCTTTGTAACTACTTCATGTCTTCATGCGCTCCAGTGATGGCTGACTGGCATTTCTCAGGGCAGGTTTCCTGATGGTGACAACAGTGGAATATGCCTGCACAATGAATGGTAAAGTGGCCATTGTGTTTCATCACAAGTAGGTGCGACAGGGTGACAACACAGAAGCACAATTTGGAGACAGGGACAAGACGTTGCCACCCTTTAACAGGAAGTGCCAGGAATCTTGGACTCCCAGGTAAGTAACCAGTGACACCTATGATCTTTTTAATTATCATTAAGGTGGCATTATAGACACTGACCACCAATGTAAGAAGCATTCTTCCCACTGACCACCAATGTAAGAAGCAATCTTCCCACTGACCCCCAATATAAGGAGAATTATAGGCACTGGCCACCAATGTAAGGGGAATTCTTTTCATCAACCACCAATGTTAGAAGCATTCTTCCCACTGTAAGGAGAATTATAGACAATGGCCCTTATTGTAAGGGGCATTCTTCTCACTGACCACCAATGTAAGGAGCATTCTTCCCACTGATCACGATTGTAAGGAACATTCTTCCCACTGACCTCCAATGTAAGGAGAATTCTTTCCATTGACCACCAATGTAAGGGGCATTCTTTCTATTGACCACCAATGTAAGGGGAATTCTTCCCATTGACCACAAATGTAAGGGGAATTCTTTCCATTGACCACTAATGTATGGGACATTCTTTCTGTTGTCCACCAATATAAGGAGCATTCTTCCCATGGACCTCCAAAGTAAGAAGCATTCTTCCCACTGACTACCATTGTAAGGCCCATTCTTGCAATATAAGGAGCATTCTTCCCAATGACCACCAATGTAAGGAGTATTCTTCCCACTGATCATCAACGTAAGGGGCATTCTTTCCATTGACAACCAATGTAGGAGGAATTCTTTCCATTGACCACTAATGTATGGGACATTCTTTCCGTTGTCCACCAATGTAAGGAGAATTCTTCCCATGGACCTCCAAACCAAGAAGCATTCTTCCCACTGACCACCATTGTAAGGCCCATTCTTGCAATATAAGGAGCATTTTTCTGACCAACCACCAGGGTAATGAGGTCCTTCTCTCACTGACCACCAATCTAAGGGAGCCAGTCTCCACTGACCATCTACTGTATGTAAGAGAGCATTTAATTAACCACCGATATCATGGGGCATGTCTCAACTGACCATCAACATAAGCAAGTGCTTCTCCGCTAACCACCAATTTGAAGGAGCACTACACTACAAATGTAGTCGAGTAGGAAGATCTGGACAGCCGCACACCGGGATAAGCAGATTAAATTCTTCTTTATTAGTAAAATAGGATCATAGGGTACAAGAGACACCGCTGGAGTGATACAGCTCAACAGCTGACGCGTTTCGCACTCATACAGAGTGCTTACTCGAGAGTGCTTACTCCAGATCTTCCTATTCGACTACATTTGTATCAGCAATTTCTGGCACCTGGGGCTTTCTCCCTTCTTCCTGGAGGAGGAGGAATTTCTTTGGTCTGTCCGGAGCGGTGGTAACTATCTCTGAGCTCTACACTACAATTTTCACTGTCTGTATTCCTTTTCTGGCCATGATTATTACCATTTTCATTAATATTACTAAAAGATCATTTTAGGATATGAAGAATCCTTGGGTGTCAAATACGCTAAGTACATACATTCTTTATTCTTTTATTTACTCTTTTATCTCAATGTACTGTTCCTGCAAAGATGGCGTGATCTGTAGATACAGTACTTATCGTTAAGAATTCATTGAGACGTGAACGTTTTTTTCGAGGGTTCCTCCACCTTAAAATGACTGAGAAAGACTAGTCTAGATGAAAGGCCGGATGTGCTCCTTGTGTGCATTTCAAGATTTCAGTAGCGTATCTATAATCCCAAAGAAAGTATTAGTGATTAATCTCCTTCATAGACTTAAAAGGAAGAAGAAGATTAATCGCTCATTAATGGCCCATTCATGAACGTGTTGTGTTCTGCAAAATAAGTCTCAGGAGACTAATCTTCCCACAAACTCCTATCAGTCTCATGAACTGGACTTGTCTTCAAGGCTAGAAATTACAGATAAAACCTTCCTGTCCAGGTGAACTAAATCCAAATAACGAAGTGGTAGTATACTCACCACTTCATGGCCTGCATAACCTACCTACCATCCATTCCAGCTTCTGGGAATTTCTCTCGTTGTGCATTTTGGTTCCAACCTACATCCATGCGGAACACAACAGAGATCTAGTTGCTTTAAAGTAACCCAAGAACAAAAAAATGTTTATACCAGTCCACCAGTCCTTAGATGTGGTAGTTGCATTGTTTTTTTTTTTTTTTTTAATGGGACCAGTGATCCTACCAGTAGGAATGAGGTTGGATTTGGCTCGCAGATTGGCCAAGCCCCGAAGGCAGCTGTCCGTATCGGACCAGGGAGCTGTGGGCTGGGGATACCTGTGACATCATTGACCTAACATGGCCATTTTAGGCCAATGATGTTATGAGCATCCCCCCCACCTTTATGTACTTGAAGCTGCAGGGCAAGGAATTGGCTCAGGGTGCGACCAAACCTGGAAGAGAGCTGTGGGATGAGGATTCCCTTGACATCATTGACCTAACATGGCCTTATTAGGTTAATTATGCCATGAGCATCCCCACCCCTTTGTGCACGTGGGGTAAGGAATCCTCCGCCCACAGCTCATTGGCCCAGGACTGACCGCTGCCTTCTGTGTTTGTCCGCACCCGGTGCCAATTCCCTACACTGCAGCTTCATGTACATAAAGGGGTGGGGGGTGCTCATGACATCATTGGCATAATATGGCCATGTTGAGTTACTGATGTCAAGGGAATCCCCAACCACAGCTCATTGGCCAGGCCCTCACCTCTGCTTTCTGGGTTTGGCTGGACCCTGAGCCTATTCCCCGACCCACAGCTTCACGTAAATAAATGGGTGGGGATGCTCATGACATAATTGACCTTATATGGCCATGTTAGGTCAATGATGTCAAGGGAATCCCCCACCCACAGCTCACTGCCTTGGCACTGACTGCTGCTTTCTGGGTTTGGCCGAACCCCGAGCCAATTCCCTGCACCGCAGCTTCACGTACATGAAGGTGGGGGGATGCTTATGACATCATTGGCCTAATATGGCCATGTTAAGTTAATGATATCAAGGGAATCCCTGCTCACAGCTCATTGGAGAGGCACTGACGGCTGCTTTCTGGGTTTGGCTGAACCCTGCGCCTATTCCCTGTCCTGCAGCCTCACGTACATAAAGGAGCGGGGATGCTCACTATATCATTGGCCTAATATGGCCATGTTAGCTTAATGATGTCAAGGGAATCCTCCGCCTGCAGCTCATTGGCCCAGCACTGACCACTGCCTTACAGGTTTGGCCGAATCCTGAGCCAATTCCCCGCTGTTTGTCCAAACACAGGCTCAACCCTACCTGCCAGTAACACACTTCCTGTGTTAGGGTGACAACACTCACTCACTGCACTGTGGAAAAGCCATGTTGTCATCCTAGGACAACATGTAATCTGTTGGTGCTCATCCCGCCCCCCCTCCCTGTCCCCTCTGAGGCTGCAGATGGGCATTGATCAGGCTGCACTGATGGCAATGGTGAGTCTGCATTCATGGCAATTGAGGGTGCTGCATTCATGGCAATGGTGAGGCTGCATTCATGGCAATGGTGAGGCTGCATTCATGGCAGTGGTGAGGCTGCATTCATGGCAATGGTGAGGCTGCATTCATGGCAATGGTGAGGCTGCATTCATGGCAGTGGTGAGGCTGCATTCATGGCAATGGTGAGGCTGCATTCATGGCAATGGGGGTGCTGCATTCATGGCAATGGTGAGGCTGCATTCATGGCAATCGGGGTGCTGCATTCATGTCAAAGCCATGCTAGGGTAATGATGTCAAGGGATCCCCCACCTGCAGCTCATTGGCCCAGCACTGTCCACTGCCTTCCAGGTTTGGCCGAATCCTGAGCCGATTCCCCGCGGTTTGTCCAAACACAGGCTCATCCCTACCTGCCAGTAACACACTTCCTGTGTTAGGGTGACAACAATCACTCATTGCACTGTGGAAAAGCCATGTTGTCACCCTAGGACAGAAAGTGTGCTAGGACTACACAACACCACCCAGGGCTTTTTTTCAGCGAGAACGTGGGGGGAACGCAGTTCCCGGCATCTCCAACAGTGAATGTATTTGATGGCAAGGTGTGCTGGAGGGTCTATTGATGCTGGCTTCTGGGGATCTATTTTTTTTCTTGTGGGGTTCTATTGTGGCTGGGTAGGTCTATTGTTGTTGGCTGGTGGGTCTTATGTTGCTAGGGGGTCAATTGTTGCTGTGAGGGATCTACTGTTGAGGGAGAGGTCTATTGTTGCTGGCTAGTGGAGGGTCTATTGATTCTGGCTGCTGGGAGATCTGTTGATGCTGCTGAGGGTCTATTGTTGCTGGGGGAGAGGTCTGATGTTGTGCAGGGGGATCTGTTGTTGCTGTGGGGGATCTGTTGTTGCTGGGCGTCGATCAAATTGCATACAAATTACTTAGTAGCACAAAATGATACTTGGTTCTGTATTCTATAAATGAGGCGGTACTGAGTGGTGGGTAGGGGGTGGTGCCAAAGATGGTGCTCAGAGGTGGGTAGGTAGCAGAGACAAAGGGGGAATTAGAAGGGGGGAGTTCCTGCACTTATTCTTTGGTGTCTAAGCCCTGACACTACCTATCTTCTTCTCATCTCTATGATATGGAGGGGGGACAGTGTAATTGTTAAGTGTCCAGCATAGGCAGAGAGCAAAGGAAGTTGTAAGCTCATAACATTTCTGGAAGTATCAATTTTTGCAACTATTAAACAAATACAGTGTTGGATTTGAGCATAATCCGTTCCAAGAGAATCCTTGTAATCCAAAGCACTTGCGTATTAAAGCAAGTTTCCCCATAGAAGTCAATGGAAAGGAAGAGGATTTGTTCTGCATTGACTTCTATTACATGCAATACCGCATGTGGCCAGAGGTGGGGGGGGGGGGCGCCGGAGAGCCTCGGAAATACTCGGTGACAGCTCGGCTGAACTCGGAAAGCCTCGGAAAGTCTTGGAAACACTCGGGAACGGAGTATTTGCGAGTAGTTCCGAGTATTTCTGATTGGTTCAGAGCATTTACGAACCGTTCCGAGTGTCACCGGCGCCCCCGCACCTCTGGCCAAATGCGGTACTGCACACCCCATTAGCTTGAATTCTGCATGTTTTGTGAGACAACACTCTCAAACCGAGTCAGAATTTTTTTTTAAAAAAGGTGCTCGTCTTTCAAAACGCTCGTTAACCGCGTTACTCGTAAACCAAGGTTCCACTGTATAAAAATGTTTACAATGTTAGATTGAACAGACCAAAGGGAAGTAAATAAGGGAGTTCAGTCTTACCATTTCCACACAATGTATTCTACTTTGCAGCTTGCGTGATCCTTCTAATTTTAGTCCGGATAGCCAGGCTCCAATGATCTTTGGTCCATTTATTTTCTCTACAGGTTTGATTGACCTCTTCTGATTTGTGTATATGCAATTTTCCGCCTCTCTCTCTCTCCACGCCTACACACGCCAACTTGGCTTTTTTCCTCCATTAGCTGCAATAAACTCCACATTTATCTCTGATTACTGATCACCCACGTTACGTTTCTGCTAGCAGTTTGCAAGAAGAGGTTCTGGGGTTACCATAAGCTCGGTGAAATTATTGAAAGATTGCCTTAATCGAGGCGCTAATGGGATATCGAACGTGAAATGGACTGGAAGAGGATCAGATGGCATCCTGCTATCTCTGAAAAAGGAACCCGGCGTCAACAGCGACCTGACATTGATTTTCTGGCTGAACACCTGTTCAGTGATTGCAATAAGGGAATCCAAACACACCAAACGCAGATAACAGAGCATGTGGAAGCCAAGCGGAGAAGGGCGCCATTGCTGAGCGATATATCGCACGCTATTGTTCAGCATTCTGACACATTGTTGCTCTGTCAAGTCCCGACATTATTTTCTTGTCTTTTGACATAATTCAATGTAATGATAACATTTAAGAGAAAAGGGTTTCTCAACCAGAGTTACATGGAAGCCTAGGGTTCCTTCAGAGGTTGCTAGAGGTTTCTTGAACAATTTCTGCCTCTCAGATAAGTTCCCACTGGCACCATTGATCTTTGTAGCAATCTGTAAGGTGGTAATTCTTTACAATGACCACAAAATGTAAGACGCATTCTTTCCACTGACCATCACACTAATGTAGGGGGTCTCCAAACTTTTCAAACAAAGGGCCAGTTAACTTCCCTTCAAACTTTATTGGGGCCCGGCTGTGGCCAGTGGGAGTAAAAAATGCCCCGGCATTGGTGGGAATAAACAATGCCCATAGGCTTGGGGGGTCAGTGGGAGGAAAGAAATTGCATCACTGGTGTCAGTGGGAAGAATAGTGCCCCATAATTTGTGTCAACGGGAGAATTCATTCCCCAACTCTGGTGTCAGTGAGAGGAATAGTACCCCATTGTTGGTGTCAGTGTAAGGAATAGTGCCCCCTGTCTTTGGTGTCAGTGGAAGGAATAGTGCCCACCATCTTTGGTGTCAGTGGAAGGAATAGGGCCCCCTGTCTTTGGTGTCAGTGGAAGGAATAGGGCCCCCTGTCTTTGGTGTCAGTGGATGGAATAGTGCCCACCGTCTTTGGTGTCAGTGGAAGGAATAGTGCCCCCTGTCTTTGTTGTCAGTGGAAGAAATAGGGCCCCCTGTCTTTGGTGTCAGTGGAAGGAATAGTGCCCCCTGTCTTTGGTGTCAGTGGAAGGAATAGTGCCCACCGTCTTTGGTGTCAGTGGAAGGAATAGTGCCCCCCTGTCTTTGGTGTCAGTGGAAGGAATAGTGCCCCCCTGTCTTTGGTGTCAGTGGAAGGAATAGTGCCCCCTGTCTTTGGTATCAGTGGAAGGAATAGTGCCCACCGTCTTTGGTGTCAGTGGAAGGAATAGTGCCCCCCGTCTTTGGTGTCAGTGGATGGAATAGTGCCCACCGTCTTTGGTGTCAGTGGAAGGAATAGTGCCCCCTTTTTCAAACAAAGGGCAAGTTAACTTCCCTTCAAACTTTATTGGGGCCCGGCTGTTGCCAGTGGGAGTAGAAAATGTCCCGGCATTGGTGGGAATAAACAATGCCCATAGGCTTGGGGGGTCAGTGGGAGTAAAGAAATTGCATCATTGGTGTCAGTGGGAAGAATAGTGCCCCATAATTTGTGTCAACTGGAGAATTCATTCCCCAACTCTGGTGTCAGTGAGAGGAATAGTACCCCATTGTTGGTGTCAGTGGAAGGAATAGTGCCCCCTGTCTTTGGTGTCAGTGGAAGGAATAAAGCCCCCTGTCTTTGGTGTCAGTGGAAGGAATAGTGCCAACAGTCTTTGGTGTCAGTGGAAGGAATAGTGCCCACCGTCTTTGGTGTCAGTGGAAGGAATAGTGCCCCCTGTCTTTGGTGTCAGTGGAAGGAATAGTGCCCCCGTCTTTGGTGTCAGTGGATGGAATAGTGCTTCATGTCAGTCGAAGGAATGGTGCCCCAAGGGCTGGATAAAAGCAAGCAAAGGGCCGCAGTTTGGAGATCCCTGTACTAATTAATGTAAATATGATAATTATTAGCAGGGTTTTCCTGAGACTGAAAAGTTATTTCAAGGGTCCCTCTGTGTTGAAAAGGTTGAGAATGGTTGGGGGTACACCTTGCTCAGCACAACCTCCATCACTGACCTGTGCACATAGCAAAGATACAAAGATATATCCCGTGACCACGTCCGCTAGTGACGAAACGCGCAGGGGGAAGAGCGATGCGCTGACGTCACCGCTTTATGCTGTAGTCCCGGAAGCTGCGGGTGTTGTTTGAGGCCGGCCAGCTCGATCCTATATGCTTTTAACTTTCTTCCAATATGTAAGTGCGCATTTGTCTTTTTTATATACTTATAATAAAACACCAAGGATTTTTACACTATTGCGAGCTTTTATTATTTATATGTGGATTTCGCTGCTGGGTTTGTTCCTATGTGGAGACCATCATCGCTGTAATTAGAGGTCCCGTTTACCTTTTTAAAGATCCTGGGCTGGGGTTATCAGTCATCTGCTGATAGTGGTCCCCTGTGATTAAGGGACCATTATCTTCTGGTAACCAGCAGTATTTGTCTTGGTGGAGGCACCTTTACTAAGAGCACTTTTCCTTGGGGTGTTTATTTTTTCATCACCTTTGAAGATACCACCGGTGGATTTGTTTATGGACTTTTTTCCTATTTTTCATTGGGACATCAATTGTCTTTGGACTTTAGTTACTTTATATTTTTACATGATCTGATTCACTCCTTTTTTTTTATTATCACAGTATTTGTGTATTTGCTTTCATACATAATCATTTGATACTTTCATTATTTACATATCTATTTATGTTTTTGCACGGACCAGATCTGTCAACTTTTAGGTATATTTAGTGTAGCACACTGGTAAATTACATTGTTTCACGACCTCAATCATTTTTAGCGCGACTTTTTGCTTTTTTTTAAAAAAAAAAACAGCTAGGGTTAGGTGGAAGTAAGGTGTAAATGAGAACGAATTAGAATTAATATTAATGAGTTTAACGAATAAAATAAATAAGTCATTTTTAATGAATAAATATTAAATATTAAAAAATAAATTCATATTTAACACATTACATGAATAATCGCAATAAATGTAGTAATTATATAAAACATTAAAATAATAGTTGTAAATAATGTAATTAATAATTGTAATAGATTCAATTAATAATGTATATGTTAAATTAATAATCTAAATAGAGTAAATTAATCATTAATATATTCATTTATTATTCTCAATAAATTTAATAAATATAAACTACATTAAGTCAATAATCTTAATACGTTAAATGAATAATCCTAGATAAATAATTCTAAAAATTAAAATAATACTCATTACATTAAAATAGTAATCTTAACCACTTCCGGAGCGCCCACCGTCGTTATACATCGGTACTTTGAAGAGGAATATCGTTCTTATGGCAGCAGCTAGCTGCCAAAACCCCTGTATCTTCTTCTTCAGTGAGCGGTCTGGTTTCAGCTGAAAGTGATCTCTGCAGCGGATTCGCCGCAAGATCACTTTTATCGGCGGCGGGAGAGGACCTCCCCCCCTATACGTGAGTAGCGCCCGCATATGAAAATGGTGTTCAAACCACACATGTGAGGTATCGCCGCGATCGGTAGAGCGAGAGTAATAATTCTAGCACTAGACCTCCTCTGTAACTCAAAACATGCAACCTGTAGAATTTTTTTTAAACTTCGCCTATGGAGATTTTTAAGGGTAAAAGTTTGTCGCCATTCCACGAGTGGGCGCAATTTTGAAGCGTGACATGTTGGGTATCAATTTACTTGGCGTAACATTATCTTGCACAATACAAAAAAAATAAATAAAAATTGGGCTAACTTTACTGTTGTCTTATTTTTTAATTCAAAAAAGTGTATTTTTTCCCAAATAAAGTGCGCTTGTAAGACCGCTGGGCAAATACGGTGAGACGGAAAGTATTGCAAAGACCGCCATTTTATTCTCTAGGGTGTTAGAAAAAAAAAAAGTATAATGTTTGGGGATTCTAAGTAATTTTCTAGCAAAAAAAAAAAATGTTAACTTGTAAACAACAAATCTCAGAAAGAGGCTTGGTCCTTAAGTGGTTAATACATACATAAATAAATAAGGAATTAAAAGTGTACATATTAGGGTCATGTGCCCTGGGTGCCCACAGCACCACTAAAGGCAATTAGACAAATTTTGGAATTTTTTGTCTATCTCACTATAAAACTTCCACCTTGACTGTGTATGTGTATCAGACAGGTGAACTTTGAGCAGCAGAGGTGGCTACAGAAATGTTACTTGCTGGTGCTGGGAGCAAAAGTGAAGGAGCTAAGTTACAATGCATAGGCCCACCTTAAAGGAGAACTTACAAAAAAATATTTGGCATCCTGGGACCACAGACAGCCAACTACTGTTGAGACAAGGAGCACATGTGACAAGCAGGTACAGTATATAATGTACAGCAGTTTAGGTGTATCAATTTAGGACTACGTGACCTGCAACATAACAGAGTGCAGTGGTCAGGCGTATGTAATGTACTATCCCTGCTGCATTGCCCTTTACACCTCCCTCCAGCGCTTTAAATGACCTCTTTTTTATTGCATGGGACCACACTCTCCTCCTCCAGGTTTTGTTCCCAGTTATTGGAAAGAATGGCTCTTCACTTGTTTTAGAGTCCCAAAGCAAATAGAGCATAATGCACATTTATAAACTACGCCAAGCAGTGCATTGCCTGTAGGATGGTCTTACCCCTGCTTTACAAATGGGGGACCATAAGTGCTCCTGAACTTACCCCTGCCGCTGCCTTAGTAACCTTTCTTCAGTTGTGGCACCCTTTAAAAGTATGCAAAATCTGGAGGCATTCCAGTCTAAGATGTAAAAAAAGAGATGTTTCTTATCAATAGGAAACCTGACCCTAGGACAATGCACACAACCTTGATGAAATGGTAAATTCTTACAAAACCTTCACCAATAAAGGAATTGGATTGCAAAACGTGTACTGAAATGCTGAACGGTATATCCAAACCCCTCCCATATAATTGATGTGGTGGCGGTTGGGCTTGGCCATCAGACTGGCCTTGAAGATCTTCTTACCTTCTATCTTTCTTCTTGCTTCCTCTTCCTTCTGGTGACATAATGGTACCCTATAGCAGTGCTGGGACATGGTCTTCTAGAGCCCAGGGCAAACATGTCAAACTGCCTGTATCACTGAAGGGGGTGTCAATCCTATACATCCACTGCTGGGAGGGAGGGAACCCATAGCTCAGTATGGAGGAAGATGTCCCTGTGACCGCACTTCCATAGCATCTCAAGGTATGGTTGTAATACTTCCGTTCCCCAATCGGCTTACAAAAAAATCTCTCACCCTACACCTCCTAAATGCAGCGAAACTATGTATTCCCACTAACTGGAGGACTACCCCCGTCCAGTACATCCGAGTAGCTCTGTAGAATAGGGAAAATAGCCGAGATGGAAGATCTAATCCATGAAGCTCGGGATACCCCAGCTAAATTTCATAAAACATGGGCATGTTGGCTTCACTTTAAAGAATCGACAGAATATCGCAACATCTTAACAGATTCCTCATAGCTTGACCTGGGGGGCAGTAATTGCTACCTAACAAATAAACCAGACATTCATCCATGGACATCTCCCTTCCCTTCCCTTCCTCACCCCCTCTATCCACCACTCCCTTTATCCCCATACACATATACTAGTCACTCAGACAGATCTCAGATGAGGACCGTTACACAGAAAACCCACAATAATAACGGGGCTTATTCTCTAAACCTGACATGGCCTGTATTGTGCAGTCCATAACCGAGAGACCGGCATGTTCACGACTTGAAATTAGACGGATGACGCCCCCACCCATGTACAGTTATCTCCCGATAGGGGTACGCGAGGACGCGGCGATAAACCCGATCTCACGGAGAGACTTACAGCGCGACTTTACTACGGGTCCTCTAGGAGGACCACATGTCCCGTTTTAAGTCCTAAAGAATTCCACAGCTCTAGTTGATTTTTGTATGTAACGTCTTGATTTAGGTTTTCTCTTCTTTTTTCTATTCCCTTTAGCAGTCTCACTGTATACCAATGTTTACACTGTATTTCAAGATTGTAATGACACTTGGTTCCATGTCTTATTAATTGTAACCACCATTGATACAAGGTATGGTGGTAAGTGGCAACCTCAGGCTGAGCTTGCCACTTACCACCATACCTTGGGATGCTATGGATGTGCGGTCACAGGGACATCTTCCTCTATACAGCCAAAAACTGTGTCGAACGTTTTTGAACAAAGCCAAGAACTTCACAGGCACCAAGATTTGATATAACTGTGTCATCTCTGAGCCATCATCTCCATCCAGGAAGTAGATTGTGACCCTGGATGAGGAGTACTGTGACCTCTGGGAGGGGTAGTAAATACCTGGAAGTGTTACACTGACACATTACTTATAGGTATCCATACCCCCCCAACTTTTAGAGATGGGAATGAGGGACACCTATCAGCAAAAGTATGCAGGCATAGGACACACCCCTTGCCACGCCCCCTTAAAGGAAAATTGTACAAAAAAATAAAAGCCAAAAGTGCTTTTTTACCACTACTCTTCCTTTATATTGGCTTTTGGAATTTACAAATGCAGCAATTTAGAAATAAGATGAAAGCGCTGGAAAACACTTTTTGATAGATAAAAAAATGCATTTTTTTTTTTCACATCTATATAGATCAGACCAAAATGAGGGACAAATGAGGAGGAATGAGGGACAAGAGGGACATTGCTCCAAATCAGGGACAGTCCCTCGAAATCAGGGACAGTTGGAAGCTATAGGTATCTGAGGCTGGGCACAGTTTGCAAAGAGCGGTGGTTCATCATATTTCTACTGTTTTACCACAGCCCTGAAGTGCTATTGTCTTTCAAAGGCACACATTGACAAGGACTGCAGCGGGAGCCAATCAGATATCTTGTATCTGATGTTTCGATTAACAAGATAAATGTACCATTGCCGATGTTTATTAACACAGCTGGGCAAACATGGATCAAACAAAGGCGCCCCACCATAGTGCATGGAAATCAATTAAACGCATTGAATCTCCCTACCGAGGGATGGAATGTGTTTTCTTAATTGTTTGGCACTCAATAAATTGGATTACGTGCGCCTTTGTTTTCTCTTGTTTTATACGGTAGCGGTTCCCTCCCTGGCATGACGAACGCCTGGAAGGTAATCTCCCCACTTGCTAAAGTTTCCCTTTAAACTCATCGGATTTTGGATTCCATTAGGACTGCTGTGCTGCTCTTTATAACCCTCTCAGCAGGGGCGTTGCTAGGTCTACAAAAGATCTGGGGCTAGAGCCCATAGCAGCGTAGTAAAGAAAGTCACACGCTTGGGCGGGCATACACATGTATATACAGTAATATATGTGTGTGTGTAATATATATCCCCAGAAAACCCCCCCTTACATCAGAGTCCCCAGAGAGCCCCCCACTTGCATCAGAGTTCCCAGAGAGCCCCCTTACATTAGGGTCCCCAGAGAGCCTCCCCCTTAAATCAGGGTCCCCATAGAGCCTCCCCCTTAAATCAGGGTCCCCATAGAGCCTCCCCCTTAAATCAGGGTCCCCATAGAGCCTCCCCCTTAAATCAGGGTCCCCATAGAGCCTCCCCCTTAAATTAGGGTCTCCAGAGAGCCTCCCCCTTAAAATCAGGGTCCCCAGAGAGCCCCTCACTTACATCAGGGTCCCCAGAGAGCCTCCCCTCCCCTTGGGGACCCCTGCAGAGACTCGGGGCTATGGGCCCCAGATTCGGGGCTATAGCCCCAAAAGCCACCCCCTAGCAACGCCCCTGCCTCTCAGAGTTCTGCGAGTACGATGATAATTATTGGGGTGGTGAGTACATACAGAGAGGATCTATCAGACAAGCTACACTCAGAATCACGGGTCTATTTAGTGCAAATGAAGCTGAATCTTTGTTAGCAAAGGATTTGCCGCAGTTGTCGCCCCCCCCCCCCCCCCCCGGACAATTCCACAGTGATTTTACAAACATCTGATTCAACTTCATCTTTGTACTTGAGACAATGTTTCCACTTAAAGTAAAAAATATGGTCCAGATTTTTTTTTTTTTTACATTTTGGATAAAGTGAGGTTTTTTTATTGCTGTCGGTAGGATCACCCTTTCTGTAAGTCCTGTTTGGTTGGGTTTGGTCCAAACTTGGATTTTGCCAAACCCAGTAGGCGTCTGTCATTCCTGGGCCAATCAACTTCCAGGACTTCATGAGGAACCACAGCCGGCTCCCCACCATGCATGCGTGAGACCTGTCCTGCAGGTTCCTGGGGACCTGTCACATGTTGCAGGAGGCTTTGTTGAAATGGGAGCAGGCAGTGGTGGCCCCTCCATTAGGGGCGCCCGGGCTTCGCCCCCTCTCTCCATGCCACCCCCTATATATACTGTAGTGCAGGGGTCTTCAAACTACGGCCCTCCAGTTGTTCAGGAACTACAATTCCCATCATGCCTAGTCATGTCTGTAAATGTCAGAGCTTTACAATGCCTCATGGGACGTGTAGATCTGCAACAGCTGGAGGGCCGTAGTTTGAGGATCCCTGCTGTAGTGGATAATTTTATGCATAGCATGAATCTATCCACGGCCACCACCTATTCATGCGTTCAGCCCCTTTCAGGGCACCAGCGCATGAATTACAGCGGCCAGGGTTTTTTCTTTGGAGGGGTGGCGGCAAACAATCCACCTGAACGCCCGCCCCCCACCCTTTCTTACAGAGGCTCTAATAGACTTCAAAATAGGCTGGGCTTGGGTCGCAGGAGATATGCTCCGATCCCAACCAGGTTGGGAATGAATATTCACTTTTGCAACACTGATCCTCCTCCCGGCCAATCTGGAAGCAGGTATGAAACCCGTTTCCCGATTGGCCAAAACGTCAGGCGATCCTATTGGATGCCTAGCCCCGGGAGGAGCAAAAAGGAGACGCACCGCGGAAGCTGCTCCAGGAGAGGACATCGGGGCAGCTTTCCCTGAGCCCGCCATGCTTAAGGACAGGGGCGACCGCACTGGAAGATGGCCGCACTCAACCCTGACTGCTGCTCACACCGGCCGCATCCAGGGTAAGGACAGCGGGTGGGGGGGGATTTGCTGGGAGTGTTAGTGCTGTTCCGCACGGGGGGGGGGTAGGGGCAGTTGTGCTAGAGCCGCTCCACCACCCTCGATGGGATATAGTGAATGGAAATACACTCCTAAGATCCTTGGCTCCCACCGCTAATCTCCAAGTCAGCTTTGACGGTATCATGGATCAAGTTATATAGGAAGAAAAGCACTCAGTGTAAATTGCTTAATCTCTTTAATAAAATGCTTAAATTGCACTTACATTTCAAATACAGTAAATAGACGGGTAAATACAATCGATTTGCCAGCAAAGAAAAGAACAGTCCACCCGCGCTACCACGGTCAGTATGGATGCGACGACGTCAGCGCGTAGCTCCACTTCTGCTGTGACTAATCACCCGGGACGGCCACCCTGTAGAAGTAAATCTGCTATGGGGCGGTCGGCAAGTGGTTAATGTGAAGGCATTCCATTACTAGCCTGGTCCTTTAAAAAAAAAAATTTTATATATATATATATATATACACACACACAGTACTGTGCAAAAGCTTTAGGCAGGTGTGAAAATGAAAATGAAGAATGATTTCAGAAATAGAAGTGTTAGTAGTTTATTTTTTTCCAGCTAACAAAATGGAAAATAAATATGGTGTGACCGCCCTTTGCCTTCAAACCAACATCAGTTCTTCTAGGTAGACTTGCACGGTTTTTGAAGGAACTCGGCAGGTAAGTTGTTCCGAACAACTTGGAGAACTACCCACAGATCTTAGATGGATGTCAGCTCCCTCAAATCCTTCTGTCTCTTTATGTAATCCCAGACAGACTCCATGATGTTGACATCAGGGCTCTGTGGGAGCCAAAACCATCACTTCCAGAACTCCTTGGAGTTGATTTATAAAACTGTAGAGTGCAGCTGTGCACGGCAGCCAATCAGCTTCTAAATTCAGCTTGGTCAATTAAGCTTTGACAAAAACCTGGAAGCTGATTGGTTTCTGTGCACAGCTGCATCAAATGTTGCATGCTCCGGTTTTAGTAAATCAACCCCCTTGTTCTTCTTTACACTGAAGATAGTTCTTAAAGTGGTTGTAAAGTCCAGAAGGTTTTTTATCGTAATGCATTATCTATGCATTAAGATAAAGAAAACCTTCTGTGTGCAGCAGACCCCCTTAGCCCCCCTAATACTTACCTGAGCCCCATCTCTATCCAGCGATGTTGCAGGAGTGTCTCGGCTGGTGCTCAAAATTTTTGGGGGAAGAAAACAAACTAAAAAATTCTGAAATGCTATGCATTAATTTATCCATTCTACACAGGGGGTGGGTGACAGCGGGGGTGGCGCCCGGGCGCCCCCTAATGGTCGCAACACCACTGCTCGGCTGCCTAGGACTTTCCCTCCTCATTGGCTTAGACGGCAGCAGCATTGGCTCCCGCGGCTGTCAATCAGTGAGCCAATGAGGCGAGAGAGGGGGCGGGGCCAAATCGCAGCTCCGTGTCTGAATGGACACACAGAGCAGTGGCTTGGCTCGGATGCCCCCTTAGCAAGCTGTTTGCTTTGGGGGCACTCGTCAGAAGGGAGGAGCCAGGAGTACCGACATGGGACCTAAGAGGAGGATCGGGACTGCTCTGTGCAAAATCACTGTACAGAGCAGGTAAGTCTAACATGTTTGTTATTTTTAAAGAAAAAAAAAATGAGACTTTAGTATCACTTTATTGACATTGGCTGTATGTTTGGGGTGGTTGTCCTGCTGCAGAATAAATTTGGTGCCAATCACACGCCTCCCTGATGGTATGGCTTAATGGATAAATATCTGCCTGTATTTCTCAGCATTGAGGACACCATTGCTCTTGACCAAATCTCCAACTCCATTTGCAGAAATGCAGGCCCAAACTTGTGTAGCGGGTGCCCCGCAGTCCCGCATCTCCCTCTGGCCACTGCCGGGATTTACACAGGCTCTCTTGAGAGGGAGAGAGAGCCTGTCAGCTCCTGCAAAGCATCTTGGGACATGTAGTTCCTAGCACAAACAGCTCCCATATCCTTCTATGGGGACAGGACTACAAAGTACAGCATGCCCTTGAGAATTAGGGGAAGGAAAAGACACCATCTTGTTTGCCTGGGAGTCAGTGACCATGAGGCAAGGGAGAAGACCGGACCTAGGGCAGAGGTGTTGCCTCCCAGGTCATCTGTACCACCCTGATACAGATCCACGGCTGGTCGGAGGAACATCCTGCCTGAAAGGGGGATCCCAGTTGCATATCTAGGCGCACCTGCAGCAACAGCGTGAAGCATTCAGCTGTGAGGTAGACAGTCGGACTACCTGAAGAGCTCAGATGAAGCTACGCTACTTTCCCTAGCGAAACGCGTTGACGTCATGAGCGTCACATGACGCCTTCTACGCAAGCCCCACTGCTTTGGGCTAGCCCACTGAGAGAGGAGACGGGAGACGCCGCACGGTATATCGGAGACAATGGTCCAGTTTACCCCCAAGTGGCAAACATCCGGTGACACCGTCATGGGTTGTCCTTGGACTGGGTAACAGAGAGACAGTTAGTGTTTACTTACAGCATGGGAACGGTAATGTACCCCCCACATGCACTACAATACACGCCTACGACTGGATGCTCCATGTCCCGGTCCGTTCATTCATAGCATGAAGTATCTCCATCTCTGAAGCCGCAGATGCCGTTACCTGTTATCATTACCTTATTGGTGTCATAGTACATCGTGGCTACACACTCCAACATTACCTCAGGTGCATCTCTCCCTAGAGCAGTGGTCTCAAAACTGTGGCCCAGGGGCCAAATGCGGCCCTTTGCTTGCTTTTATCCGGCCCTTTGGGCATTATTTTATTCACTGATACCAACAATGGGGCATAATTCCTCCCAATGCCTAATGCAGGGGCACAATTTGGCCTAATGACACCAACAATGGGGCAAAATGCCTCCCAATGCCACCAACAATAGGGCCCAAAGACACCACTGATGGGGCACAATTCCACCCAATAACACCAACAATGGAGCCCAATGACACCAACGATGGGGCACAATTCTTCCCGCTGATGCCAATGATGGGGCGCTATTCACCCACTGACATCAGGACCTTTCCTACTCCCAATAGCCACAGTCCGGCCCCCCAAAAATCCAAAAGGACAGTAAACTGGCCCTTTAATTAAAAAGTTTGGAGACCCCTGTCCTAGAGGAACTATATCCTTAGTTGTTAAGTACAGCAAATAGCATATCACCATTGAGTACCTGGACTTGGACTATCAATTACTAGCATTGTGCAACCTTGTGTTGCTTCATCCAATGCACCAATGTCCCCAGTACTGTAGGATTTTTTGGTTCCTCGGCTCAACACTTCAGCTTGAATCTCCCTCCCCTCCATCATATTCAGTTGTAGCACTCCATGCATCCATCATCAGCCGGCTCCCTTCCTCTTGTTCTATTGCGCATCCCCCTTCCTTTGTTTTCCTTTCCTATTACCTTCCCTGGGGCCACACTAAGACAGGATGACGTTTTTGACTGAGGATTCCCCGTCCTAACTGCTATATACTAGGCGGTTTTTTTGACAGACATCCTGTCTGCATGTTGTTACATGGCGTCCGGACATTTCTTTTTATGTTGTATGTCATGTTTCATCTCTGTGTTTTTACTTCATGTGTAACATCACATAGTTGTGATAGTCTGTGCCATTGTGAAGCTGTGTCACTATTTTGGCTTATTATATTACGTTTACCATATCTTGCCTTATTATATAAAATATATACTTGTTAGATACACTCTAGTATGATCCATTTGTTACCATTGTAACCCCTTTTTTTCCTGGTGATCTATACTGGGATACGCTGTGCTCAATATGGTTCTTGGTTACGGTAACAACACCCTACTGTAATGAATCTGCAGTAATACTCTCATGCCCTGTCTGTCTGCTTAACTCTGGTCTGTGTATCAGCCTTAGGGCCTGCGCTCTCATACCTGCATGGTTAAGTAATCTTCCCTCAGCGTGGCTCCACCCTAGCCTCTACAGCAGTGATGGTGAACCTTGGCACGCCAGATGTTTTGGAACTACATTTCCCATGATGCTCATGCACTCTGCAGTGTAGTTATGCTTCATGGGAAATGTAGTTCCAAAACATCTGGGGTGCCAAGGTTCACCATCACTGCTCTACAGGATACAACACCGTACTCTCCAAGCCTGCTTTGCCCGAGCAATATTGTGTGTTTGGCTTCCTGTGTGTTTCTTGCCGTATGCTCTACGTCTGATTCTGTTTACCGACCTTGGCTTGTTCTTGACTATCCCTGTCTGCTTCATAGCCTGACCTTTGGCGTGACCTTTGACTATCCCTGTCTGCTCGTTGCCCCGACCTTTTGGCTCATCTCCTGACTATCCCTTGTTGTTCCAGTCTTCTGCTTCCTCTCTATCCTCCAGTAGCCTATCATGAGCTGGGAGACCCTGGGGGCCGTGACCTGGAGCCAGTTGCAGCGAAGGCTATCCCCACCATTAGGGGCCCTGTTGAACACCTGCTGGTTCTTAGACTCTGCGCCATGGGGAACCCCATGCTCTAGCTCCCAGTGGGATCTGTGTTGGTGTTCCAGTGAACCTGCTTTCCTGAACCACCCAGAGCTCCATCCGCAGCAGTCAGTCGTAGGGTTCACTACCTTAGTGGTGCACTCCTGACCCCAACGGTGTGTATCTGTCACCTGGCCTCAAGTTACATAGTTACATAGTTACATAGTAGGTGAGGTTGAAAAAAGACACAAGTCCATCAAGTCCAACCTATGTGTGTGATTATGTGTCAGTATTACATTACATATCCCTGTATATTGCGGTCATTCAGGTGATTATCTAATAGTTTCTTGAAGCTATCAATGCTCCCCGCTGAGACCACCGCCTGTGGAAGGGAATTCCACATCCTTGCCGCTCTTACAGTAAAGAACCCTCTACGTAGTTTAAGGTTAAACCTCTTTTCTTCTAATTGTAATGAGTGGCCACGAGTCTTATTAAACTCTCTTCTGCGAAAAAGTTTTATCCCTATTGTGGGGTCACCAGTACAGTATTTGTAAATTGAAATCATATCCCCTCTCAAGCGTCTCTTCTCCAGAGAGAATAAGTTCAGTGCTCGCAACCTTTCCTCATAACTAAGATCCTCCAGTCCCTTTATTAGTTTTGTTGCCCTTCTTTGTACTCGCTCCATTTCCAGTACATCCTTCCTGAGGACTGGTGCCCAGAACTGGACAGCATACTCCAGGTGAGGCCGGACCAGAGTCTTGTAGAGCGGGAGAATTATCGTTTTATCTCTGCAGTTGATCCCCCTTTTAATGCCAATATTCTGTTTGCTTTATTAGCAGCAGCTTGGCATTGCATGCCATTGCTGAGCCTATCATCTACTAGGACCCCCAAGTCCTTTTCCATCCTAGATTCCCCCAGAGGTTCTCCCCCCAGTGTATAGATTGCATTCATATTTTTGACACCCAAATGCATTATTTTACATTTTTCTACATTGAACCTCATTTGCCATGTAGTTGCCCACCCCATTAATTTGTTCAGGTCTTTTTGCAAGATTTCCACATCCTGCGGAGAAGTTATTGCCCTGCTTAGCTTAGTATCGTCTGCAAATACAGAGATTGAACTGTTTATCCCATCCTCCAGGTCGTTTATGAACAAATTAAATAGGATTGGTCCCAGCACAGAACAAGTGCAAGTGACCTGACACCTAACTGGTGAGTGATCTATGAGTAATTATTCTACTAGTATGGATTAACTTTTTGATATGCCCGTTTTTCTTATTTGGTTTTTATACCTGAAGAGCTCGCCTGTTCCAGGACGTTTCGTTTGGGCCTTGACTGCAGGATTGGTGAGAGGGCACTGCATACAGACAGTGTTATTCACTTTGCCCACACTTGCCAGAACCTGGGTCACATGGATGCCCTGTTGAGCAATCTCAGTGTCTGTCCTTTTATCCAGACACTGCCAGCATATTGCCTTTACACTCTGCCAAACAGGATACAAATGGCACAAACCAAAGTGGCTTGCCCAAGACTTAAGTCCTTCTTCTTTAAAGGGACTGAAGTTATTGTGGCCATACAGACACACACCCATACTCAGGGCTCAGTATAGGTGATGAATGACCGGGGTAGTCTGTCTTGGGAGTTAAGTCATTGACCACTGAACCAGGTGTAGTTTTTATAGTCTGTAGGCCTGTGGTGACAGGGGTCAGAAGAGAGAGGTCTGACCAGTGGCGGCTGGTGTTTTTATTTGGAGGGGTGGCGGCAAACAATCCACCTGAAAGCCCGCCCCCCACCCTTCCCCCCAGTTCGTTTGGGTCACGGGAGGCACCCCCCCCCCGGTCCTTGAGTCACTTACACCATCTCATGGGCAGTGTGGCGGTGGCTCCTCTCCCGGCTGCAGGCTGCTTGCTTGCTGCTCGGTCCCCCCTGCGTGCGTCCTCTTCTCCTCTCCTCCATGTACCTCCTGCCGGTCAATCTGATCTCCTTTCGGCCAATTGGGTGACAGGTCTCATGACCCGCTTCCTGATTGGCCTCGGAGGAGATTCAGTGTTACAATATTGAATATTCATTCGCTATTGTAACACAACTGGGTGGGCTTGGAGCACAGTGCTCTGCGCCCTCAGACCACCCTTTTTTGAAGCCCATTAGAGCCTCTGGATCTAATCACGAGTTATATTGCTCTCGATCCTCAGTCATTACTCTCCAGTTAATTTACTTGAAACATACTTGTACTGTTTTACGTGTAAAGGAGTGAATGGCGCTGCCAAACGAACTCAAAAGTGTAGTGACCACCTGCGGTCACATCAGAGGTGGTCACTACACTTTTGAGTTCTTTTGGCAGCGCCATTTCACCCCTTTACACGTACATAAAATATTAATACTTTACTAGTGGAGTTCCTAGGGGAGGCAGCAGCCACATTCATACCTAAGAGCAGAATTATATATATCTTATGCTTCTACTGTTTGTTCCTATTTCACAGAAACTTCACAGTAAAGACAATTTCTGTGTTTTATCATAACGTGTGTGTTTTTCATTGGTCCTTGCATTTACACTATTGCCAGGTGTGCCAGAGGGGCTGAGACTGTTCTTGGGGCTGAGAGTACAGAACCAAATATACTTAAGTGGCTCCTCCGGGGGTAGCGCTACACTTGCAAGGAACTAGGGTGCAGTATGGATTAGGTACACTTGGTGTCCTGCTCTAAGTGATTCAGTCCCTGCTAGCAGTATCAACAATGGGCAAATAGCTCTCCCACCAGTCCCCAGGATGCTGCAGTGACCTCTCCATGTAGAAGGGTGGCCCCCTTGGTCTCTCCCCAAAAGCCTCTGGTGATCAGCAGTGGGAAGCCTCTGGTGAGTGGACTCTCCGGTCTCCCTGCAGCAGCGGTGCAGGTGCTGTGATGTGGGTAGTGCTGTGCTGCCCCCGGGTGTCCTCATTCCCAGTCTCAGGCTGGGATCTCCGCTGGTATAGTCTCCCACTGGCAGGCGACTGTGCAGATAAAGGTACTCTCTCTCTCTAACTCCCTCAGTGCCAAGAGGAAGAACTTTCCTAGGCAGTTTAGTAAAAATCATCTTTCCATTCCTCCTACTCCCCAGTGTGAATTGGGATCTGCAGTGTAAGGAGCCCATTTGTCCCATTATATGGCTGCTGTCTCAAACTACAACTCCCAGGATTCTAAGGGCTCTGCGTAGAAGTCTGTGGTCTTGCTTGGCTTTAGCTCTCCCCCTGCTGGCTGGTGCAGCATAACATCAGTATCTCAGTAGAGGGAGAGAAGAATAAAAGGCAATGGGATTGATTTACTAAAACTGGAGAGTGAAAAATCTGGTGCAACAGTGCTTCCAGTTTTTTTAAATTTTTTTTTGGCAAAGCTTAATTGAACAAAGCTGACGTTAGAAACTAAATGGTTACCATGCAGAGCTGCACCACATTTTACACTCCCCAATTTTAGTAAATCGACCACAAACAGTGGCATCTCCAGCTTTCATATTTAGGGGGGCACATGGGGGGACAGGGACAAAAGTAGGGGGGCAAATATAAAATGCAAATATATATATATATATATATATATATATATATATATATATATATATATATATATATATATATATATATATATATATATCTCCTGGGGCCCTTTACCACAATCCCACAATGGCCCTTTCACATGTTCTGCAGTGAGCTCCCTTCCTACTGTATTGGGGCCCCCCAGGGTGGCAGAAAACAAGAGATATTTGTCACCAGCATACCAAGAAAATATAAGGGTCCAAAGCAGTGAGAGAACTATCAGGGTTGCAAAGGTTGTCTTGCCACCGGGCCCTGGTGTTCTGCCACTGTGGGGTTCCCCGGCCTCCTCTTGCTGTCTTGCCCCCGCTATTGACAGCGCTGGCATCTCTTGGAATTTACAGGCTGGTTCTACTGTCCTAAGGATGGGAGAAATCAGTCTGTTTTTTCAGGAACTGAGAGTCCTGGTGGAATCCTTCCTGCAACTCGCTCTTTTCCCTGCCAATGAGGATGCAGGGGAAGGAGCAGATCGGGCGGCCGTGGTTGTGTGAGCGCTCGCATTATGCAGTGTCAGCGAGCAGAGGGAGGGGGAGGAATCACCCGCAGGAGCTGACTGGGGACGCTCTCCCTCTTAACCTGTCAGTGGTCATGACGTTATGGCTGATTGGGTATATACATATATACAGTATATATATTTGGAAGGCAATATCAAATTCTCATATTTCTTACACATTATTTTACCATATTATATATACAATGCTGTGTATATACAGTATCTCACAAAAGTGAGTACACCCCTCACATTTTTGTAAATATTTTCTTCTATCTTTTAATGTGACAACACTGAAGAAATGACATTTTGCTACAATGTAAAGTAGTGAGTGTACAGCTTGTATAACAGTGTAAATTTGCTGTCCCCTCAAAATAACTCAACACACAGCCATTAATGTCTAAACCGCTGGCCACAAAAGTGAGTACACCCCTAAGTGAAAATGCCCAAATTGGGCCCAATTAGCCATTTTCCCTCCCCGGTGTCATGTGATTTGTTAGTGTTACAAGGTCTCAGGTGTGAATAGAGAGCAGGTGTGTTAAATATGGTGTTATCGCTCTCACTCTCTCATAATGGTCACTGGAAGTTCAACATGGAACCTCATGGCAAAGAACTCTGAGCATCTGAAAAAGAGAATTATTGCTCTACATAAAGATGGCCTAGACTATAAGAAGATTGCCAAGACCCTGAAACTGAGCTGCAGCACAGTGGCCAAGACCATACAGCGGTTTAACAGGACAGGTTCCACTCAGAAAAGGCCTCACCATGGTCCACCAAAGAAGTTGAGGTCACGTGCTCAGTGTCATATCCAGAGGTTGTCTTTGGGAAATAGACGTATGAGTGCTGCCAGCATTGCTGCAGAGGTTGAAAGGGTGGGGGGGGTCAGCCTGTCAGTGCTCAGACCATACGCTGCACACTGCATCAAATTGGTCTGTATGGTTGTCATCCCAGAAGGAAGCCTCTTCTAAAGATGATGCACAAGAAAGCCCGCAAACAGTTTGCTGAAGACAAGCAGACTAAGGACATGGATTATTGGAACCATGTCCTGTGGTCTGATGAGACCAAGATAAACTTATTTGGTTCAGATGGTGACAAGCGTGTGTGGCGGCAACCAGGTGAGGAGGACAAAGACAAGTGTGTCTTGCCTACAGTCAAGCATGGTGGTGGGAGTGTCATGGTCTGGGGCTGCATGAGTGCTGCCGGCACTGGGGAGCTACAGATCATTGAGGGAACCATGAATGCCAACATGTACTGTGATATACTGAAGCCGAGCATGATCCCCTCCCTTCAGAGACTGGGCCGCAGGGCAGTATTCCAACATAATGACCCCAAACACACCTCCAATATGACCACTGCCTTGCTAAAGAAGCTGAGGGTAAAGGTGATGGACT
Organism: Lithobates clamitans; assembly: GCA_037952925.1. Taxonomy (NCBI): domain Eukaryota; kingdom Metazoa; phylum Chordata; class Amphibia; order Anura; family Ranidae; genus Lithobates; species Lithobates clamitans. The sequence goes on from JBBGZY010001935.1 coordinate 452,447, forward strand.
GGACAAGCATGTCTCCAGACCTAAACCCTATTGATCATCTGTGGGACATCCTCAAACAGAAGGTGGAGGAGCACAAGGTCTCTAACATCCACCAGCTCTGTGATCTCGTCATGGAGGAGTGGAAGAGGACTCCAATGACAACCTGTGAAGCTCTGGTGAACTCCATGCCCAAGAGGGGTAAAGGCAGTGCTGGAAAATAATGGAGGCCACACAAAATATTGACACTTTGGGCCCAATTTGGACATTTTCACTTAGGGGTGTACTGACTTTTGTTGCCAGCGGTTTAGACATTATTGGCTGTGTGTTGAGTTATTTTGAGGGGACAGCAAATTTACACTGTTATACAAGCTGTACACTCACTACTTTACATTGTAGCAAAGTGTCATTTCTTCAGTGTTGTCACATGAAAAGATAGAAGAAAAGATTTACAAAAAATGTGAGGGGTGTACTCACATTTGTAAGATAATATATATATATGTGTGTGTGTGTGTGTGTGTGTGTGTGTGTGTGTGTGTGTGTATGTTTGAATGTATGTATATATATATATATATTTATTTATTTATATATATGTATAAGCAATATATATTTCTCATTATCTGTGTAATTATGTCTCATTGCATATCTTTACTTCTGAAGGATACCCAAAACTTTTTTTTATTTTTTTATTTATGCATTCTGTTTAAAAGCTATTTCACATGAAACCGACTTTGAATTTACGTGCGCCGACCCTTTAATAGCTATCGCCTTTGATTACCCGTATCTGGTCGCCTAGATGTTGGCTCACAAATTAACGTTAATAAAAAGTGTAAGTCATTTCCCGGCAGCGCACGCCCAGAGTCAAGATCAGAGTGCCTCGTCTCCTCTTTGAACTTGCCCACATTTAAAGTTTCTTGGCACACGGGGCTTATCTCTGTGAAAGGAGTTAGAGCAAGGACTCCACAAGGACAGGAAGACAGATTGCCGGCAATGCTCTATCAAGTAATTATGCATTTGAGCCGATGAAGAAGGCAAAATGAATGGGGGTTGTTGGTGTTTTTTTTTTTAAAGGGTGCGATCTGCTTTAAATGGTTCAGAAGCTACCTTAAAGAGCAACTCCACTGCTGCTCTGAAGCGGTTTGTGTTGTCATGTCAATGTGCAGAGTGAATCTGAATGGGGGTGACGTTTTCATTATCAATCAGCTGATGCCCTCGCAGTCTTCTAATGAGGAAAGATGCGGGGTCTGCATGCCTTTAGAAGAGATTAACCCTTTGGCAACATCTCACCAAAACTGACATTTTTGTTGTTCTTGTGACAAACACCTGGACCTTAATTGGCCCTTTTTTTTCCCCACACAGGATGCTCTGTCCTACCTCACAGCCAGAGCCGAGACAAGGGGTGGGCAGAAGGATCGGCTGCCTTGGGCGCAATGGTTTATTGCAGGGATGGGGCGCCCTGACCCTAACCCTAGAGGGGCGCAGTTTGGCATCTTTGCCCTGGGCACCGGATGACCTCACAGCTAACTTTAGACGGCACAGAAACATGGGACAAAGTACTATATGTAGTTTGTCCGTGGGGAATAGAACCTATAATACTCGGCTTTAAAGCTGTTCCCCTGCCTGTCACTTCTCAAGGGACTTGTAGACAGTTGGTGTCTGATAGGGCCATGAAAGCAAAGACAATGCAAATGGGGGAAATTCTCAGGGCCAATCCCTGCCAATGTAAATTGATGGCATGGGGGGCCAAAGCTAATCACTTGTTTAGTGCTCCATCCAAAGCAACACTTATACACTGATAGGCCATAACATTATGACATTTGTTTGCAATATTGGTTATTTGGTGAGGGGGGCGCACTGGACACCTTGGCTGCAATTGTGCTATATGCTGGGTTTCCAGCACGCCCCTTGCTGACCAGAGCTTTTTCTGAGTTTTGTTGTTTATAAGTAAAAATCTGTATTATTTGCTAGAACATTACTTAGAACCCCTAAACATATATACAATCAGGTCCATAAATATTGGGACATCGACACAACTCTAATCTTTTTGGCTCTATACACCACCACAATGGATTTAAAATGAAACAAACGGTGTAGGAATTGTATTTGTGCCTCCCACTTTTTAAGGGACCAAAAGTAACAGGACAATTGGCTGCTCAGCTGTTCCATGGCCAGGTGTGTGTTATTCCCTCATTATCCCATTTACAAGGAGCAAATAAAAGGTCCAAAGTTCATTTCAAATGTGCTATTTGCATTTGGAATCTGTTGCTGACAACTCTCAATATGAGATCCAAAGAGCTGTCACTATCAGTGAAGCAAGCCATCATTAGACTGAAAAAACAAAACAAACCCATCAGAGAGATAGCAAAAACATTAGGTGTGGCCAAATCAACTGTTTGGAACATCCTTAAAAAGAAAGAACGCACCGGTGAGCTCAGCAACACCAAAAGACCCGGAAGACCACGGAAAACAACTGTGGTGGATGACCGAAGAATTCTTTCCCTGGTGAAGAAAACACCCTTCACAACAGTTGGCCAGATCAAGAACACTCTCCAGGAGGTAGGTGTATGTGTGTCAAAGTCAACAATCGAGAGAAGACTTCACCAGAGTGAATACAGAGGGTCCACCACAAGATGTAAACCATTGGTGAGCCTCAAAAACAGGAAGGCCAGATTAGAGTTTGCCAAACAACATCTAAAAAAGCCTTCACAGTTCTGGAACAACATCCTATGGACAGATGAGACCAAGATCAACTTGTACCAGAGTGATGGGAAGAGAAGAGTATGGAGAAGGAAAGGAACTGCTCGTGATCCAAAGCATACTACCTCATCAGTGAAGCATGGTGGTGGTAGTGTCATGGTGTGGGCATGTATGGCTGCCAATGGAACTGGTTCTCTTGTATTTATTGATGATGTGACTGCTGACAAAAGCAGAAGGATGAATTCTGAAGTGTTTCGGGCAATATTATCTGATCATATTCAGCGAAATGCTTCAGAACTCATTGGACGGCAATTCACACTGCGGATGGACAATGACCCGAAGCATACTGCGAAAGCAACCAAAGAGATTTTTTAAGGGAAAGAAGTGGAATGTTATGCAATGGCCAAGTCAATCACCTGACCTGAATCCGATTGAGCATGCATTTCAATTGCTGAAGACAAAACTGAAGGTAAAATGCCCCAAGAACAAGCAGGAACTGAAGACAGTTGCAGTAGAGGCCTGGCAGAGCATTACCAGGGATGAGACCCAGCGTCTGGTGATGTCTATGCGTTCTAGACTTCAGGCTGTAATTGACTGCAAAGGATTTTCAACCAAGTATTAAAAAGTGAAAGTTTGATGGATGATTGTTAATCTGTCCCATTACTTTTGGTCCCTTAAAAAGTGGGAGGAACATATACAAGCTGTTGTAATTCCTACACCGTTCACCTGATTGGGATGTAAATACCCTCAAATTAAAGCGGAAAGTCTGCAATTAAAGCACATCTTGTTAGTTTAATTTCCAATCCATTGTGGCGGTGTATAGAGCCAAAAAGATTAGAATTGTGTCGATGTCCCAATATTTATGGACCTGACTGTATGTGTATATATATATATATATATATATATATATATATATATATATATATATATATATTTATTTATTTTTGCAGAGACCCTAGAAAATAAAATGGCAGTTGTTGCAATATTTGATCTCACACTGTATTTACGCAGTGGTCTTTCAAATGCATTTTTTTTTTTAAATACATTTTAATAAATTGAAAAAAAAAACAGTCAAGTTAGCTCAATTTTTTTGTATAATGTGAAAGATGATGTTATGCTGAGTAAACTGATACTGAACATGTCACGCTTTAAAATTGCGCACGCTCGTGGAATGGCAACAAACTACTGTACTTAAAAATATCCATAGGCGATGCTTTCAAATTGTTTACAGGTTGCCTGTTTAGAGTTACAGAGGAGGTCTAGTGCTAGAATTATTGCTCTCGCTCTACTGATCTGCAAGTACCTGTGTATTGTCTTGTTGAGCACCTGTGTATTGTCTTGTTGTGTACCTGTGTATTGTCTTGTTGAGCACCTGTGTATTGTCTTGTTGAGTACCTGTGTATTGTCTTGTTGAGTACCTGTGTATTGTCTTGTTGAGCACCTGTGTATTGTCTTGTTGTGTACCTGTGTATTGTCTTGTTGAGTACCTGTGTATTGTCTTGTTGAGCACCTGTGTATTGTCTTGTTGAGTACCTGTGCATTGTCTTGTTGAGTACCTGTGTATTGTCTTGTTGAGCACCTGTGTATTGTCTTGTTGAGTACCTGTGTATTGTCTTGTTGAGTACCTGTGTATTGTCTTGTTGAGTACCTGTGTATTGTCTTGTTGAGTACCTGTGCATTGTCTTGTTGAGCACCTGTGTATTGTCTTGTTGAGTACCTGTGTATTGTCTTGTTGAGTACCTGTGTATTGTCTTGTTGAGTACCTGTGTATTGTCTTGTTGAGCACCTGTGTATTGTCTTGTTGAGTACCTGTGCATTGTCTTGTTGAGTACCTGTGCATTGTCTTGTTGAGTACCTGTGCATTGTCTTGTTGAGTACCTGTGTATTGTCTTGTTGAGTACCTGTGTATTGTCTTGTTGTGTACCTCTGTATTGTCTTGTTGAGTACCTCTGTATTGTCTTGTTGAGAACCTGTGTATTGTCTTGTTGAGTACCTGTGTATTGTCTTGTTGAGTACCTGTGTATTGTCTTGTTGAGTACCTGTGTATTGTCTTGTTGAGTACCTGTGTATTGTCTTGTTGAGTACCTGTGTATTGTCTTGTTGTGTACCTCTGTATTGTCTTGTTGAGTACCTCTGTATTGTCTTGTTGAGAACCTGTGTATTGTCTTGTTGAGCACCTGTGTATTGTCTTGTTGAGCACCTGTGTATTGTCTTGTTGAGTACCTGTGTATTGTCTTGTTGAGTACCTGTGTATTGTCTTGTTGATACCTGTGTATTGTCTTGTTGAGTACCTGTGTATTGTCTTGTTGAGTACCTGTGCATTGTCTTGAGTATTAGTGCCAGGAAGCTAGCTGTTAGGTAATTTGGACAGGGTATAATCCCCAATCCTCATTACATTTAATAGGTACGATGCCCGGCGGGTGTGGAGAGGCGACTCTTTGTACATCTTGTGGCATGTATGCGTTCCTTGATCATCCGATCGAGGGCGAATACTGCTGTGCAAAATATAAGCGCATTGTTTCCCTGGAAGCCCAGGCTCGGAATCTGGGGAAGCAACTGTCAGCACTGAGAAGTCCCTCCATACTAAAGGAGAGCCAGGAACGTACACGGCAGGTACCAGCACAGAGGCAGGTGGAGACAAAGAGGTGCAGGCACTAGCAAAGAGTAGATGGGTGATAGTCAGGAGGGGTAGAGGGGGAAGTGCCAGGGAGGCCGATCCAGGACTGGAGCATCCCAATAAGTACGCTCCATTGAGTGACATTGGTGTAACCAGTCAGGGACCAGCACTGCTGGAGATGAGGGACTCTCCTAGCTGCCAGGGGAAGAACTCCACCAGTGAGAGTGGGGGGGCAGCGAAGGGAAAGGATAGATAGTTTCTCGTGGTAGGGGACTCAATTCTTAGAAGGACAGAGAGGACAATCTGTAACCAAGACCTGAAGCGCCGAACAGTATGTTGTCTACCGGGCGCTCGGGTTCGTCACGGATCTGGTGGACAGACTACTGGGAGGGGCTGGGGAAGACCCGGCTGTCATGGTGCACGTTGGCACCAATGACAAAGTTCAGAGGCAGATGGAGTGTCCTAAAGAACGATTTTAGGGACTTGGGAGCTACATTGAGAAAAAGGACCTTCAAGGTCAGGAATACATCGAGCCACACCAGAAAGGCAGAGGGAGATTAGGGAAGGTTTGCAGAGGGAGATGTAGCAAATTTGGAGTGGCTGCGGTCCGTTTATATATCTTATACAGTGCCTTGAAAAAGTATTCATACCCCCTGAAATTTTCCACATTTTGTTCCGTTGCAACCAAAAACGTAAATGTATTTTATTGGGATTTTATGTGATAGACCAACACAAAGTGGCTCATAATTGTGAAGTGGAAGGAAAATGATAAATGGTTTTCAACATTTTTTACAAATAAATATGTGAAAAGTGTGGGGGGGCATTTGTATTCAGCCCCCTTTACTCTGATACCCCTAACTAAAATCTAGTGGAACCAATTGCCTTCAGAAGTCACCTAATTAGTAAATAGAGTCCACCTGCGTGTAATTTAATCTCAGTATAAATACAGCTGTTCTGTGAAGCCCTCAGAGGTTTGTTAGAGAACCTTAGTGAACAAACAGCATCATGAAGGCCGAGGAACACACCAGACAGGTCAGGGATAAAGTTGTGGAGAAGTATAAAGCAGGGTTAGGTTATAAAAAAATATCCCAAGCTTTGAACATCTCACGGAGCACTGTTCAATCCATCATCCGAAAATGGAAAGAGTATGGTACAACTGCAAACCTACCAAGACATGGCCGTCCACCTAAACTGACCGGCCGGGCAAAGAGAACATTCATCAGAGAAGCAGCCAAGAGGTCCATGGTAACTCTGGAGGAGCTGCAGAGATCCACAGCTCAGGTGGGAGAATCTGTCCACAGGACAACTATTAGTCGTGTTCTCCACAAATCTGCCCTTTATGGAAGAGGGACAAGAAGAAAGACATTGTTGAAATAAAGCCATAAGAAGTCCTGTTTGCAGTTTGTGAGAAGCCAAGTGGGGGACACAGCAAACATGTGGAAGAAGGTGCTCTGGTCAGGAGACTGAAATTGAACTTTTTGGCCTAAAAGCAAAACTCTATGTGTGGTGGAAAACTAACACTGCACATCACCCTGAACACACCATCCCCACCGTGAAACATGGTGGTGGCAGCATCATGTTGTGGGGCTGCTTTTCTTCAGCAGGGACAGGGAAGCTGGTCAGAGTTGATGAGAAGATGGATGGAGACAAATACAGGACAATCTTAGAAGAAAACCTATTAGAGTCTGCAAAAGACTTGAGACTGGGGGGGAGGTTCACCTTCCAGCAGGACAACGACCCGAAACATACAACCAGAGCTACAATGGAATGGTTCAGATCAAAGCATATTCATGTGTTAGAATGACCCAGTCAAAGTCCAGACCTAAATCCAATTGAGAATCTGTGGCAAGATTTGAAAATTGCTGTTCACAGACGCTCTCCATCCAATCTGACAGAGCTTGAGATATTTTGCAAAGAAGAATGAGCAGAAATGTCCCTCTCTAGATGTGCAAAGCTGGTAGAGACATCCCCAAAAAAGACTTGCAGCTATAATTGCAGAGAAAGGCGGTTCTACAAAAGTATTGACTCCGGCGGGCGCCATACAAATGTAACATGGCAAAATGTGGAAAATTTCAAAGGGTGTGAATACTTTTTCAAGGCACTGTACATTTTTACATATTTTTGATACTTAGGGGGTTATTTACGAAAGGCAAATCCACTTTGCACTACAAGTGCAAAGTGCACTTGAAAGTGCACTGAAAGTGCACTTGGAAGTGCAGTCGCTGTAAATCTGAGGGGCGGATCTGAAATGAGGGGAAGCTCTGCTGATTTTATCAACCAATCACGTGCAAGATGAATTGCTGTTTTTTTATTTTCCTTGCATGTCCCCCTCGGATCTACAGCGACTGCACTTCCAAGTGCACTTTCAGTGCAATTTCAAGTGCACTTTGCACTTGTAGTGCAAAGTGGATTTGCCTTTCGTAAATAACCCCCACAGTGTAATTTTTCACTCTCCCATTTCCCAGAGATTTCCTGTGGGGCTGGTTCCTTTTTTTTTTTTTTCAAAAGGGAGACCTACTCAATATTAGGTGGGTGGTCATAAAGTTATGGCTGATCGGTATATACAGATACCACATATATAGACATCGCTGTCTCTTGGAACCCTGCTACCACGACATGCTCCTTCCAATGCTTTCCCAAGGCTTGCAGCAGATGTTTGTAGGACAGCAGAAGGATCCTGGATGGCACACTGGAGGAACTTCTCTATTCTGTGCACACATCTCCTGTGATTGCAGATAATGTAATCTGCTGTAAATTAATGAAGAAATTCCGTTTGGCGCACACCCCGGCGCATGGTCCGGAATTCCTTTTGATCATCACGCAGAACAAGATAAAAAAAATTGCTCTGTGATAATAAGCACTTCCGACTTTTGGAAGCACTTATTATCAGATACATGGCCCATCCCCCACCACCCGCATGCCGTTCTTCAATCAGGCCGTACATGGGACATGTACAGCCAAAACAGGACTGGCCAATCATAAAAGAACACAATCACATCATGATTCGTATCATCTAGATCCACATGTGCTTTAAGTGATTATGCCTAATTTATTTCAAATGGAACACCATGTAATGGCTAACAGGAAAGTTTGGGCCAAGGCCACCTCTACTTGTATGCCCTTCAATGGACCTATGCTGACGTACGTATATACTCTGGATATACCAGGAATGAGCAGGGCTGGACTGGGATAAAAATTTGGCCCTGGACTTCATCCACACCGGCCCACTTTATTTGTGCAAACAAGCACAAAAACAGTATATAAACTATACGCAATTGTGCAAAAAAACATAAGTAGCATAACATAAGGAGTCCTCACTAACCTCTTTTACTATTTCACTTATTCTCCTCTGTATTTTTCTCATCTTTCTCACATCACTGTGTGAAGTTGAGGGCGAACCAAGAAAGCCATTACTTTGACAGGCTGTCACTGAAACCAGCCCACTGAGCCATCAGCCCACCGGGAAACTCCCTGTAGTCCCGATGGCCAGTACAGGCCTGGGAATGAGATACTTTTTTAGCAGATCTTGGTGAGAGCTTTGAACCCAAAGGTTTATTCTGCAGGACTTCATCTTATTTTGCATACATAGATACACAGCATGCCTGCCTAGTCTCCTCCATACTGCTGACTATGTAGAGCATGGGTCTTCAAACTATGGCCCCTCCAGTTGTTCAGAAACTACAATTCCCATCATGCCTGTGAATGTCAGAGTTTTACAATGCCTCAATGGGATGTGTAGTTTCACAACGGCTGGAGGGCCGTAGTTTGAAGATCCCTGATGTAGAGCATGTCATGGCGGACTTGGAGGACACTATGGAATAAGGCCGAGTTTGCCATGATAGGCATGTACATGCCGGGCTGCTGTTAGAAACCACGGGGCTCCATACAGACAACCTGACACGGGGGCCCCCATACAGCCAACACTTCAGTTATGAAGGAACACAGTATATGTTTGGTACCGTTCACTCATTGTGTTCATTCAGGAAAGGAAGGGGCGGGTAAATATGACATATTTATCAGACCCTTCCCCTACTTTCCATCTTAAAGGATCCTACTGTGTGCTTGCAGCTGCCAGTGGGAAGGAGAAAGAGAAGCCTTCAGTACTGCAGGGGTGGGGGGGGGCACACAGGGGGGCCTGGGCAGCAGGGGGAAATGTACGGTGCACAGGGAGGGAGATCGGTGTGGCAGGGGGCAATTACTGGAGCCAGTCCCCTGTATGGCTCTTTCTGCAGCAGCAGAAAGCCAACAATAGGGAGAGGAAAAGAAGCCGGCTTTCAGCTGCTACAGAGAGAGCCATACAGGAGCTGGTTCCATTAATTGCCTCCCTCCTGCACCAAGGACCCTCCCTGTCCTCATCCGATTACCCTCCCTGCCCACATCTGATTCACCCTATTGCCTGGGCCCCTGCTTGCCTTGGCCCCATACAGAGGAACTGGTGGTACCCCCTTACCCACAGTCCTGTGTACATGTATGGAGTAAGGCTCTGTAATATACTCACAGTGAATCAATAAGTACACCCCGTTGAGTGACATTGAGTGACATTGGTGAAACCAGTCAGGGACCAGCACTGCTGGAGCTGAGTGACTCCCCTAGCTGCCAGGGGAATGACTCCTCCAGTGAGGGTGGGAGTAAAGCCAAGGGAAAGGAAAGGCTGATTCTGGTGGTAGGGGACTCAATTCTTAGAAGGACAGAGAGGACAATCTGTCACAAAGACCTGAAGGGCCAAACTGTATGTTGTCTACCAGGGCGCTCGGTTTCGGTACATCACGGATCTGGTGGACAGATTACTAGGAGGGGCTGGGGAAGGTCCTGCTGTCATGCTGTACCTTGGCACCAATGACAAAGTCAGAGTAAGATGGAGTGTCCTAAAAAATGATTTTAGGGACTTAGGAGCTACATTGAGGAAAAGGACCTCCAAGGTAGTATTCTCAGAAATACTACCGGTACCTCGAGCCACACCAGAAAGGCAGAGGGAGATTAGGGAAGTAAACAAGTGGCTGAGGAGGTGGTGTAGAAAGGAGGGGTTTGGGTTCCCGGAGAACTGGGGCGACTTCTCAGTCGGTTACCACCTCTATAGAAGGGACGGACTGCACCTAAATGGTGAAGGTGCATATCTGCTGGGAGTGAAGCTAGCCGAAAAGTTAGAGGGGCTTTTAAACTAGGCGACTGAGGGGGGGGGGGGTCCAGAGGTGGAGATAGTCAGTGCAGAACATATTCCAGAGGGTAGTATTGGGGGCACTAGTGGTAGGTTGACTAAAGCACCTAAACCCGAGGTAAGTATAGTAACAACTCCTATTTGCAACACCAGAGCACCCAATAAGGAGATAGTATACGACCGGTCTAAACTAATGTACATGGCATGTTCACTAATGCCAGGAGTCTGGCGGACAAGATGGGATAACTAGAGCTACTGTTGTACGAAGAGAATCTCGATTTTGTAGGAATTTCAGAGACTTGGTTCGATAGCTCTCATGATTGCCTGGCAACCATTCAAGGGTATTCCCTATATCACAGGGATAGAGAGGGTAAAAAAGGGGGAGGGATATGCCTGTATATCAGAAATGATGTACAAGTGAATGTGAGAGATGATATCACTAAGGGAGGTAGGGAGGAGGTGGAATCCTTATGGGTAGAGCTCCATAGGGATGAATCTAAGGGCAAAATAATAATGGAAGTAGGCTATAGGCCCCCTAACCTGAGGGAGGAGGTGGAGGTGGACCTCCTATTACAATTTGGATTAGCGGCAAGAATGGGAAGTGTCATTATAATGGGGAGTTTTAATTATTCAGACATAGACTGGGTGGAAGGAACCGCGCATTCATCTAAGGCTTGCCAGTTCCTAAATGTCTTGCAGGACAATATCATGGGTCAGATGGTAAACGCACCAACTAGAAACAAAGCGTTACTGGACCTACTGATTACCAACAATACAGACCTGATCACGGATGTGGAAATATGAGGCAATTTAGCAAACAGCGATCACAGGTCAATAAGTTTTAATATAAATCACACAAATAGGAAACAGGGGAATACAAAGACACTGAATTTCAAAAGAGCCAACTTCCCTAAACTACGATCCTTGCTAGAAGATAATAATTGGGATAAAATGTTAGGAACATCCAGACAGGCCTTCTAATACTTCTAAAGACTTCAACATGGCCCTGGACCCACTTCTTGATACCTCCACTGGTACCTCCTCATTTCCATTCTCTGCTTTACGTCAAGTGAAGCTTCACTTAGCCTCTCTCGCACTACATGACACCTGGCTCACTATGAATCTGCGGAAGAAAGATTGTACATTTTTCTCGTCACCTCATAACTGCTACTCAAGGCTGGATTATCTATTCATTCACCAGACAGACCTGACCTACCTCTATGTTGCGACTATTGAGAGCATGGTACTCTCTGACCATCACCCAATCACATTGACTTTACAATTTCCACAGAGGGAGACGTCTACCAGGATCTGGAGATTGGATGCCTCCCCTCTTACTGAACCTGGGGGCCTTGACATCACACAGACCATTAGGGACTACTTCCGACATAATGACACGCCAGATGTGTCCCCCATCACTCAATGGGAAGCACATAAATGCGTGGTACGAGGGCATCTGCTAGCCATCGCAACCAGGAAAAATAAAGGAACACCCAACCATGATTCGAAATTTGTCTGACAAAATAGCATTGCTGGAAGCACAGCATAAATGCTCGCTGGCAAGGGGGTAGCGAAAGACTTAGCTGTCACACGAGCGCTTCTACTAGAAGAACTATTTAAAAGGGCACGGAAGCGGCAGGTGCTATCACAGAAGTTATTCTATGAGCAGGGCAATAAACCAGGAAGGCTCTTAGCGAGGTTCACACAGAAGCGCACTCTCACATCTACTGTTCATCATGTAGTAAATACAGCTGGGGTAACTTACTCCAGAAACGAGGACATTGCTCATCAGGTTCACTCCTTCTATAGCAAACTGTATGATCATAAATCACATGAACACAGGCCTGTAGTAGAGAACAAACGTTCGGATCTCACACGGGAGTTTCTTGACAAATATAGCCCTCGGGCGCTTTCTGCTAAAGACTGGCAAGCCTTGGAAGCCCCGTTGTCATCGGAGTAGTGGGAGGAGGCCTCGAAGGCCATGAAACCTGGCAAAAGCCCAGGGCTGGACGGCTTCTCGGCACAATATTACAAAAGTTTCTCTTGGCGCCAGGTTTCCTTAAGGCCTTCAACACCCTCTCTCACACCCCTTGCACCTCGGGAAGCCTATTAGAGGCTTATATTTTGGTAATCCCTAAAGAAAACAAAGACCCCACTGATATAGCCAATTATCGACCCATTTCCCTTCTGAATGTGGACATCAAATTGTTTGCCAAGATCCTGGCCACCCACCCAACTGTCCTTTTATGTGCCTTCTTGGGTGGGTCTGGAACAGGTTGGCTTTGTCCCTAGAAGAGAAGCCAGGGACAACACCATCAAGGCCCTCAATTTACACCACTGGCTCACCTCTACCCAATGGGAAGGTTGCTTTCTGGCTATGGTATTCGGAGAAGGCGTTCGACCGAGTGGCCTGGGACTATATGGACGCGGTCCTGGAGGCCCTAGGACTGGGGCGCTGTATGTGGGCCTTTATTGGAGAGCTCTATGCTCGGGTCAAGTCAACGGCCACCTGTTGGGCGCCTTCCCCATCCATAATGGGACCAGACAGGGATGTTCCCTTTCTCCCTTACTATATATCCTCACCTTGGAACCCCTTCTCCGCTGCATTCAGACAAATCCGAACATAAAAGGAATAGAGGTACATCAACGGGAATATAAGATTGCCGCCTTTGCGAATGATATTCTGTTCTTCCTCTCATCTCCGTTGACGTCCTTACCTAATCTACTGCCAGTTCTAGAACAATTTAAAATTATCTCAAATTTGAAAATGTATTACTCAAATGCCGCGTACACACGATTGGACTTCTCATCGAAAAAAGATATGACGGCTTTTCTGACGGAATTCCGCTCAAGTTTGCCTTGCATACACACGGTCACGCAAAAGTTCGCTGAACTTACGACCGTCAAGAACGCGGTGACGTACAACGCTACGACGACCCGAGAAAATGAAGTTCAATGCTTCCGAGCATGCGTCGAATTGTTTCCGAGCATGCGTAGGAATTTTGCACATCGGAATTGCCACAGACGATCGCATTTTCGGATAGGAACTTTTCCCGACCGAAAAATTGAGAACATGCTTTCAATCTTTTGCTGGCTGGAATTTGGCCAGCAAAAGTCCGATGGAGCATACACACGGTCGCATTTTCCAACGAAAAACTCTCATCGGTCTTTTGCGGGCCGAAATTCCGATCGTGTGTACATAAATCTTTTGCGCTGAACATCTCATTACCCCCTAAACTAGTAAAACTCTGTCAGACAAACTTTCTGTTCCGCTGGAAAACAGATGCCATCACTTGTTTAGGTATCCAACTCCCTAGTAAACTAAAAGATCTTTATCAGAATTGAGAATTATACAGCAGGATCTCCACAGGTGGGAAGCCCCCACCATCTCACTAAAGATGACAGTACTCCCCGGCTTACTGTATAAACTGCAGACTATCCCAATTCGCTTGCCACCCTCCTTCTTTGCAGCGTACAAAAGGATGTGTAGGGCTTTTCTCTGGGGAACCAAGGCGGTACAAATCACCAGCACAGTACCTCCTACATCTCTCCAAAATTCTCCACAAAAGATACTATAAGTCGGTGGCTATGCATATGATTAATGCTGCTAGGCTGTGCTTGCCGGTCCATTGGAGGTCCAAATTGCCCCCTTCAATGAAGAAATGGGCGGTTCACGAGTCCACCATATACAGTATCTCACAAAAGTAAGTACACCCCTCAAATTTTTGTAAATATCTTATTCTATCTTTTCATGTGACAACACTGAAGAAATGACACTTGTCTACAATGTAAAGTAGTGAGTGTACAGCTTGTATAACAGTGTAAGTTTGCTATTCCCTCAAAATAACTCAACACACAGCCATTAATGTCTAAACCGCTGGAAACAAAAGTCAGTACACCCCTAAGTGAAAATGTCCAAATTGGGCCCAAAGTGTCAATATTTTGTGTGGCCAACATTATTTTCCAGCTCTGCCTTAACCCTCTTGGGCATGGAGGTCACCAGAGCTTCACAGGTTGCCACTGGAGTCCTCTTCCCCTCCTCCATGACGACATCACAGAGCTGGTGGATATTAGAGACCTTGCGCTCCACCTTCCATTTGAGGATGCCTCACAGATGCTCAATAGGGTTTAGGTCTGGAGACATGCTTGGCCAGTCCATCACCTTTACCCTCAGCTTCTTTAGCAAGGCAGTGGTCATCTTGGAGGTGTGTTTGGGGTCGTTATATTGGAATACTGCCCTGTGGCCCAGTCTCCGAAGGGAGGGGATCATGCTCTGCTTCAGTATGTCACAGTACATGTTGGCATTCATGGTTCCCTCAATGATCTGTAGCTCTCCAGTGACGGCAGCACTCATGCAGCCCCAGACCATGACACTCCCATCACCATGCTTGACTGTAGGCAAGACACACTTGTCTTTGTACTCCTCACCTGGTTGCCCCCACACACGCTTGTCACCATCTGAACCAAATAAGTTTATCTTGGTCTCATCAGACCACAGGACATGGTTCCAGTAATCCATGTCCTTAGTCTGCTTGTCTTCAGCAAACTGTTTGTGGGCTTTCTTGTGCATCATCTTTAGAAGAGGCTTCCTTCTGGGACAACATCCATTTACTCTGTGTACGATCATCTTTCACATTTGTTATAAAAATTGGGGTATATATTGTGTGTTTTTTTTTGTTTTTGTTTTTTTTTAATTCATTAAAGTGTATTTTTTCCCAAAAAATTGCTGCGCAAATACCACGTGACATAAAAAAATTGCAACGATCACCATTTTATTCCCTAGGGTCTCTGCTAAAAAATGTAGAATGTTTTGGGGTTACAAGTAATTTTCGAGTGAAAAATACTGATTTAAACTTGTAAACAAAAAGTGCCAGAAAAAGCCTGGTCAGCAAGTGGTTAAGATCCAAAATGTATGTATTTATTTTGAATGGAGTGGGAAGAGTTGGAACCCCCTTCGGATTGCCCGAGTCTTTACTAAGGAGAACCACCCTCTCTATTTGTCTCTGGTACAGAAAGTGATTGGAAACCCAAAATTTTTACAGTTGCCACCAGAGGTGAGGAGAAATTGTTCTAGTGAAAGGGATCTTACTATGGAGAAGTTTTATTTAACTTCCTGTTGTGTCCCCTGAACAGGAAGTGAAGGATAATCAGGGCACACGCTACCCTCAACAGCAATGTTTCTCAACTCTAGTCCTCAAGTACCCCCAACAGGTCATGTTTTCAGGATTTCCCTCAGATGATACGGCTGTGGTAATTACTAAGGCAGTGAAAGTGATCAAATCACCTGTGCAAAATAAGGGAAAGCCTGAAAACATGACCTGTTGGGGGTACTTGGGGACTGGAGTTGAGAAATATTGCCCCACAGGACACACACACTCCAAAAATAAATTCCACAAATTGCCTGTCCGAGCCAGCAGTGTATAGGTTAACCCAGCAGTGTGCGCACCGAGCCGGAAACATTTTGGAGAAATTACCGCCGCCGCAGTTTGTTTCTGCTAATCAGAGGCAGAGGCTTTTGTCTGTTTCTTCCATAATTATATTCTCCGGCTAATTGTGAAGGCTCCTGCTGAATGGTGAAAATGACGGCTCCGTCTTCTCCTGTCATTATAAACACGATTATTCCGATTTTTCTGCCCGCAAAGGGGTGCTTTTGATGACCTGCAAATATCCAGTTGCTGCTTTTCCATTCATCCCACTGGCTTCGCTAATGTCATATAAGAAGCGCTCAGTCCCACGTGTCAGATTTGGGGGTGCGGGCATCTGACATGACAAACCAATGGCTTATGTCTATAGGGAGTATAGCGCAGTAGGCACTCTCCCGATTGGCAGTGGTGGCTGGTGTTTTTTTTTTGGGGGGGGTGCCAATATGATGATCTATGAACTGTGAACCGGTGCTCTAGCCAGGACGTTCAGGCCCCAAAATGCAGTACTTGAATCAGAAAAGAGCTGGCGACTCGGATGCTCTTGAATAAAAGTCCTATATTTGGTTACATGGGTACAGGCTATGCTGACGCGTTTCGGCTAAGAAGCCTTCATCAAAGCACGGGTATAGCGTAGCCTGTACCCGTCTACCCATGTAACCAAATATAGGACTTTTATTCAAGAGTATCCGAGTCGCCAGCCCTTTTCTGATTCAAATGATTTACGATGCCCCCTTCTCCATGCCTGATGTCCGATGCCCGCTGCTCCATGCCTGATGTCCGATGCCCGCTTCTCCATGCCTGATGTCCGATGCCCACTTCTCCATTCCTGATGTCCGATGCCCGCTTCTCCATGCCTGATGTCTGATGCCCCCTTCTCCATGCCTGATGTCCGATGCCCGCTTCTCCATGCCTGATGTCTGATGCCCCCTTCTCCATGCCTGATGTCCGATGCCTGCTGCTCCATGCCTGATGTCCGATGCCCGCTGCTCCATGCCTGATGTCCGATGCCCCCTTCTCCATGCCTGATGTCTGATGCCCCCTTCTCCATGCCTGATGTCTGATGCCCCCTTCTCCATGCCTGATGTCTGATGCCCCCTTCTCCATGCCTGATGTCTGATGCCCCCTCTCCATAACTATTGTCCGATGCCCCCTTCTCCATGCCTAATTTCCGATGTCTGCTGCCCACTGCTTAGATGGGGTAAGTGCCGGACCGACCAGCAGATGGGGGGGGGAGGGGAGAAAGATAGCAGAGGGCAGAAAAGTAAGGCGAAGGTTAGAGGGGAAGAAAAAGGTAGAAGAGAGAAGAACAGAAAAGGAGAGAAGAAAATTAGAGGATAGAGGAGAGGAGAAAAGAAGAGAAGGGGGAGGAGGGAAAAGAAGAGGATAGAGGAAAGAAAGGGATTAGACAGGAGGAAGAAAGGGCACCAGTGGAGAAGGAGAGAAAAGAAGGGAGGAAAGAAGAGAATGGGTGGGGGGAGCAAAGAAAAGGAGAGGAGAATGGAAGAGGCTAGGATGAAGGTAGAGGAGAATGGAAGAGGGGAGGATGATGGTAGAGGAGAGGAGAATAGTAGAGGGAAGGATGAAGATAGAGGAGAGGAGGATTAAAGAGGGGAGGATGATGGTAGAGGAGAGGAGAATGGAAGAGGGGAGGGTGAAGGTAGAGGAGAAGAGAATGGAAGAGGGGAGGGTGAAGGTAGAGGAGAGGAGAATGGAAGAGGGGAGGATGAAGGTAGAGGAGAGTAGAGGAGAATGAAAGAGGGGAGGATGAAGGTAGAGGAGAGCAGAATGGAAAGGGGGGATGAAGGTAGTGGAGAGGATAATGGAAGTGGGGGGGGGGGGGTGGAAGGAAGATAGAGGAAAATGGAAGAGGGGAGGATGAAGGTAGAGGAGAATGGAACAGGGGGTGATGAAGGAAGAGGAGGAGAGAATGGAAGAGGGGGGATGAAGGTAGAGGGGAGGAGAATGGAAGAGGGGGTGATGAAGATAGAGGAGAGGAAAATTGAAGAGGGGGGATGAAGGAAGAGGAGAGGGGGATAGAAGAGGGGAGGATGAAGGTAGAGGAAAGGAGAATGGAAGAGGGGGTGATGAAGGTAGAGGAGAGAAGAATTGAAGAGGGGATGATGAAGGTAGAGGAAAGGAGAATTGAAGAGGAGGGATGAAGGAAGAGGAGAAGAGGATAGAAGAGGGGAGGATGAAGGTAGAGGAAAGGAGAATGGAAGAGGGAGTGATGAAGGTAGAGGAGAGAAGAATTGAAGAGGGGATGGTGAAGGTAGAGGAAAGGAGAATGGAAGAGGGGGTGAAAGGTAGAGGAGAG